>VZZY01015550.1:71537-85039 GCA_013400335.1 Eurystomus gularis
ACACCTCAAATGCTGGGTTCAGTTTTGGGCATCTCACTACAAAGGCGCTGAGGTGCTGGAGCATGTCCAAAGAAGGGCAATGAAGATGATGACGGGTCTGGAGCACATCTAGGACCTCGTCATAAGAGGAGCAGCTGAGGGAACTGGGGTTTTTCAGCCTGGAGAAAAGGAGGCTAAAGGGAGACCTTACCACTCTCTACAATTACCTGAAAGGAGATTGTAGCAAGGTGGGGGTTGGTCTCTTCATCCACATAAAAAGAGATAGGACAAGAGGGAATGGCCTCAAGTTGCACCAGGAAAGTTTTATGTTGGCTATTAGGAAAAATTGCTTGCCTGAAAGGGTGGTCAAGCCCTGGAACAGGTTGCCCAGGGAATTGGTAGAATCACCATCCATAGAGGTATTTAGAATATGTGTAGATGTTGTGCTGAGGGACATGGTTTAGCAGTGACCTGGTAGTGCTAGGTTAATGGTTGGACTCCATGATCTTAAAGGTCTTTTCCAACCTGAACAATTCTGTTATTCTATGATTCCATGACATGGCCTACACTGTGGGTGGTAGGGTACAGCCTATCACCAGGTGTAACTTGATCCTGCCACAGGTGGATACAGACTGCACTGTGGCAACACAACCTGCACGAAATAGGACCTCATCCTGTCATGGAAGGACACAGCCTGTACCCTGGGGACGTCACCTGCACCCAGGGGGGCTTGGCCTTATCACTGGTGCCCTCAGAGGGACCACCTGGTGAGGGGAGCCCTGCACTGCCCCCCAGGACCTGGGCCAGCCAAGGATGCCAGGGGGTGGGTGATGTGTGCTGACGGTCCCCAAGGGTCCTTAGCTGTCTGTCACCCTGTCATAGCCCTTGTCTTGCTGCAGGGGGGTTCCAACATTGCTCTGTGTCCCCCTGCAGCCCCTGAGCATGTTGGGCAGGGGCCACATGCTCCTCTTGCACTGCCTACTCACAGCTCAGGCAGCACAGCCTCGATGTGAGCAGCAGTACAGAGCACTGCCTGTGAGGTGTCCACAACTCTTACAGAAATGAGACAGCACCACATGGTTATGGCTGTAATACTTATGTGGAGGCAGGGACTTTTGTGCAGCACTTGGCTTTAGGCAGCTTGACCTTTTCCGAAATCATCCAGAACCCTGCAAAACCCACGCAGGTCAGCAACACGGCTCTTCCCTTCCTCACCCAAATGTCTTGGGCTGTAAATGCAGGGAGGGACTTCATGGAGGGTGGTGGTGGTGGTCTGTGTCTGGCTCTGCATGGCTCAACATGTCTCATCAAAATGGCTCTGTGATGCTCTTTGTGTGGTCCTTCCCCTCCAGTGAGTTGTTCACGGATATTGAACAAGAAAGATTCAGAGGTGAAATGCCAGAGGTTAATGTGGTGGTTTATCAACGGGGTGGGAGCCCACACCAGGGCTGAAAGCTCTCTGGGGAGATCCTCAGTCTGTCAAGCCAAGCTAAACACATCTAAAGGTTGAAATTCAATGGGAGGGGTGCAGGAGGAGGGGTGGAAGGGAGGAGGGGACAGGCACTGCAGTCTTCACCGTGGGTCTGAGTGAGGCATATGGGGAGATGTGCCTCCAGGTTAAGCTCCTCTGCCAGCAGCTCCAGGCTCCCAGAGCTTCGTCCTGCCTGCGTCTTTCTGCAGGGCCATGAAACAAAGGAGATGGGTGGAAGAATGGAGAAAATGCAAAGCTTTGCTGAGCCATGAAAGATCAGCTCCTGTCTTTGGGGCAGAGCATCACCCAGAAAGAGCAACAAGGATCTCACTGCCAAACCGCAGAAAATTAAGGGGAAAAAAAACCAACCAAGGCCTTTGCAGCAGGGTGTAAACGCTTAAGTTAAATGGACTGGTCCAAACCAGGAGGCAGCAGCAGCTAATGGGGAAAAACACTGGGTGTGAAAGGCTCTTTGTCCCAGCAGAAGGGCAAAGGGCACCCAGAGGCTGGGCCCTGGCAGCACACCCTGATAGGAGCGCAGGGCAGGCTTGTTTGCTGTGCAGGGTGCAGGCTTCCAAAGGAGAGGTGGTTTACACTCATCTTCCTTTCGAAACTAGACAAGCTCCTGCCTGGGAGGTGATTTGACCACACATCAGAATGGCTCAGCTAATGTGCTGCAGAAAGCACAGGGCCAGCTCCTCAGCCTAGTCAGCCATGCACTGTCCTTCCCTCCAGCACATCCAGGGCGGGAGGCTGCGGCTCATGGTAGGTCTTGCACCCTGGGAGGACAACCAGAAAATGAGCACCGCATGCAAGGGGAGCCCTTTTCCCTGTAGGAGAAGGTCTCGGAGCCACAAACCAGAGGTGCCGGCCAGGGAGAGGGCTGGAGGCCGGCAGCACCTGGCCAGGAAAGAGATGCAATCTCACCACCCTCCTTTCCTGAGCTGGGAGGCGTAGCAAATAAAGGAAAGCAGATAACGAAAGCTGTCCCTGCCGGCTGCTCACTGGGGTGACGGCCTGCCTCAAGAAGGGGTCAGCATGAATTACGTTTCCTGGCAGCATGGGGCTGTGCTTTTAGAGGGATATCCGCTGGGTAGTGTGGGACAACAGGGCTTAGTGCGCATGAGAGAGAGCCCTGAAGTGGAGGGCAGGACTAGATCGTGACTTTGGGCATCCCCAGGAAATCCACCCTGTCTTGGTGACAGCGATGAGACATATCCTGCTGCTCTTCTCTTTGTGTTGAAGAGAACACAGCAAGACAGAAGGAAACTTCCTGAACACTTTGGGAAGTGGTCGCCTACTGCATTAGTATCTGCTAGTTTATACAGCTGTCCCTCAGGCAGGCATCCGGTGACTGGTAGTATAAAATTCAACTAGTACACAGGGAAAGCAGCTAACCCCTGACCTGGAGAAGACCCTGGTAATTAATAATGTGTGCATGCATAGCCACAAACTTGTACACATCCTCAGACAGTGTCATGAATATGAACCATGAAGCAACCTCCACAGAGAGGCCAAGGACCTTGTGGCTTCCCCAAGTCGGGCAACATCCTGGCTGTGGAAGGAGACACACCAGTGACATACGTCTATCACTGTGCACTTGAAGAAGATGGTGTTTGGACTGTCCTTCAAGATGTTGAGGTTTCCTGTGCATCTCAAGGAAGTGATGGAGACAAGGGAATGCAACCCAAACCATGTGTATTATCTTTCCCAGCCACCCACAGCCACAGAGGACATGCTCATGCTGGCCATACTCACCCTGGATGCAAGTTCCTGTGGAGCCTCCTTGCACAAACTGGGCAGGAAGACCCCCATAGTGCCTGTGCCTGCCCATAAGGACCAAACACACCCATCCATCTTGTTAAACTGCTTTAATATTTGAACATGAAGACAGGACAGAGCCAGTCAGGCTGTGCACAGACAAGATGCCCCCAAGCCACGGTGTAAGGCTGCAGGGCTTCCCTTCTCAATGGATGTGTGGATTTGGCCAAGACGCAGTTGAGCTGATGACGTCTTGAGCATATCAGTGGGGTGCACGTGTGGGGTAGGGAAGAGGGACAGGGGCTCCCCAGTGCAGCTCAGAGGTTGTTCAGCTCCAACAAGGTCTGGTCCAGGACCTGGTGGATGCCCACGTTCTCCTCTTTGGCACTGGCCAAACTCTCTGTGAATACAAGGAACAGCCAACCACGCAGACACAGCCCAAGTGTACCCAGGTGCAGCCAGACCCAGGCACACCACACCAAGCACAGACACACGCACACAGATGGACATTTCAGTATGGTGACAGCCTCTAGCTGAGCAGGGCATCCCTGTGGAGCTGAGTCCACATAGGCAGCCCCGTTACCACTAAGGATGCGCCCAGCTGCTCCACGACCTGCCGAGGCAGCCAGGCCAGCCAGGCTGGTTACTGGGAGCAGGTCATCCCCACTCTTCAGTGTTTCCATCCTCCATGGTGCCCTGTTGCTCATGGCAGGGCCCTCCACAGCACAGGTACCACTGATGGGTACCATTCCTTGGCCAGCCATCAGAAGGTCCCAGCCCTGGCATATAGCCACCAGCAGGCTGTGAGCACACGCACAAACCCTTGGCCAGCAAGAGAGGAGAGACAGCGCCTGCTGCATGACCCAGCAGTGCTCCGTGAAGAAAAGGAGTGAGACAGCAGCCCAGGAGGACGGTCAGAGATGACAGCAGAGAGAGAAGTAGCCGAGCTAACAAGCCTGCAGGGACGAGCTCTGCCAGTCAGCCTGATGCCGAGGCAGCCTCCTCCAGCGTTCACTTCCAAACGGCTTCCTCCTTCCCTCTAGAGACATCACAGCCTGACCTCCCAGCACTCCATGCTGGGCTCTTCCATGTCCCCTGCCCCAAGTTTGGGGCAGTGGGTGCTGTTGGGTCCCCAGCTCCCATCCCAGCCCTCCTAGCACCCCACTCCAAGGGGACCCTCCCTGCACAGTTTGGGGTGACCAGAGTGAGGAGGAAAAGGCTGGCTGGCAACTTCTGGGACAAGGAAGGAAGGCAGTGATACTAGCCACCGCATCCCTCCCCGGCAGGGCCAGGCTGACGCTGGGGAGACAGCCATCACTGTGTGGGCATCTCAGGACATCAGAAAACCCCTCATCCCTCTCCCAGGAAAAACCAATCAGCTCCAGAGAGGCTCCCTGTCCCCCCAAGCAAGGCAGTTGCCCTTGGGGGGATAAGACAAGGCCCCACACCCTGCCTAGCCCTGGCGAGGAGCGGGTAGTGGCCCCGAGCCCTGAGCCAGCCTGGCCAAAATGGGGCAGGGAGGCCGGGCTGGGGCCGGGAGCTCAGTTGTTAAGTTCAGTGAGGATGACCCGCAGCTCATTAGTGAGAACTCGGTTTTTCTCGGCCTCCTGCCGGGAGCGTTCTAGAGAAAACAGAGACATCAGCGCAGCAGAGGGAAGAAAGAGAGAAAGGTGAGTTAGTGAAAAGAGACAGCATTCCCCAAAGCCCTCGCTGGAAATCCCGCAGCCGCCCAGCCAGCAGTGGGGATGAGCTGAACTCATAGAAGGTGACAGTCAGTCCCAGGACAGGGTTGTGGGTCCATCAGTTTGAGAACTGGGTTCTGGTGCAAGGTGGTATGCTAAGGAAGGAGGAGGAGGAGGCTGAGGGACCCGTTTTGGGATCACTGCTGAAGGGTAGGCTCAGCCCCTTCATTGAGGGAAGGTGATGCAGGAGAGATGCCAGGGCTGAGATCGCTGCTTGCTGGCAATGTCTGGGAGTGGGGACAGGGAATGGACAGGACTAGGTCTAACCCTGCTATTTCAGGTGAAAAGAATCATGGAGCAGATGGCAAGAGATGAGGAAAGCTGTGTATGAAAGCCGGGGGTGGTGACGGTCATGTCCCAGGTCAAGGCTCAGCCTGGCAGTGTGGGAGCCACTCAGGGTTCAGCCATGGCCATCCCGGGGGTCCCACAGTTGCGAGCTGCCTACAACCACCTCCTACCACCCCACTGCCAGCACCTGCATGAGACAGGCAGGAGATGAGGGACAGAGCGGCATGAAGAAAATAAAGGAGAAACCAAGGAAAGAAAATGCTTTATTGAGACAGATTCAGTAACCCAGAGGGACAGAACATAAAAGTCATGAAATGCATGAAGAGCAATGTGCAAAGAACAGAGGGGAGGCAGGGGTCAGGGAGAAGGGCTCTAAGAGCTGCCTGCCTGCTTGGGAAAGGGCTGCCTGCACAGCCAGACCCAGCCCTCCATCCCCAGGCCTGAGCTTGGGCAATGGAGGTGCTGCTTCCACCCTGGGCCCAGCAAGGAGCTTTGGAAGCCTTTGCAGGGGGATTGTGGAAAGTAGGTGGCCCCCCAGCCCCAGAACCGCTGGGTCCCCGATGCTTCTGCTGCTGGAGAGCTGAGGAGAGAGCTGCTGGAGCAAAGGTCTCCTGGGCACAGCCCTGTTCCCCACTTGGCAGTGCTGGGGGACAGACCTGCAACAGCCTGCCCAGCGTGTGTGGGTCCTGGGGGCTGTTCTCCTGCCCTGCCAAACACCCCACAGAGCCTACACCTCATATCCCCACAAAGAGGGGTATTGCAGGAACACCCCGAGCCGGCTCCTGTCCCAAAGGAGCCGACAGACAGGCACAGGCTAGGAAGGACAGAGGACAGAGCGGGCAGGGAGAATGGTGGGACAGCCAGGCAGGCAAGCAGCTGACTTGGGGTGGGGAAAGGCAGGCAGAGGGGTCATGGGGGGCAGGGAGTGCAGTGCTGGTGCCCGGCGGGGGGGGGCTTAGAGTGAGGTGATGTCATTAAGTGCATTGTCCAGCTCCTCGCTGATGGCTTTGTACTTCATCTTCTGCGCATACACTTCGTCTGCAGGCGGGGGGCAGGTGGGGGGCAGACGGTGCAGCAGGGCAGGGGGCGGGCAGCGAAGAGAAAGAGAGTGGCTGTGAGCGCAGGGAGCATGCAGGCACTGGCAGCATGGATTAAGCCCTATTCCCTACCCGAGGACAGAGCTCAGACCCCAGAAGCCCTGTGCCCCTACACCGGACACCACGGCATCCAGCCTTCCCTTTTCCAGGACCCCTGCCCACCCCCTCACCCTGGCCAAGCCCTGGCCAGCCCCATGTGGGGCATGTTGTGGCCAGTGCTCCCCAGGAAGGAGGGACATGGGGCCAGCAGGGACATTTTACCTTCTAGATCATCGATGGTTTTCTCCAGCTTTGCCACAGACCTCTCTGCAAACTCCGCCCGGGTCTCAGCCTACAGGAGCACAGGGGAAAAGGGCGAGCTATGGGGCATGCCAGGGCTGGTGCAGGCTGCACTGCACCCTAAATCTGCCCTGCCTGCATCTCTGGTACCCTGCTCCATGAGCCCTCCCCTGGGAAAGGCGAGGGACAAGAGCCCCACAGACTCCCACACCCTAAACCAGAGCAGCCCGATGGGGGACATCCCAGATCCAGGCACCTGCCATGCTGCAGGGCTGCGATTCGGGGGACAGTGAGAGGATCCAGGCATAACAGGGTCAAAATCCACATGGGTTGGCAAGCTCATGCCTCTACTGATGCAGTGCCAGTGCTGCATCCCTTACCTCCTTCAGCTTTTCCCCTAGAAGCTTGATTTCCTCCTCATACTTGTCCTCCTTGGTGGAATACTGCAGAGACAGAGACAGGCACCCGTGAGCCCCATGGGACACCTCCGGCCACCCTTCTCCCCAGCAGGAGACCCCAGCACCCCCAGACCCCACACACTCTGCCCAGCCCCAGCAGTCCCAGCAGGTCCTACCTTGTCAGCCTGGGCCTCCAGGGACTTCAAGTTGTTGGTGACAATTTTCAGCTCCTCCTCTAGGTCACCACATTTACTACATCCCAAGCAGGGGCCGCCAGGAAGGGGAATGGGTGGTGGTGGGGGTAGGCAGGAGAGAGGGGGGGAGCAGAAAGATTGGGCGCAGGGAAGGAGGAAAGAAAGAGAGAAAACAAGTTGAGAAAGGAGAACACAGCACAGGTGGAGAAGGAGCAGAGACGCTGTGAGCAGGAGCTGCCGGGACACATCCGTTCATCCGTTCCTCGTGCTTCCTTGCACGGACACCCTGTGCATCGCTGCCGGCCGGGCTCACACCGGCCCCTCCAAGAAGGAGAGCGGGCATGGAGGGATGGAGGAGCGTGCCCAGTCTGCGCCTGCTGGAGTGGCTGAGGGGAGGACGGTGGTGTAGGCAGCAGTGCATAGAGGAGAGAGGTGGCTCGCATGGTTCAAGAGACAGCAACAGAGAGAGGGGGGCTGCTGCACATTGCCCTGCGCCCCTGCCCCAGTACCTCTTCTTCTGAGGCAATGAGGGATTTGAGAGTCTGGTCCATAGTCCGCAGCTCTTCTTCCAATTGTCTCACTCGGCTGGGGTGGAAGAGGGGCACCCCGGAGGGGGACAGCAGAGAACAGGGTCAAGGATGTGTTGCTGGTAGACCAGCACCCCCTGCCCCAAGCCTGTGAGCCCCGGGACCACCCGAATGGCACACCCTGCTGCTGCCAGCAAGGGAAATTCCCGTCCCCACGCAGACATCTCCATCCCCATGGCTGCCAGGAATTTTGATCAAGGGCTGTGAGGACCCCCTGTGCACTGCCCACCCCGCTCACCTCTCCGCCACCTCTGCCCTCTCCTCCGAGCGCTCCAGCTCTCCCTCAAGGACGACCAGCTTGCGGGCGACCTGTCAACAGCAGCAAGAGGCACGTGTTGGCTCCACACTTGCCCTGGCTGGGGGCTCAGGGCTGCGAGGAGGCAGCCCGGCAGGACTGGGGTTAGGGGGCACACACCTCCTCATATTTGCGGTCAGCCTCCTCCGCTATGTGCTTCGCCTCCTTCAGCTGCATTTCCTGGAGCTCCATCTTCTCCTCGTCCTTCATGGCCCTGTTTTCGATGACCTTCATGCCTCTGAGGAAAGCCCAAGCCAAAAGATGTTACTGCTGTGGGTCAATGTGGCACCTGCACCTCCCATCCACCCACTGTGCCCTGACCCTGCCATCCTCCAGCTCTGGAGACTTGGGACACTGGCACTTGCTGGCCACCTCACGTGGTAGGGTCACACCAGTGGTACCCCAAGGACTCTCCTGCGTGCAATTAAAGCAGCAGAGCTGACCCCAAGGCCACCCCAGGGCCATGTCCCAGAGCAAGATGTGGCCACAGTGCCTCTCAGCCAGGCAGGTCCTGAACCCATTGTCCAGGAGGGTAAAAATGTGTGCAGCCCAGGACGAACTGGCTGCAACTTCCACAAAAGCAGCCTGATAGACCAGCAACTTCTAGGAAATGCTAGAAAACATCCCATGGAAAAGCCTTTTCCCATTCAGGGGTGATGCTCACAAGAAGGAGGTCACCAAACCCCCATGGCAAGGGACTCCTGCAGACTTTTTTCCTCTCACTCATGCTGTTGCTCAAACTGGTCTTTGCCAATGGAGGGAAGAGCTCATGTAACTGTTAGGAATGCTGTGACATGTCCAGGCATTCCCATAGAACCTTGCTTGCTGTGAGGATGAGGAAACACATTCTGCAGGACTTTTTTTTTAATGAGGCTGGTTCATTCTCAAAGGTCAACCGCAGATCCCAGGCGCAGAAGTCGCATGCAGTTGCTCAACTCTCAAGTGAAGAAGGCTGCTCTGAGGCAGAAANGACACCTCCGGCCACCCTTCTCCCCAGCAGGAGACCCCAGCACCCCCAGACCCCACACACTCTGCCCAGCCCCAGCAGTCCCAGCAGGTCCTACCTTGTCAGCCTGGGCCTCCAGGGACTTCAAGTTGTTGGTGACAATTTTCAGCTCCTCCTCTAGGTCACCACATTTACTACATCCCAAGCAGGGGCCGCCAGGAAGGGGAATGGGTGGTGGTGGGGGTAGGCAGGAGAGAGGGGGGGAGCAGAAAGATTGGGCGCAGGGAAGGAGGAAAGAAAGAGAGAAAACAAGTTGAGAAAGGAGAACACAGCACAGGTGGAGAAGGAGCAGAGACGCTGTGAGCAGGAGCTGCCGGGACACATCCGTTCATCCGTTCCTCGTGCTTCCTTGCACGGACACCCTGTGCATCGCTGCCGGCCGGGCTCACACCGGCCCCTCCAAGAAGGAGAGCGGGCATGGAGGGATGGAGGAGCGTGCCCAGTCTGCGCCTGCTGGAGTGGCTGAGGGGAGGACGGTGGTGTAGGCAGCAGTGCATAGAGGAGAGAGGTGGCTCGCATGGTTCAAGAGACAGCAACAGAGAGAGGGGGGCTGCTGCACATTGCCCTGCGCCCCTGCCCCAGTACCTCTTCTTCTGAGGCAATGAGGGATTTGAGAGTCTGGTCCATGGTCCGCAGCTCTTCTTCCAACTGTCTCACTCGGCTGGGGTGGAAGAGGGGCACCCCGGAGGGGGACAGCAGAGAACAGGGTCAAGGATGTGTTGCTGGTAGACCAGCACCCCCTGCCCCAAGCCTGTGAGCCCCGGGACCACCCGAATGGCACACCCTGCTGCTGCCAGCAAGGGAAATTCCCGTCCCCACGCAGACATCTCCATCCCCATGGCTGCCAGGAATTTTGATCAAGGGCTGTGAGGACCCCCTGTGCACTGCCCACCCCGCTCACCTCTCCGCCACCTCTGCCCTCTCCTCCGAGCGCTCCAGCTCTCCCTCAAGGACGACCAGCTTGCGGGCGACCTGTCAACAGCAGCAAGAGGCACGTGTCATCCCCATGGCTGCCAGGAATTTTGATCAAGGGCTGTGAGGACCCCCTGTGCACTGCCCACCCCGCTCACCTCTCCGCCACCTCTGCCCTCTCCTCCGAGCGCTCCAGCTCTCCCTCAAGGACGACCAGCTTGCGGGCGACCTGTCAACAGCAGCAAGAGGCACGTGTTGGCTCCACACTTGCCCTGGCTGGGGGCTCAGGGCTGCGAGGAGGCAGCCCGGCAGGACTGGGGTTAGGGGGCACACACCTCCTCATATTTGCGGTCAGCCTCCTCCGCTATGTGCTTTGCCTCCTTCAGCTGCATTTCCTGGAGCTCCATCTTCTCCTCGTCCTTCATGGCCCTGTTTTCGATGACCTTCATGCCTCTGAGGAAAGCCCAAGCCAGAGAAGTTACTGCCATGGGTCAATGTGGCACCTGTACCTCCTGCCCACACACTGCCCCTGCCCCTAACCCTGCCATCCTCCAACTCCAGAAACATGGGACATCGCCCAGGGATGCTGGCACTTGCTGGCCACCCCACGCATTAGGGTCACACCAGCAGTACCCCAAGGATGCTCCTGCATGTCATTACAGCAGTTGGACTGGCCCCAGTACCATATTCCAGAGTGAGATATGGCTGTGGCGCCTCTCAGTCAGGCAGGTCCTGAACCCATCACTTAGGGGGGAAAATGTGTGCAGCCCAGGATAAGCCAGCCACAACCTGCCCAAAAGCAGCCTGACAGTCCAGCAACCTTTAGGAAATGCTAGAAGACATCCTGTGGCAAAGCTTTTCTCATTCAGGGGTGATGCTCACAAGCAGAGGGTCACCAAACCCTGCAAACCACTATGGCAAGGACTCCTGCAGACTTTTCTCCTCTCACTTGGATGCTGTTGCTCAAACTGGTCTTTGCCAATGGAGGGAAAAGCTCACGTAACTGTAAGGAACGCTGTGACATGTCCAGGCACTCCCATACAACCTGGGTGCCCTCACCTGCATGTCTCCTGCCTGGGAAACCTGCTTGACGCAAGGATGGGGCAACACACTTTGTGGAATTGGGTTTTTTGAATGAGGCTTGTTTGTCTTCTAAAGCTGACCTTGGTTCCCAAGTAGATGCTCACTCCTGGACTGTTGTTTGGCCCCTGTGCATAAGAGGCTGCTCTGAGGCAGAAAACAAGCTCCAGGCATCCTCTGGCTTTGATTACAGCCTCATATTTGCATAAACACAAGATCAATTTTTTCAGGATTTTATGGATGCCCTGGAAATTTCAAAGCCTTTTTAAAGAATACATGTGTCTAGGGGACTTCTCTGCATTGTGGCTCCCTCCAGGGTCTGCAGGACTATAAGGCCATTTCAGAGGGACTCTACTGTAAATCCAAGGGGGCTGCCTGCAATCAACGGTGATCTGATGCCACCCCTGCTATCCCTTCCCATCACACCTCTCACTCTCATCAGCGGCCTTCTCAGCCTCCTCCAGCTTCTGCAGGGCGGTGGCCAGGCGCTCCTGGGCTCGGTCCAACTCTTCCTCTACCAGCTGGATACGGCGGTTCAGAGAAGCCACTTCAGCCTCAGCCTGGGAAAGCAGAAACTTCCTGATTACCCCATTGTCTCACACACACATATATATATATATATATATAAAAAAGCATTTTCAGTGGTTATTTCTACATTTGCTACCCAGAACACCCCTTGGCACTGTGCAATAAGCCAGTGCTCACTGGAATGGGATGCCTGACCCCACATACCCTCACTTTTCTGTAAGGAAAACAGGGTTTTCTCCATCCCTAGCACCCTGTTTGACACTGCCTCCTTCAAGCCACACAATCCCAGCCCAACATATGCAGCTCCCCCGCCATGTCCTTGCACTTTCAGCTCCCACCCTGAAGAAGAACAAGGTGCGTTCACCGGGGTAGGGTGGCCGCAGAAGCTGTGCTGTCATGGGGATGGTATTTGGGGTTTGCAGAGCAGTGAGTAAAGGGGGAGGAATGCCCTGTGCAGCTTTGCTCCCAAAAAGGAGATTGCAGCCACTTATGGATTTCCTGTTTACGGAGGCAGTGGAGCGAGCGGAGAGCCTCTCCTGCGGGAACCCCCCAGGCCAGGCTCCCTGCATACATGGCCGGGAGCTGGGACCGGCAGAGAGTGGTGGCCCTGGCCCCCTGCCAGCCCCTCGATGCCTGGCCTCATGCTCTTTCCACTTGGTAGAGGCGTCCTGCTCCATCGCTACTGCTGGAAAATGCTGCCTCAGCAGCTCCCAGTCTCACACCCCACTGGGGGGCCTGCAAGGAAGACAAGCCCTGGGTGCAAAGAGATGGGTGGTGATGAGACCTCACCACGGGGAGCAGCCCCGTGCACCAAGCTGTGGAGAGGCAGGCATCAACCGAGGGGATAATGTCTCCTGCTTATTCACAGGCTGGAGCAGGCCTGGCCGGCTTCACGCTCCAGCACATGGAATGCCCTGGGGGACACTGGACAAGCAGAGGAACTGTGGGAGCTGCGAGGGGCTGTCACCCTGCACGGCCCTGCTGAGCACCCACGGTCCCCTGCGGTGATCTGGCAGGGTGGGGATGGGCGCAGGTGGCACCTCTGCGGGCAGGGCAGCCCGGCGGCATGCCAGGAGGGCGGCCAGGCCCACGGCTGGCACAACAGCTGCCTCCGCCCCAGGAACACCCTCTTTCCAGGTGCTCGGAGAGCTCATCTCTAGCCCGATGGGCAGCTGGGACTGGCCGCCCCTGGGCGATGCTCTGCCTGGGGCATCTGCCTCACCTAGACGGGAGCTTTTTTCCCAGGGAATCCCCCTCGAAGTGGGTCAGAGCTGTGGGATGGACACTTCGGAACATGAGCTCTCCGGCAGCTCCCAGTGACCGGGGAACCCGATCTGTGGCTGCAGGAAGGGGCCATTTCCTCCGCACACAGCCTGAGTGACAACAACCCGGGTACCGCGCCCAGCTCTGCCGCTCCTGATATGGTGAGGATGTTAAAGTAGTGGGCATAGGAAAAAGAAAGAAAAAAAAAAAAAACCCGGCCCCAACAACAACAGCAAAAAAGCCAAACCAGGAGCAAGCCGCAGCTTGGAAATGCCGTCCTGCTGCCAGAATGGAAATTCTGGCCTGTGGCAGCGCAGAGGGGTGGCTTGTCCCCACGAAGGCACACGCGGGAGGGCTGAAGGCTCTGCGACTGCTGTGGCCAGGAGCGCAGACCCCGCTGGAAGCCAGACAAGAGCCTGGGCGTGGGATTTTCAACTGGTCGCGCTGCTGGACTCCGAGGGAGGGGGATCCTTTCCCAGGATCTGCCCGACCCCAAGCAGAGCCAGGGAAGAGCCGGCCGCCGGCTGCTCTCCCGCGTCCCGACAGCCGGGGAAGCCCTGGGGAGCCGTGCCGCACGGAGCATCCCTCGCAAGACCCAGGGGGGAAGCAGCTGGAGGAAGCG
>VZZY01015551.1:1967-19048 GCA_013400335.1 Eurystomus gularis
AAAGGTATTCAAAATTATGCAAGTTATCAAAGCAATAGTCTGCATGCATATTCTGATCAAACTTTGTTTAGACTTTAAGGCAAAGTATTCGAGTATATGGAATGCAGGACAAGACAGTTTGTATAAGACAAAATCAAAAATACCCAGGATTTACAGAAACGATCACAAAAGTTCTTAGAGAACTATTTAATATTTAGGACAGTAGGAATGAAATCCTGAATTATATGAATTTACATATATCCAAATTATATTTCTGTGCAACAGAAAGAGAAAATTAATAATATTCCAAATAGCCTTTTATTATTTTGCACTACTCAGAATACAAGATTACTCACTCAACCTGCAGATTTTCAATCTGTAGATTCAATAACCAGTGGATTATTGTTTTAACCACTGGTTAAAACAGTGTTAAGGTCTTAACCACTGCTGAAATGTCTATGAGACTCACTGGCAGCAGTTTCAAGATTGCTAGTGGAGCTGTTACACTTGGTTATAGGCTCCTACCTTTACCAGCCTTATAACTAAGAAAAATGAGGGCTCCATTATCTGAAAAGATTCACGATAGACATGGATTCAGGTATACAGAGAATATAATTTGTTTACAGTTATCATTAGTTCAACTCTTTTTTGTCATAGTCAAATAACAATAGAGCCTCTTCTTTTGCATACTCTTTAGCAATTTAAAAGTCAACTTGGAAGAAAGAGTTGCTGCACTCTAAAACACTGCAATACACACTGCTTGTTATAATTCTTTTTTTAAGTATTACTTCTCTTGGCTGTAGATAAGCTGTCATAGCATACTTCTGAATGCTCTTCTTCATTGAGAAACCAAGGCACGCTATTACTCTTTTTGACAAGGACTATGAAACTATGTCCAGTACTAGGGAATGGTACACTGGAAAACATGGATTAGTGCAAATCACTCATTCCCCCTCACAAATATACTCTTTTTAATCCATACTTTGTTGCATTTTATCACATGAATAATAAGATTAAACAAATGCCAAAAGTGTTTTCTTACCAGACAGTTATGAAATCATATATTGGCTCTGTCTGGAGAACTGTGAAATTGATGTAGATTCCGTTCCCAGGCGGTACTCTTACCAGCCAGAAGCAGTCCTGAAAGTTTGGATATTCATCAGGGTATCCTGGAGAGTATATGGTGCCATTCATTGCAGTTATATTTCCTCCACAGAGGGCTATAAAAAAGACATTTGTTTTTAAAATTATATTCAATGCTTCTTGCATTCTTCTTAGATGATGTAAAAGCCATACTTTTGAACACATTTAGTATCACTAATGTAAAATCATTTCTTTGTATAGAAAACATATTTTACTGAGCTTTTTGCAGAGTCAGAAGTCTATTTTGACATTATTGGTCAAATATAAAAGAAAAAAAAAGTAATTCTGATGTCATAAATACTAACAGAAAAGGAACTAAATTAATACTTAGACATTAAGTTAAATTATTCCCTGCACAATTGAAAACCACTTTCTTACAGCTTTGTGTAAATGCCAGCTACAAATTAGCAGCAAAACACATTAAGTGTTTTCATTTTATTGTCACAAGAAGGGAACCAAACAAAATCATCAGGTAAGAGAAGAGATTGATGGAGAACAGGTGGATGAAAATTAGAGAGGAATTTGAAAATGAAAATATTGTTTGCAACAGTATGAATAGCCATTTTGCATTTCCTGAGATAAATGCTGGCAGACAAAGTAGGAGTCCTTTCTATAATTCTTGTTGGAGTGCACTGATTTTAGACATCATACAGTGCAAGACTGACCATACAGCTTTTGGACTTTCATAACTATGCATTTCAGGAAGACTACTAGTCCAAACTACATGATTTTCTCCATGGACGTTTCAGATGCATGTTGAATATGACACAGAATAGAAATTATGTTACAGAAGCCTAGTTCTGGAAAAGTGAGTAAAAATGGTACAATTTGCTTTATTTTGCTTACATTCCTCCCCACTCCACCCTAAATGGGCAATCCACATTCCCTAAAATATGCTTAAGAACCTCTAACCAGAGAACAGGTTCTTGGAAATAGAGTACTGACATCCAGGAGTTATGCATTGTTTGTATTTAGGTAAAACATGTGCTATAGTTTATATATATATATGCTTTTGTTTTGAACTGTAGGGTAAGGAGACTTTCATAGTCACGCATCCATTCAGACTCAGCAGCTGCTATACTGTTTTTTCTTCAGCGTTTAGCTTCAAAGTCTCAAGGGCTTTTGAGCAGTGTAGACAGAATTTATTTTGCAGCAGGCTCTTAGGGGAGTGAAGACTTGGGCTTGATGACTGTCAGGCAATGAGATTTCTTGGAAAAGGAGAGGGAACAGATTCCAAAAGGATGAAAGTGAGGAAGATGAGCTAAGAAGGGTCAGAGAGTGTTAGATGGTGCTGAGCACAGGTTAGAGGGATTTTAGGTACATGAGGATGCAAGGAGAAAAGAACACAACTGTTTAAACAGGAACCACATTCAGTGATGTTTGATTCAGAGTGTCTGCTTCAAGAAGTCTGAGGCATTAAACAAGCTTTAGTATATGTTGCCTTACCATAAAGACATTAAAGCAAATACAGATTTAAAACATGCTGTACACTTCTGGCACTAGGCATATACAAAAAAGCCCACTTCATTTTAATATTTTCGAACACAAGGCCTTTAGCTCAAATCAAACCAAATACAACTAGAAGATATCCAATTATCTTTTCCCTTCAACAATAAAGGAAAAAAAAACAACATCACAAACATCACTAGCACATAAAAATGTCAAAAACTCTTTATTAAAAACATCACAGTAAATATTTGCACAAAACACCACGTAATTTAAGAAATTTCTCTGGGAGATGAGTAATGTTGGCAGTCTATAATAATGCAGCACAACACACGCTACATCTCTATTATCAGTTAGGTTGATTTTTTTTTTTAATCTGCATCTTTTTATATCACATTAAGTAGAAACAAAGAACTTTCAGCCACTGTTCAGGAACTTCATCAAAAGTGATGCTCAGAACAGTAACATACTTTGGGCATCTTAGAATTTAGTCATTACATTCTTGGTTCCACTACATAACTGAAAGAAACAGAATCACCCCATTCAGCAAATTATTTGTCTTCATTCTGAGGCACAGAAAATACAGATAGAACTAAGTAACAGGAAAAAGCTAAGCTGTTTAGCAGTTAAGGCATGAACCATTACTACTTCCAGAAAATGGGGGTTGAAACTTAATTTTGGTAAATTAACTTCTTCCCCTTTCAAAAGACAGTGTAGGTGTCATCTCTCTGTCATATGATAAGGCTTCTCCTTATGAATTCCATATCAGATATATCTCAATTTAGCTACCACATCCCCCAGAAATGCCTGTGGCTCACAAGTGTCTCATTTATATGCCTAAATTTAGGTAGATTATTCAGAATACAATGCAAAAATCCAAAGAATGCAGGTTATTATATTCTTTCTTTTTTTTCTTTTTAAGGCATTTCTCTTCAACTTGATCAGTATTAGGGTTTCCATTCTTAATGCTCAGCTTTTGAGATTCAATATAGAGAGTGGTTAGGCCTTTGCTCAGGTCCTGAATACCCTTCCTGAAACTGTGGAGCGTCTTCATGGTATATCAAAGTGGGTCCTCAACACCTTGTACAGATCTCATCTTTGTGGAAATGTATGTCTAGGTATAAAGAGAACTTTACAGTCAATAACTTAATTGCTAAGTTTGTTTAGGTCATGAGGTCCCAGGAGTGTAGGATCTGGGGATGACAGTTTTGAATATGAGGTATCTTCTGTGTCTATGTTTTTCAAGCAAAGTTTTTCAACATTGCTTCCTGAATGTTACCTGGAGGTTCCAGAAGAAAGTATAAATTTCATATAGAAGAAAATGCACTCTTCAGATTTTGTGGTGCACAGCTATTTGTCAAAGAGATTTCTGTGTTACCAAAACATCCAACCTTGTCTGTTTCAGAGTGTGAGGACAGTGGGTGACTGACCTGTGGCCTGCTGCTCAATGCACAGCTTCCTTTCAGCACAGCTAGGGATAAGGTAAACACCTCTACAATATCATCACATAGATTCATTCTGTATCCTTAAAATTTCAGCTATGTGCAAGCCACAGTTCCTTGAATCTGCCTACTTGCTGCAAAGCATATCCACCAAAAAAAATGCATACGTTTAAAAAAATATAACTTAAAAAGAAATTCCCTTTCACAAAAAGTATATGTAGAAAGAACTTCACCCAGCACTGGCTGGACAGCTGCACTTTATGCCACCTTTGACAATTCTTTCTAACTAATAAGACAGAAGATAAGTGATTAAAAAGCAACACAGGTCTCCACACTCCAGACCTTAAGCCTAACCTTTCAAAAAGAAACTCTGTATCTCAGATAAACTTTCAGATATTTCAGATTTCTATGAAACATTTCAGATTCTCTGAAATATTTCCATGTGCAAAACTGAATACTTAGTCTGCAGAGACCACAAAATAAAAATATAGGTCTCTATAAATAGAAAAGCTGAAAAACATTCAGTTAACAGTCCTTAGGAAGACTTACAAATAATGAAGGGTTCATAGGTCACCCAGAACATACCTTCACATCTGGGGAGAGGATGATTCCAGTTACGGCTGATGCCATGAAGACAAGTCAGAGCTGAATTTCCAATCAACGTGTAGCCAGGAAAACACTCAAATGAAATAGTTTGTCCCACACTGAAGTCATTCCCAATAACAAAACCATTACGAAATGGACGGGGATCAGGACAGCTTTGTAACTGATATGCTGAAATAAATAATAATGTGGAAAAATATGTAAAATACAAATACTTATTACTTCAAAAATAAAATTTTTGCATCAGAATAAACTTAAAGAATCATGGACATCCTGTAAGTCTTAAGTTCCATTATGGTGACAATCAAAATAATTGGTCCTACACCAGCTGAAGCACAGTGAAACTTTCCCACAATAATTCTGGAAATATGCATAAAAATTAACCTCATAAGGGAAAACATAATACTATGACCAAATTTTATATAATCTTATGTTCTTTATACTTTGACAATGTGTGCATGTTTCTATGTGTGTGTAAACAAATATCCAGCACACTACCCTAAAGGTTCTTAGAACAAAGTTCATGAAGGCAAAAGTGAGGCTAGCCTCTTAAATTTATCTTTGATTTTAGTAAGTACAGGAGTACTACCCTAGAGAAGAAGAGAGTAGAAAGGAATTTAGACTTTGATCTAGATCTTCAAAAAGGTAGGCCCCTGGCTGGCTCTTTAAGACTACAAATTGCTTCCAAGTGCACCCTTAAGTACACCCAATGAAAATTAAATAAGCCGTAAAAGAGTATCCAAGCTAAAAAAAAAAGAAACAGGTAGTCCTGGTTTAGACCCAGCCAGGAGCTGAGCACCACATGGCTGCTCACTCAACCCCACTGCCTGCAGCTGAATGGGAATGAGAATAGGGAGAAAAAGGGAAAAAAACCCTGTGGCTTGAGATAAGGATAATTTAATATAACAATGCAACAGGAGAAGAAACAACAGCAACAACAGTAATAGTAATGAAAAAATACACAAAATGAGCAATATAGAATGAACCTGACCAAATGATGCTGCACTGGAGCCAATCCTGACTGCTCCACCAGAGCCTGTGCTTTGCCCAGCCCACCTCCACCCCTGCATAGCAGGCATGATGTCAGTATGGTACTGAATAACCCATTGGCTGGTTTGGTTGTCTATCATGGCTGTGGCCCTCTCCCAGCCCGTAGTGAAGATCAACCCTATCCTAGCAGAACCCAGGACACAGGTAGAGAAGACTGATGCGATGCCATGAGAGGGAGGAGGCTAATAGCCAATGCACCTCTGAAAAAATTTCAGGAGAATGACAAACAGCAGAATTACAATAAATAGGAAAAACAAATTAGACAGCCTACACTGCATGTTGACTGATGCATACAATATTAAGGAACAAAATAAAGGCCAAACTAAGAAGCCCTTTCACCCCAAAATAGGAGCCTAAAATACAAGAGACAGATCTAGAATGCTTGAACCAGCCAAAAGCCCTGAAGTGAAAGGCATGGCATAGAGCAGCAGTGTTACCAAGTGACTGTAATTCCAAGATGGAGAGGTGAAAGACTTCCAGGTGGGAAAGCAGCACTGTTGTTTAGAAATTGCCTTAAATGCCACGGGAAAAAAAAAAAAATATATATTACCAGAAAAAAAGAAGCACTGCAGAATACTCATAGGTGGAAATTAAAACTCCAGAAATATATACGTAGTACTGAGCTGCTTCTACAAATGCCTAAACAGGAAAATGATAGTGAGGAGGAAATGTTAAGTAAAATCAGAGAAGCTGCAAAAATGTGACAGGTAATAGTAATGTAGTACCCAAACATCCACCTCACCAGGATGGTTTGAAGAAATAAAATTTTGAATGTGGGAAATAATTGTTCCCTAGAACAAGCAGTTTGAGAGCACACAAGAAAAGATGTTGGTTTAAATTTGAACCAACTTGGTACTCAAGCCTTAGTTTGAGAAGTGTTCATGGGAGAGCTGTTCCATAATGGCAGTCATAAAGCAGCTGGATTGTACTGGAAGACAGAAAGTCAAATAAACCCAGTACAGGGATATTCAATTTTCTTGAAAGGAAATTATACAAAAATGAGGAAATGCAGATTGGAATCTGCTAAATGGCACCATTTCAAAAGACCAGGTAAAACATGTTCTACAATTCAGAATAGAGAAACACTGAAGTGCTTCAGAAAAATGCCTGTGTGACTCAGTAGGAAAGTTAAAGAAGCTGCAATGGGGAAAAGGTTGGCATTTAAATAATGAAAGTCTGCCTTTCCAAAAAGTAATAAAACATAGGATGTCAAATTTAAATATAAAATAAAGAGAACAAAAATTCTTTGAAAAATGTCCCACAGAAGATGTCTCAGCTGATCGTAAAAGAATTACTTGAAACAAGAAGTCAGCTAGGGAATTGGTGGCACAATTAATGACAAATGAGAAAAAAGGGACTTTTATGGATTAGAATACCATAGAGAGAAAAACTTAATAAATTCTTTGTATCCATCTTTACTACTGAAGATAGTTTAGAGATTTCCAAACAAGATACAGTGCTTGTATTATTTAAGTCAAAGGCAGTAGATCAATTCAAAGTAAATACAAAAGTACTACACTAAACATGTAAGACAAAGACCCAGGAACAGATGGCTTTCACTCACAAGACCTGCTGAATGAAGACACATATATTATCATTTCAAGATATGATCTAGAGGAATGGTGATTTCCCAATGTAAATCACATCTATCTTTAGAGGGGGTCCTTGAAACTACAGATCAGTGAGGCTGATGTTTATAGCTAGTAATATGATACAGCCTATAATAATGACTAAGAGTACCGAGCACATGGCTAAACCTGGTTTCTTGGGAAACAGACTAGGGGCACTATGAAGTTCACAAAAATGAAAACACCCGAAAAGTTGAGTGTAAAAATGCCATTGAATCCTACAGTAATAAAATTAAGAGTCTGACAACAACTGTGGATCCTGGGAGGGTACAAAAGAAACTAGCTAGGCTTCTGGCTGCTAAGTAGCATTTTTTTGCCATTTGGAAGTACCACACCGAGCTCAATGGAGCTTTTCTCTGATCAAATAAAGGTTTTCCATTTTCCCATTATTAAGTTTAAAGAAGAGGAGAAACAAACCTGGCTATAGATGAATATCAAAGACTTTATAGCAAACAAGTAAGATTTTAAATTAAGCTTCTCATACATCTTGGTGATCTTTTCTGAGAAAATCAGAAACACTGACTTATTACAGAACTGAGAACAAATATACTATGCAAAATCTGCAAAATCTGAACAGGACAGATTGTATATGTTTGAAAGAAACAGTTCTCTCTTATGTGGTTAAAAATACAGATAGGAACTTTTAAAAAATTATTTGAAAAATAACAACATGTTCAAAATGATTACCATTACTATTGATAGCATACTACCCTCTTAGCAGTAGATTTTAAAGTTCCCTTACTCGTACAAATTGTATCATATTCCAAATAAGAAGTGAATAAAATCTTACCAGGTAATATAAGTCCTAAAATGACTTTTTCTTTAAAAGTTAACACTTCTTACAGTGGCTTACTTCCAGAACGTTACATAGAGTCCTAGTGAATCTGGACCTGTTGCTATTGAATGAGTAACACAAGATTGCCCTGCAGTAAAAACTCTTTAAATCATCCTTTGACGTTATTCATATCACGAAAACAGGTATAGCTTAAAATATACATTTGACCTTTTTTTGTGAACAGTGGTGATCTAATCCCTTTTAAATGAATCTGCAGTTATATAAATAGAATTATGATCTTGCAGTCTTCACCAGCTCAGCATGACCTATTTGGGTACAAAAGAAGAAGAACTTTCCAGTGATATTGGCAACTAGGAAATAAAGTGGATTTGGAGATTTCTGAGTTGGGATTATTCTGTACTAGCCTATATGGATCTAGTACTCTAAAACAATATTTAGATCTTCCCCTTCCAGAACTCAAGACACAAAATTACGATCCCCATATGCTTATAAAGATTAAACAACAGAGATGCTTAATTTGTAAAGCCATGCAATGTAAATGAATATGCCAAACTAATTCAGATATGGGATATTATCTGTTTCTCTATATTTGAAATGCTTTTTAAAGAGAATATGCAATTATTTTTTCTTTTTTCATTTAAATTTCCTTCTTAATCTTGATGCAGAACACTTTTTTGTGGTTTGAAACACACAAAATCTTTTTTTTCACATTTATCTTTCAGGAATGCCACAAAAAGAAAATAACCTTCAACAGTCACCCTGTTCTCACATAAGAATGTCAAAATCTCACCTTGATATACAATATGAAATCCTTGTTTGTTTTGTGAGTAATCGCTGTGAAAATATAAGCTGGTTTCATGAGTTGTGCTGAAGAGAGAGGCTGGTAGCTGAGGGCCACTTAGTCTCCCAATAACAGTGCTAGTTTCTGTAGATCCACTCCTAACTTCTAAGTAATCATGTATGGTCTCCGTTGAGAAATTCACAAATTGTAAATGGACACCTGAAAAACATAATCAGTAAATAAAAGCCACCAGTATCAATATCAGGAGTGAAAATAAAGTAGGTACATTTTACATTGATAATACCAGAAAATAATGTAACCAGTGGAAATGCAGATGTTACACTCCAGATGCCATCCATGAAATTCAGTTTGAAGCATTCTTTCTCCTCATGCATTAGCAATTCTGAGAGACTAGCAAGGTAAGAAATACTAACACTGAAATACTAACATGATCTAAGGCATTGAAGTGTAGGTTATTTATATGCTACTTTTTGAAAAGAAACTACAAGCACAACTTCCAGGAAGATTAACCTAGACTTTGCAATTGATAAGCCTGTAAACTAGAGGGACCCTATATTGGGAGCGGTGCAGGAATTGCTAGACCTATACAAAGCCCTGAGGGGACACACAAGGGAAAGTGGAGCACAGAGGAACAAATATGGAGGTAGGAAGAAAAGGGCGTAAAAGGGGCTGGTTGCCTGTAGAATGGTGCAGGTCAGTATGTTTGCCTATCTGAGCCCTGCACCTGATCATCAGTCTGTCCAATCATCTCATAGCCTCTTATTAAATCTTTTCTTAACTATCTCTCTATGTAAGCTCACACTCCATCCCATGTGTATGTGTGCGGCAAGAATGAAGTGTCAACTACTACCGGTGAGACCCAAACCCGTAAGCAGAATTTGGTGCCAACTGCTGGAGTCAGACCAGGGGTGTGGGTGCCCTACAACCTGTGGTGTGAGCTACTGGAGAAAGCGAGAGGCCATAGCTTTCTAGATCTAGGGAGGGTCCTACAGGGGCTCTGAGCAACCTGATCTGGTTGAAGATGTCCCTGCTCATTGCAGTGGGGTTGGACAAGATGACTTTTAAAGGCCCCTTCCAACCTAAACTATTCTATGATTCTGTGATTTTACAGGTCTTGTGCCCAGAATGCCAGCCAATGATGGGGCCAGTGTGAGTGGACTAGGTGCCAGCTACTAGAGTCAGAGCAGGGGTATTGGTGCCCCTGGCCTGCAGTGATTGTGAGGGTCTTTAACTTCCAGTGACTGTGGTACAAACGGTGTGTGTTCTCAAAACCGGTTACTGAGGAGACTAGTGTGAGTGACATTAGTAAGGAGGTCAGCAGTGGCAACAGAAGGGGGACCATGGGTCACAGTCCGTCTGCCTAGTGCTGGCTACTGGGTGGTCAAGTGTCTATATCTTCCCCAATCCCGGTGGTGAGGGGGTGCACATACACCATCTGCTAAGAAACTTCCAAGTAGACAAGTCAGTGAGTAGGAAGGCCTTGGGTCCTGGTCAGGATACCAGGCAGGCAGAAAGTCCATGCTGTTACACTCGGATGGACTTGCCAACATAGAATGCATGAGGAGCGAGTGTGTGAACATTGTCTGCAGTGAACATCACGCTGGACCAGCCAGTGAGTAGGGGACCTGTGAAGAAGGTAAGAGGGCCCGAGATCCAGAGAGGGGTGCCAGGCAGACACTCAATGGATCTGTGTGTGCTTGTGAACCTAGAGAGCATTGTGTGTGTGCCTGCACTAATGACCTTCTCTCTCTGTCAGACCAAGAAGAGGAGAGGACTTGGATGCCTGTGCTTATGTTTTATGTGAGTCCTCTATGTAAATGCTGTTGAAGGCAGCACTCTCTCTGTGGCAGTCTGTGTGACCAGCCATGTCTGTGTCCTCTGTGTGTGTGTGTCTGTGCTCAACTATTTGATTCTGCAAACAGGAAAGTGGCAGACATCCTCAGCCTGGGCAGAGACGTTGTGTTTCTGGGCACCGTGATGGGCTCCAGTGACTGGGCAGCAGGGTCCTGGCCTGGAGTGGCTAGAGGAGGTGGCCACACTCCTTACATCACTTAACTTACATATATAATTTTTGAGACACAAGAAATGTAAGTGATATTATTTAACAATCATTCACCAGTACTGCTCCCACTAAACATGTAGTGCAATTACTTAATTCTCATATACACACTGCACCATATGATGATCTTGACAACAGAAATTTCTGATTAGTTGATTCAGTAAGGAACAGGAAGGTATATTACTATCCATTAGCAAGGTACCTCTCCTAACCTAGTGATGTATTACAATGATTATGTGGTAGGACATGAAAAAGTTATGGTTACAGAGCTCTTTTAACATTTCATTGTTTATACATATTTCTATATGTTACAGCAAAGTAGAATTTGTATTTTGGCTGGAGTTAGTCCAACTGTGGAATGATAAAATGGAGTACTTTCAGTAAGAAGATGATTGAGTCCCACTAGTGTTTCCAGCAAAGACAATCAACATGATTTCATGTAAAATTGAAAGGAAAAGATACAATGTCAGATTAATTATTGAAGTCATGAATAATTTTGTAACTCCTAAACTGTAATAGCTAAATTATGTTTGTCACTGTCTTTTAGAGCTTTCTCCCCAGGTACTATGTAAACTTCATGAATAGTTTTTGAAGCATGTAACATTTTATATGCTAAATGAAAAAGGCTGGTGCATAATTAAACGACTGCTACCTGATTATCTGTCTTTATCTGAAGATATCTTATCTGTGATAAGAAAGTTTCTGCTTTAAGTGTCATTCTTTCACTCTGTCAGCCTTCCAAAATATTGCCTACACAGAGAATCCAGCTATATGCAAACTTTGCTTTCTCTATCCGTGATATTTGTAGGCTTTGCCTTTCATTTGACCCTGTGAACCACACACTTGTCCAAAGTTTAAACTGTCATTAATAATTTCCAGCTCATGCTATCTTACTCTGTTTTTCTCTTTCACTCACTTTGTTCAATACAAAACCAGCTCTAATATATTTTTGCCTGTCATTCTGCTCTCTGTACTCTACTGTCTTTCACTACAAGTTCCTGAACCACATAAATCTTCCAAATTATTAATCCTTTCCTCAGCCTGTAGAACCTGCCTCTGTTTGTCTCAGACTTTTGCTTCTTAGACTGCTTGTTTCTACGGCTTTTTGCAGTTGGGACACCCCTACTCAGATTACACCCTTAGCTAACATATAGTGGAAAAGCTTATGATCCATAACTCCTAACTGGAAAAAAATCTTGTTAGAAACACAAGTGAAAGTCTGTAGAAGGTTCCCATGTTTGCATTTTTGAATTTTTCTACTTACTGTGTAGGAGAGTTACATGTATGTGCCTCCGCTGGACTAGAAACACAGCATCCCAAAACCAGGTTTCAGCCATCACTTTTTCAAATGTAATTGTTTTCTTTTTTACAGTGACATTTTACTTTCATTTTCAAATCTGTTTTAAACATTTCCTGTTTAGAAATGGCTAAAAATGTCAAACACATTTCAATATGTGCAGACTTAGTGTTCTTTTAGAAAAAGGAGCCTTCTGTTTCCCTGTACTTGAACTGGAAAACTAGCAGGGGTCTGGATGGGATTGGAAGATTCTAGACAGCATTATGACTCATGATGAAACACTAGAAGCTGTCACATCAAGCTGTGTAAAATTCAGGTAATGGCAGAATTAAAGCATTGATGCTATTTCTATAAAACGCTAATACAAAAAAAAAAAAAATCAATACCGAATTAAATATTGTGAGTTCTAAACAAAATGCAAACATTAAAAAAATGTAATTGAAATGCTGATATTACATATGCGAAATCATGGTGAATGAGAAAAGCTCTGGTGACCAGAAAAAGTCTGAAGATATATCCACCTTTAAGACAAGAAAGAGGACCTGAGCAATGGCAACTGCAGGTTCACTGCAGTCCACAGAAAGATTACGGAACTTGTCTAATTGGAGGCAATTTCCAAACACATAAAAGACAAAAAGGGACCCAGCAGTCAACATGGATTTACTAACAGAGAAATAGCAGTTGATCAACCATTATTTCCTTGTATGATTAAATTGACAAAGGGAGAATGGTGGATATAATATTCTCTCACTCTGTTATGACTTTTGACCCAGTCTTCCATAGCATCCTCATACAGAAGCTGGGCATATATGAACTTGATGAATGGAGAGGAAGTAAGTTAAAGATGAATGGAATTTCAATGCTCAAAGAGTGACAGTCAGTCATTCAATGTCGAGTTAGTAGCCAATAACAAGTACAATATTCTGTGGGTTGATATGGGAGCTTACACTATTCAATGTCTTCATGAGACACCTGGATAATGAGAATGCATCCTCAAAAAATTTGTGGAGGGTATTAAACTAGGGGATGTGGATGGTATAAAAATGGCACAATTTCTCTCCAGAGAAACACTGAAAAACGTGAGGGCTGAGTAAACAAATCTTTCTTAAATGTTTATACAAGTCCAAAGTTCTGCATCTGGAGCACAACATCCTTATCTGTTGGTATAGGCTGGGAACTGATTAGGTGAGTAGCAGCCCTGCTGAGAGGATCTGCCGGTCATAGCAGACTTGATCTAGTGTTACTGACAATTTCACGTTGAGTGAGAAGTTTGACAACTTTGAGTGGGAGGTCTCTAGAGGCCTCTTCCCATTTCTATGCTGCTGTGATATTCACCTAGGATATGAAAAGAAGCTTAATGACAAAATAATGAACTCAAATGTAGCTTTAACTTCTTCTAGACTGATACTGACTTGGTTTAAAATATTCATGATAGCTATTTATTTTTGTTGGGTTTATGACCTCGCAAAGAGAAAGCAAGCCTGTCAAGATAGAAAATTTTGCTCAATTCTAGTTAAACAACTTTGTCTTTATCAGAAAATTATAGTATATGTTAAGTGAAAAAAAAAAACACCTTGTAGCTTTTCTACTCCATACCTTTCTTTCAAGGCTTTGATACCTTCTTTAAATGAAATATAACTTTTTTCTTTTTTCTTAACCAAGAGAAATATTCACAATATTTAAAAATCTATGTTCGGTGCTTTGAATCAATAAAAATCCCAACAAATTTAATCCATGAAAGAACACATACCAAACCCGATAGGCAGCTTTATTGTCCATGTGCAATCCAAACTGCTAGGATAGTTGCCAGGAAACCCAGGGCTGAGGATCACTCCACTGAAGTCTGACATGCCACCACCACATTGTGCTGTAAGAAAAAGCAAAGACATTTATCAACAGAGTAGAATGAGCTAAAAGTTAATCCAGAACATAGAAAATCCTTCCAACATTAATAATACAATAATAAATAGTTTTATACCTAAAAAAAATACACCAGTATCCCTTTACCACTAAATATCTCTAACAAAGTAATTTATAACAGGTCCTTTAAACATACATATCTACTCTGAATTTACTAGGTTTTAATTTGGGGTACATAAGCACCTGAAACAAGAATAAATGTTTACTGTGCACTCTGCGTGAACTACCTTTGTGAACAGGCAAGGAGCACACAGATCTCAGAGCAATGCTGACACAGTTCCACATTAGTTTGTAAAGGAGCATCTGAATAATATAAGATAATAATGTATTTTTAAAAGATTCTGCACTCAAAGCATTTCAAGTGGCCTTTTAAAAACTGCATTTGTATTATGCTGTTTTAAAAACAAGATAAAATAAACAGGTCTAGAAAATGTACACACACACATTTCTAGGAGTTGAACTAAATCCATAGTCGAACTTAATTTTCTTTTGTTTCATGCATGACATCAGTAACTTATAGTTCAGTATTAGATTTGAAGTTGTTAATTATGGTAAATAAAATTTTGTTTAACAGTTTTGTCCAATTAACAGTTACTACACCCTTTGAAATACAATTAAAAATCATTAGTTGAAAAAAAAAGGAAAAAAGGAAAATAAACCCTTGAAAATTTCAGCACAGCATCTCTGTCTTCAGAATTTACCATAAGGCATTTTAATTATGGTGTCAGACTTCCTAGACATATGTTAATGCATAATGATGGAAACTGAAGACTAATTTTTGAAAAAATTCTTAGAAATATTTGAATCTTGCTGAATATTTATAAATTCTAAGATGAGGGAGCTCAGTATCTCACAGGAGGTTTTTAACACCTCGAAGGATTAAGAATAGAATTATGTGAAGCAGCTCAAGAGGATATATAATCTGTCTTGAGGAAAAGCAAAGTATAAAATCTTTATTGAGATCTGCAGCATCCTACTTTCCATAGATTCAAGATTACAAATACAGATAATTTTTACTGTTAGGGAACATAAACAAAAGGTATTTCTATTCAGTGAAAGAGAATGCAAATGGAAAGAGTTTTACATTCCTATTTAAATGCACTTCAGATGCTTCATTTGGGCTTCTGGCAGAATTCCAGTCCTTCTCCCAGTAATATTAATATGGTCATGTAAATAGTTTAATTTGAAAAATAATGTATCTTCTTAAATTGGGCAGACATGCCTTATGTTGAACTCATTAGAGATGAAAATGTAATGCTATTTCTATTTTAGAATTTTCTCTATTAGTCATGACTGTTGTGGAAATCATAAATTAACTATGTTTGCAAGGGTCTCTGGCGGTCTCATCACTGACAGTGAACGACTGGTTCTGATTAAAACATATTTCATTCTTTCTTCTTCTGATTGGACACTTCAGAAAAACTTTGCAAAATGTGTGAAGTATACTTTGAAAATCTTCAGCTCAAATTTAGTTGTTTTCAGTTTCAATTAAGTTCTTCCAGTTCTCCCTATTCTTTTCCCTATATGTATCTCTTATTTTTGAGTTCTCTGGCTTTCTCCTTCTGGCATATTTAAGAAAGTTTATGTATTCTGAACATACCTAAACATATTGGAATAGGATAATTCCATCTTCTTACTGGTCCAGGCATACAGGTGATATGTGAATGTCCCTAAAATGACACAATATTTACTAATTCATATAATGAAAAAAATATACACTATATGGCACATCATTAGTATCTGAACAAAAATAGTTTATCATTTAAAACATCATAAAAAATATAAAAACAATAAGGTGTAACATTTATATTGCACACTATAAATTGTATCATACCTTCAGTATAACAGAGAAGAATGTAATCTTAACTATGTGACTGTTAGTCCACTAGAGAACAGTATAACAGTAACCAGCTGAATGCCCCACTACCAAGCTTTAGTATAAACCAAGGGTCTAGAAACTAAAGGTCTAATTAAAGCAACATTTACAAAGTATTGATCTGCATTATTTGTAGAACATGGTAAAAAGCTATGAACTATATACATTATACAGTACTGACTACATCTTAAATTCCTAATACCTATTCTAAATGCAGTCCTTACTCTCACCCCCAAGATAGTTGGCTTAAGTTGCCAAAAGCTGCGATACTTAAAGAATCTCTGTATAACATGTGCCCCTTTAAAACAGATGAGGTGTTACAACTTCAAGGCAGCCTGTAACAGATTAAGCTCTAAGACCTGCCAGAGTGACCCTCTGTGCTGTTCATCAGCATAATGTAATTGTAATTGCCTTCTAGAGACAGCAAACAAAAATGAAAAATCTTAAGAGGACTTGGTCTATCTTGCAAAAACTATATAGTACACACTTTAAGGTGACCTAGTAGAAGAAACTCTGTAGCTTTTAGGCTGTTTGTTGAACCTTCATATGAAAAGAAAAGTTAGTTCTTCATGTTAAATCTCCTTATCACTTCAGAGCCTGTAGTATTTGAGAGAATCAAGTATCTGGAAAGCATCCAGGGTAACTGTGAATAGTTTATCCATCAAACTACAACCCATTCTTTTTCTCTACTAGAAGAAAATTAAACGCACTTTCTCCATAGTACAAGTAGGCATATCTTCTCATTGCTAGAAGACAAAAAAAAATGAAGTGGCAAAGTCACACCTTATAAGCCAGAAAAAAAACCCCAAAGGAAACAGGTCTTATACATGTGTTTGCACAGTTTATGCTCTAATAGTCTTAGCATTTTCTTTATTTCAGTCATTTACTGTGGCTTGTCTGCTCACACATTTGTATTTAAGTATGAAATTAAAACAAAGAAGAAAAAAATTATTGGCAGGTTGTTCCCAAGAATGACCAGCTAAAATTAGGCAACATGGGAAGTAAACGTCAATAGTCTTTGTCAGAGCTGCAATCACAGA
>VZZY01015552.1:0-19674 GCA_013400335.1 Eurystomus gularis
ACATGTGTCCTTAATATACATACTCTGGTTCTGAGGCTCTTTTTCATAAACCTGAGATTCATTTCTCCTGAGATTTATCCATTCAGGTTGTGAACAGATAGAGACTGGGGATTATTCTGAGGTTAATTCATTCAGTAGAAACCCCGATATTCAGCTTTATGAGTCTGATACACTTTGTAGCCAAAGTTTTCCTTTCTAAGTGGTCTTATAAGAGGCTGAGAGCCAGAAGTTAGTATGGCTCCATTTAAACAATTTAAAGTCACAAAATGAAGTTTGTAAGCAGAATACATACTAGAAAGCTGCAATGAAGAAGACTGATTTCACATAATTAAGAGATCTATAATTTGGATGAGCAAGAGAAATTAACAAACTACAACCAGAAAATTTTCTTTCTTCCTATTGCATCAGAGTAGTTTTTTCTCATTAGGTTGCCTCAGGCTGCCAGTTCTGCCTGCCAATACATAGCTGGTTTATCTCATATTCCTTTTTAACAGCAGCTTCATCTTTCTTGCCTGGTTTTCACTTTCCTTATTAACAGGAGTAGGAGAAGCAAAACCAAATCCTAAACAAGTATATGTATAAATTGGCTTAGAAAATAAAATTAAACAAAGCAAAACCCACATAGGAAGTCATAACATTAAAAGCCAAAAATATTGATTACAAAATGAGACAATATGGCAATCAAAAGCCACTGAAGTTAAATATATTATTATCTTACGGAAAGTAAATTTGGGTAGCAGTAACATCTTTTGGAAATTATAATGGTACTTTAATTTTAAATGGTTACCCTATCCTGAACTGGATATCCAAGACTAGAGAAGTACATGCTCCTACAACTTTAATTAGACAATGGGATAAAGTCATAAGAAATTATTTTTCCTGCTACTGATCAAGTTAAGTATGCAATCAGTTTTTTTAGCATATAGGAACAGCTAAATAATTTTATTTTAAGGATATAAGCAATAGTATAATTTAGTATACATTTCTGAAAAGCTCAGATTTCAATGCTCTTGTGGCAAGCATTTCAATGTTTGGTGTTGGAGCAGATGGAATGTTTTACGGCAAGGCTTTAATTCTCAATCCAAAAGGCATCACTTTAACTTCTGGTCAAAGGTGAATTTATTCCCTCTGCTAGCTCTGTCCTGGGGCTCTTACTAAGCAGGCTCTGTCAACTGCGCTATGCTTCTGCCAAATTACGTGATGATTTTGTCATGTGGGCTAATACTCCCCAGTGATTCAGTTTTAATCAAATGCATAAAAGTAAAGCATTGCTGAACAGCACAGTAACACAAACAACTGCTTTAGAGAGACATGAAGGTATGTTTGGGTTTTAAAACTTGTGCACATGCAAATGTAAAAACCCTGCAAAGCAGTTACTACAGACAGTAATTCACACACATAACTAACTTTAAATCTGTAACATTTCTCATTGCAATGATAGGGTATTTCCTTCATATTGGAATTTATGCTTTGAAGCAAGGGATTGAGCTCAGTATGGGTGAATTTTAGGCCTGTTACCTCATACATACTCCAACAGTGTCCAGCTAGCTTAGAAGAACTACACAGTGACTTGAATAATAACCTATACAAACTTCAGGATAAGGTTTTAAAAGTCAATGACAGTTGCAAGAGATAGCCCAGGCCACAAATGTAAGATTTGGCTGAGGGATCCAGATCCTGAAGGTTTTGCAACATATTAATGTTATACAGTAATTAAGATGTTGTAACCAGCTATCTCATTGAATACATGTATATACTTATTTTGTGTTGTACTATAGAGGTGCCTGCTATAGTTGTGTAGGAATGGTTTCTTAGCCTTTACAGAGAAAAATAAAATAGAATAAAATAAAATAATTAACATACAAGACTTCAAAGACTATGTCTAGGTTAGCAGATGGTTTATGGATGGATAGCGGCAACCCTGTAGAGAAAAACAGTTGATGCTGACAACACGTGTCCATAATATACACCTTTCAAGGCTTTTTATTTCAGATTAGCTCTAGTCTGGCCCTTTGGACTGAATGCCCATTTGCAGCTGGAGTGCATTAGTTACACTCCTGGAGTGTGCTAAATCTTCCAAATCTGAATCCCACTTTCATCTGAAAGGAATCAAGTTGAGGCACTGCAAAAGCTCCACATGACATGAACCAAAGCACAATAAGAAAAAAAGAAAAATATGCACTTCAAAAGCATGCTCTTGATTCAAACTAACACTAACAAAAATGTGCCCTGAAAACCAATATGCATATCTCAGCCCACACACATCTATACAGAAACATATATGTATTAGTAACATAAATTAAAAAGTGTTTCTAGCACAAACTGGTGAATATCACTTATCTGTTCTCTTCATGAATTCATTTTCTTTGTTTACTACAAACTCACATAGCTCTATCAGGATTAATTTGCCCACTATTTTTTTTTAAACTTCAATCTAATTAAATTTTAAAATCTTTTAATGAGTCTTACCATACAAATTTTTTCTCCATTAAAATTTGATCTCAGTACTGTGATTAAATAATTTGAAACTAGTTAAAATTGTTCATTAGCATGGAATTCTGAATACTGAATTAGATGTTGCACATACTTGTAAAATAAATGCTGCATATTAAACAAATTGGTGTTCTGTAATACTGCATATCTTATCAGGAACATTCAGTTTAAAGTCTTGCCAAATACACCAGTTCATTTGCCTTGACAATACTTTCTCCGTGTAAATAACAAGTGTGTTTTATTTCTCAGCAACAATAGCAAAATTAGGTTTGAATCAGGATTCTTGATTCTACAAGAGCAAACTCAAAGGTGAATGTGTGAAAATAGTGATTTAGAAATAAGAAAATACAGACATGCAAAACATTTTAGTATGACTGAAAAGACTGAGAAACATATTTTTTCTTATACAACGATGGGGGGAAAAGGGGCTTGTGTATTTATTTGTTCACACTCATTACAGAGAAGTTGGAAGACAGAATTTATGGAGATTAAGTGCTCGATATTCGAGATGTCTATGTTAGTTTAGAAGACCCTATGTTCAGTTACAACCAGCATATATTTGGATTTTTTTTTTAACTCAGGTTTGTTGCTCATTTCCCAAAACATAGTTTCCAATATGCATCTATAGCACTAACTAAACTGTATTATATTCATAGATGTGGACTGTTGCTCAGGGTTTTACAATAGCACAACTTGTGAGTGCACCTCCTTTGTTTTATATTTTTGCATACTGAACAGTGCATGTGCAGTACATACAGGACTGTACACTGAAGAACAATTGTAATTGCACTGTGCAGCTGTAGTACTACAGAAAATACCTTCTTCCCAAGGCCTGCAGCATCCAACCACGTTTTATGGAAAGCAATGTGGTTTATCCCTAAGGAGTTCAGTGGGCCGATGCAGAGTAAGACCATGACTTGTTAGGATGTCTTCATTGTGTAAGTATCCCAGCAAAATCAGGACCTGGCTTTGAACTCTCTGCTACTCTGCTACTTTAAAAAACCCTTGTACTTCTGTCTTTGTGTATAGATTGTGTCCACCACAGCAGCATTCATAAATGTATCCCATTTATATTGCAGCAGCTGCATATTTTAAATACTTAGATGTTCTGGTATTTCAGATGCTCAGAATCATCTGATGTTTACAGTAATTAATGACATGTGGAATATGGTGATAGGTTGAGCACTAGCTTTAAAGAGCTGCTATCCACAGTACAAGTCCACAAGTCTTTTCAGCTGACAGCATTGTTTGGAATGAAGGCAGTTTGTTTCAATGTGGAAAATGTTTTCCTTCGAGTTCTGAATGAAGAATTGTAATGAAAATGCATTTTTTATGTATACAAAATAAGTATAACACTGACAAAAGCTAACATTTAAAATGCAAAACAGCTAGTGTTGTGTGACACACTGTGAGATATATCTCAAAGTCTTACGGTTGACTAATTGAATTGCCATTGATAAGATGTCACCTAAAGATACATCTCTGCAATGAAACATGGGTTTGCTGTAAATGACCTGTCATTAGAGCCATGGGTAATGTCCGTGTCCAGACTGAAAAATATTGTAGCTCCCAGCAATATGCTCAGTAGGAGTTAAAACAGCAAGAATGGTAAGAATCAGTGTATGTGAACCACCAGAGAATTATGCCTCAGGTGCTACGTTAATTTACTTGTTGGCATACATTAATTGAAACCAATCAATAAAGCTGGTGGTACAACAGGGGGAATGCAAAAGAAGTAATCAATTGCCACACTTACTCATTTTAAACTTGGAAACCAGAAATAATTTAGTCTAAGATTTTTCATTTCTGTCAATACAGATAATGAGATTATTTATTTATTTTCTATTATTTCAGCACTAATTATAATAACTATGATGTCTTTCAACAGCCTCTGTGTAAACTCCAGTATTCTGATTAGCAGCTGTTAACCTGCATATAATGGCAGCGACTTCTTCCAACTGAGAAGTGAGAAAATATATGGTTTTGCTACAAGTAGTGCTAATCATTTTGACGCACTGCAATCAAGTCTAGCTTTTAATAATTATAAATTTGATGGGTTTTTTTCCATTTATGTTATACTAGCTTTTAAAATTTTTCATTCCCAAAGGAAACAATTGTCTAAAAAGCACAAAAAGAGCTGATACTGTTCTTTTAAGTTTTTTGCATTAAATTTGCTTAATGTATTCATTCTGTATGCCCAGTGTTGACTGGTACAGCTTTTAGTTTTTAGTCTAGGTTCTTGGGGTTTCAGGGTTTTTTTTTCTTTTATTTTAAAAATCTACCAGAAAGCTTTTGCGGGTTCATTAGCTGTTGTCTTGTTTTCTACAACTATTTCTGTGAGCTCCACCAGTCAGTTCTCAAGACCACACTTGTCTAAAAAAAAAAAATAAAAATTAAGCCACTTCTTCATATGTGTAGAAATTCACTTGCACTTATCACTCTAATTACATGAAAATTGTTCATCCTTACTGATCTCTTCCCAGAGAGATCAATGTAAATCATTGCACTGTTATTCGTAACTGCTTTGCCCAAGGAACGGGCATTTACTTCGTGGTAAACATGGTGTCATACACTATCATTATGTCTTTGGTGGCATGGAGTTTTCTCAAAATTTGTCCAGAGAGGATGGAAATAAAAAAATTTAGCCTCTGTCAAATAAGGAACACTTCCTTCTACATTTGTAGAAGCATTACTTTCCTTCTGATCATGCTCAAAAGCATATTTCTTCTTACTAGTATGTCTTAATTATTCGTGGTCTGTTAAGCTCCATTTAACAGTGCTAAATTCAGCCTCCAGATAAAGAACTGGATCTGCAACTGCTGTCCTTTGGCACAGCTTCATTCAAACCATGTTGTACAGATTTGTATCAGGTGTGATGCTGGCAAGCTGACATTGTAACATGATTTTCTCGCGTGGGCGAGACACAAAAGATGCTGTGCGGAAAAGAGAAAGACAAACTTGCACGGAGTGGTTACTGGGCAGGATACCTATTTGGAGGTTGTCCAACACTTGGCAGATCTGTCCCACACTGATATGTGTTTTGCTTGTAAGTGTTACAATTTTTATGTACATGTATTCATCTTCAGATTCTTGCTTAATTTAGTTCTAAAACATCAGTTCTACATAATTGTTTTCTAATGCAGCCTGATTACTTTGATTCTTAAAAAAAAAATAAAATCTACTGTCATCTTTCTGTTAGACTAAAGGTACCATAACCATGCAGATGTTACTTTTACCAAAGATTAACAGTATGGGTGAGTACTAGAATATAGTACTGTATACAGTGAGGGTTTGCTAAGGGTGGTGCTGTTGCTTGACAAGCCTGAAAGCAAAGCAGTAATTTACATCTGACTGGAAAGCCAATTTTCTGTGAACCCAAATAAGTTTGATGCAGACCTTTTGAATTACCTCCCGATTACTAATGTGGCAGAGAATATTTGTGAAACAGTGAGCAACACTATCAAACTCACTTAGGCCCTTTTCCATGACAATGCTGTACAACAGTATGGTACTATGGATTATACATTTTTCAACAGGAGTTCTCCAGTCAAAGGTTAATTCAATTCCCAGAAAGTCCTGGGTGCCAATTACTATGTAATATGTGAAACTGAATCCAAAGACTGAAGCCCGGGTAGCTGCAACAGGAATTAAACCAAAGAGTTAGGTTGAAGCTCTTTTCCTTCTCTCATATTATCTAAATCTTACTAACAATTAACAATTTCAATAGTTTGAAATAGTTTTGAGTCTTTCAGTTTGAAGTCTGGAAGGAACAATACCAAAATCTTCAGTCATAAGACAGTTAGAATTGAAATGTACAGGCCTTAATTATAGAAGTGGAAGTGTGTGTTTCCATCCCAAAATTTACCAATCTTTTTTCAATATTTTTCTTTAAACACTGGTTAATAAAAGGCTCTGCGGCAAGTAAAAGAAATGTAATATTCTACATCAAAGTAGCTCAAAGTAACTGCCATTTATTTGTGGTTACAAAGCAGGACTTAGAGCCAGCTACTAAATATGCCTATTAAAGTGAAAAATCACCTTTATGAATTTTGCACTATTCATTTAAGATACTAACAATGAATGACAACAGCTATAAACATCTAATTCTCCTTTCTTGCAGTGATAAAGGCTAAATCACATTTTATTCAGTCCCACACAGTTGATCAACTTTTGAAGTAAAATTGTTTATATAACTGCTTTTATTGGAATAGGGGGTTTTAGTAGCTGCATTTGTGAGGGACAGAGTAAGAGGCCAACTTACGGATTTGTTTCATGGCCATAAATCTAGGGAACATTCTCACATTTCCAGGATCTACTACTGATAGAGACTACACCCTGTGGTTTTTTTCCCCTCTCCTTTAAAAATTATGCAGTTCAGCTTCTTCTCAAAAATGTAACAGGTGGGTCCTGTGGATGACTGCAATGAACAACCTGCACTGTAAAGCCTCCCTTCCTACAGACTCAGGTCATAAATCCATTCCTCAGTTTTATTACAATAACTCCATTTACAATTCATTTCCCTTCCTTTCAGTCACAGTGGAGAACAGTGCACATTATCAGGTCAACTCCACATTTCCCAATTTCCCACCAGCACATGCCAAAGTCATTCAGAGAGACAAACTAGGAAAGGATCTGGGACTGATCTGGAGCAGCGAAATTCTCATTAGCCAGCCAAGAAGTACACACTGATCAATCATTCAGCAAGACGAATAGCATAGATAAATAGTGTGGTAACGTGCACATTAATTTGGGTGTCTCTCTGCTGCTCATAGGAACTTAGATATCTATGAGGCCTCAATCTCTCTAGTAAATTCAAGTGAATAATTGGATAGCAGATTCAAAGATTAGCTATAAACAGAAAATTACTGTTATTTTAATTGATCAAGCTTTTTTTTCTTTACCTGTTTGTAGTATGTGAGAAGAGAATAATGTAAAATTATTCCAGTTACAGGTACTAGACCCCATGTATGCTGGACAACACCACTGTGAAACCTAGCATGAGTAACAGCATGATTGAGAGTCATCTCTATTGTATTCCTCTCCTCTCAAACAAGTTTTATCTGAAATACTATGGCTTTATCAAATATGTATTCAATAAAATGACTTTGCAAAGAAGCAAGCAAAATGTATCCCACCCTGAGGCATTAAGTGTCCTAAGATAAACAACAGTGAAAGATTTCTTAGCAAAAAGATATAGAATGGACAGACAAGGGACTAAGGCATAACAATATTACTAAAGGCTTACTGCAGCAGCACTTGTCCAAGCCACACTTGCTAAAAAATAAAACCTTCCAATAGCAGCTTTCTAAAGAGATGAAGAAGGCGAGAATATCCAGAGTACCTCAGCTGTATTTTTTGTTTGTCTGTTATTACACAATAATGCACTGAAATCTCACTTGGGAGGAAAAAAAACACCTATAGCATGTATGCTGTTTCTGTAGGACATAGACTACTTTAATATCCTCAACCTAATATTTGAAGTTTACATTCAAACATTCACTTTTAAAACATTGTATAAATGGCTTCACAATTTAATTAAAGGCTTATAAGCTTTACTGAATGGACTCTTCAGCATATTCTGTTACCCGCTTATGACTACAAAGACATTATTTAGAGAACATTAACCTCAATCATTCATTTGAATCAAAACTTATAATTTTAAACTTTTAAAGGTAACTTATCTTTAACATAAAATTACAAACAAAAAGTAGATTTCAAACACAGTGTAAAATAACTGCCTATCAATCTTCCCTACCAGACCTTCCACATTCATACTATCTTAGCCTGCAGATCCAATTATCCTCCAACATTTGCTGCTCAACCATGCTGAGATTATTCACCAGCCCTCCAGTTAGACGGTAATAAAAGGTCTGTAGGTGCATTTATGCTCAGAGAAATAAGGTATAAATGCTAGCATTGCAGTCATCTCTTTCTGAGTTACATGCACAGCCATAAACACTGTAGTAATGAATCACCCTATTTCCAGCTACTTTATCCATTCATTTGCATATTTGACTTGCTCATTTTAAAAAAAAATCTAGGTGCATCATGCCTTCAAGATGACACAATTCTTGACCCAGAGGCCTTACAAATAAAAGTACTAATATCATATGGAAGATATTTCCTTGTGTGCCCAGACAGCCAAAGTGTGGCTCCAACATTGACATGCTATTACCCTCTGTAAAGGCAATCTCAGCTCCCTCTCACTATTTTTTTAAGCCTGACATTTTAAGAATGTAATCATACATACTGAAACTGCATTGACCTCTAAGATTATGTTCTGCACAAAATTTGGCAGACTTTCTGCTTCTCAGCAAAAAAATTAACAGCAGATTAATGACCAGATGATTTCTGATATTCCAGTCTTCATGGTCTTTGCTCACTACGGTAGTTATACATCACGACAAAACAAAAGCCCTCTGCCACAGGACATTGGTATATGTTGCCAAAAATGTCAGAACCACAGTTTTCAGCCCAAAGCTGCAACTACTTGAACTGCAGGAATCATTTCATTAGCTGACAGCTGCAATAAGCTGTTCTTTCTCTATGTGGAGAAGCTACTGGTGGGAGGTACAATTCACACTGGCATACTCCATAAATCATATACCACTTACAAGAAAAATACACTTAACAAACCATTTACAAAGTACTGTGCAGTATCTTTTGTATTATGTTTACTTTCTTAGTGCATTCCTGCCTTAACATTTTATTATTCAAAAACTAACAATAGACTTTAAAGACGCGGGCAAAATTTGGGAAAATTCAAAATTTCATTTCCATTTGTACTATTTCTAGTGATCTAGAGAATCTAGATCCTTTGTGCCCCTTAACAATCTGTTTCTGATGAATATATTCCAATTGTTTTCTCTACAAAACAAAATTAGGTTATTTAGTTATTGATGAAACCATGATAATAGTGTTTATTTACTGTGTTACTGCTATCTAAGGTAATATAAAATTGTAACTTGACATGTAACTAGCTGAAAAAGGCACTAACATATTTCAAAACCATATGGTATTAATAAAATACAGTAATATTAAAAATACATAAAATAATAAATAATAAAACCCAGTAATATCATTAACTGCATTAACATAAACTAACATTTTTGAGCCTTTAATGCTGTAATAGCCTGTAGTCTCCTAACTGTCTAAGGAAAGCTATGAACTGATTCTAGTAATGAAGGTGGTGTCAGAAATGAGCGTTTGCCAGCACTACTGAGCCAGGTAAGTATTAGGCCTCCAGATTTACCTTTTCAAACTGTTTATGTATTATTCAAACATTTTTAATGGAAACAATTTAAAATTGCTGGTGGCTAATAACACAATCGTACACCTAGCTTTGTTTCTTTTCTTTAAATGAATATTACATTCTACACATGAACCCAAGACAGGTGTATAATCTCCATTCTCATAGCAAACCTCCTCTATTCTTCATCAGTAGCCTATTGATATGCAAACAGAAATGCTATGTTTGAACAAAAATGACATTAATGGAAAGATAGATTATGCAATGTTTGATATTGCATTTCCTGGGCTATTTTTTAATTTGTTTGGGGTTTTTTTTGATTACACAGCATTTTCTCCTTAAGAGTCCTTCACTAGCTTCATTTCAGTAGCACCAAGTTTTTCCTTGTCTTTTTTTTAAATATGGAAGAGAGCACACTGAAGAGGATAAGTATCGGTATTTCACTTCTGAACTACAGTCATTTTACCTCAGATGATTAGTACAAACCAATTTTAAAACTACTGCTGTTTGAAGCACAGTTTTGGAGAAGAATGCCACATCTCTTCTATAGCCACATAATTACCTGTCATATAGCCAGAATATTCCCTAGCACCAAGGACTCTAAAAAGCAAAACAGGACAAAGCAGACACCTCAGCCCTGCACTCCAGCAAAGGCTCTAGACAGCAGGTGGTCCAGTTGGAGCAGCATTTAAGTCGTTTTAGCTGCCTATAGAAGCAGTCCTTATCCATTCCGTTTTCTGAGCCATTTTAAGAAGTTATGGGGAAGAAGAAACATATATTGCCAAGCTTACATATTTCCACTACTTTTCTCCAGAATTACTCGTGAGAAAAGTATCTGTTCCACTAGAGGGAGGAGCAGGCTCAGGAACTGAATTTCCAACCAGTGTTCCAGTGCCACCTACAATAACAACCTTATTCCTACATGAAGGATGGTCTGTTGTCACAAAGAGATCAAAACTGGAACATGAGGGTCCATTTATGCAGAAAAGTTTTATAACAACAACAAAAAATTTAAAAGGAAGAATTTCACCTGAGGTACATTTGTTTTTTCTGGTTTGGTTTCTGTTTTTTCCTGAAAATGGGATGCATTTTTAGTTACAAATCATGTCTTTCATATTATATTTAGATTTCTAGATCATGCTTTCCTTTGACATTGGGATAAAACTACCTGGAACAGAGCAGCAATTCGTAGCTTATTTCCTCTCTTGTAAAAGGCTTCACGTAGATGTTGTTTTTAATGTATTCTGCCTTATTGCTTCTTATTGCTAAGTTTTGGTAACAAGATACTTTCTTCATTTGAAGACAGGTATATTTAAGAACTTCCAGATAATCAGTATATCATAAAATATGAACATATTAATCTTTTTAATTCCAGGATTTTTGCAAAAAATATATTTGAGATAGAACAGGCCTACAGATTATAAAGGTTCAATTTCTCCCTAAGAAATCTCAAGAACTACAAAGCTCCCATGTCAGACTTTTTATATGTACACTTGCATTTAACTATATGGCAACTCACGATAATGAAAAGATTAAGGTCCTTCACTACTGAAACAATGTTTAGGAACTTTCATTGGTTTTAGCAACCACGATTAGTTAACACAGCACAAAGGAAACAGGCTCATCAGAACAGCTGTATCTTATGCAGACAAGCAAGGCTACAAGGAGACATGGCTTTAGTCCAACCTATCCATCTCATCTGCTAGACAACAGCTGTCCTACAAAAGGAGGATGTTTATGGAAGAGCTGGAACCTTGCATGCATTCTTCTGCTCCTCACCCTCGGAAACAGTAGGCAGACTGGTGTCCAGTCTCCCCTTCAGGGCATTCTGTGATGGCATTCATGCAAGTGACTTCAATATTATGCTAAGCATAGTAGCATGTTACTGCCTTCTAGTTGGGTTTGACTAGCAGCTATCACATTTGAATGTTCTCCCTAATGACTGAGAGATGGTCTTAAAACAAACAAAACCCCTCTGTGTTGGTTAATCAATCTAGACAAGACTCCAGCAAAGAGGAGTGTTGTATTTGGAGAGGAAGGTGCAGTTAAATGTTGGATGCTAACTCCTTAGGCAATCAGTTTCATAGTATTTTAGATTATACCCCTAGAAAGCTCTGTTTCTTATGGAGGTTGCACTTTAATTTTCACTGTAGCACATTACATCAGGCCAGAAAGACAGAAACATTATATATAGAGCTTGAAAAATTTCTGGATATCCTGGGCCAAAGACATTAAGCTCCCTGGATATTAAGACAGAAGCCTTGAACTTGATGGGATGCACAGTGTAGGGTAAATATACTTATAGTAGCACCAGCAGGAAATGTGCTGCATGGTTTTATACTGCCTAGTGTTTTCTAAATATTTGAGCTCTCATGTTTCTCATACTGTAGCTCAGCCAAGAATCAATGAAAATCCGAGTAATCGGTCAGCTGAAAGTTTCCTGCCTTCCCAGAGATGTGTGAGGGTTTGAACCATTCTCCCAAATTCCCCTTCTGAATGTCTTGATCTGTGATGATAAGCAAATGAGCAGAAAAGCTGTGGGATTCACACTTGGTTCCTGTTGTCAGAAAAAAGCATTCTGAATAATATCATCCACCTATGGCTGGGCTCTCTCTGGATCAATGCAAGGTTAAGGACACTGCCTCTTTTGATCTCTGCTGCTTAGCACAGAACTTGCGGTCTTATTAGTCAGAGCTGGGTGATGCCAGGCATATAGGGTACTTAAGCAACAGTAGATTATGAACTATGTAGCCTTCCAAAATTATCACACTAATATTTATGTATTTGGCTTTACAGTATTCTGCATACCTCAACACATATCAAGATCAGTTTCACCTGGTTTCATCTTTTAAAGTGCTGCTTATTGCTGCAACTTGTATAAAGTAAAATCATTTCATTGCCATGGAATCAATGGGAAAAGATATAAAAGAATTATTGTATTTGCACTTAAAGCTATTTATTGAATGAAAAAAATACATACCCTTTATGACTTGTCAAAAATAACCAAGGAGGGGCTGCTAAGATTTTCCATCAGGGAAAAAACAGAGAGCTGCTTTGAGCCAACAGGCAAATTAGGCACTTTTCCCATACAATTATATGTCTCTGACCTCAAGTAATAAACAAGAGATTTACTGTAATGACAGCAGAAATCTAGTCAAGCAGATTTCAGATAGCCATTCCTAAAAATCAGGATGCAGTATTTAAATTAGCTATATTTAAAATACTATTTTTACAGAAATACAGTTGTGAACTATGTTGTCAATGTGAATGTACATTGACTGCACATTGGCTCTCTCACACATGACATTAAGGAATGATACTGAGAGAGGAGTTATGGCCCCCAGAGAAAACCATTCAGACCACCTACTTCAAACCTTTTCTACCAAAGACTTTGGAACAATTATTACTTCACAATCAGAATTGCTACTCATATTACAGACATAATGTAAGAAATTTAAAAAAAAATTAAAATCACACATTGGCAATTTACATACAAACACAAGCAAAAATATTTTAATTATATTAGCTACCGATAGAAACACAACACCCCCCTCCAATCAAGTAAGGCTGAATTTAGATGACGTGAACGTCATGCCGTCAGGATGGCATGGCATCTTAGCCATTTATGCTTCGTATATTTCAGTATTTGTTACCAGAAATTTTTAAAAACAAAACACTACCTCAAAAATGTGTCCCAGAGCTAAAATTTGTACCTTACACATACATTCCAAGACTGAAAGTTTTGCATTTCTCAAGTTAAAATGTTACAAATAGAGCCTGTTCATTTATTGTTGGTTTTTTTAAAAACTTTTTCAACCAAGATAATGCTTCAAGGTAGAGAAATACCACTTATTCTACACATTCTTCAGGAGCTAGGAAATTAAAATCCTGGTTTCAGCTATGTGTTGAAAGCAACTCAAATGATGCAATACCCTTCATTCCACCATAACAGATCATGACTGTAAAATTTTGGAAAATGTACCTTTTTTCCCCCTCAGAAGAGAAGAGGAATGCTTCTTGAATTTGCTTGCCATCTAGTTATTATCATTATTTAAATAGTTATTTTTCATATGTTGATCTTCTTCTCCGTACTATGACTGTTTTCTGGAATGAGATTCACTAACGCACGCAGGCCATAGGCTGGGGTTTACTCCAAAATATATTTTAGTGAACAAAGATAAAATTAACTTGCAGTATCAAATCTCCATGAAAGATGAAGCATATTTGGACCCTGTAATTCCTTCTGGTATACTTTCCATTCTCTCATTCCCCTCCTATTTAACTCGCAGGAAGTGTTCCTATCTTTTCATAACAGGGTGTAGATAGTTCAAAAGTGTGCCTTGCTTTTATCCATATACAGCGTACCCAATCTAAAAGAAATTATTGGAAACAGTTTTTTCAGTGCTTCATTTTGGTGCCACAGGCAGTCAAACTTGATTACAATACCATGATACAAGAAAGGGTGATACATTTTAACTTACTGTAGACCTTATATATGCAATGTTTTCAATAACAGTTGGGGTTTTTTTCTTAATTTCAAAAACATTCAGAAGTGCTGTTAGCCAAAAATACTTAGCTGCATCAGAGGCTTATCTGGGAACAGAAGTTGGCTTCATTTTATTCAAATATTTCAGTTAAATTGTCTGCAGTCCTGTCTGCCTGCAGAAAATTTGTTTAATTTTTAACACAAGTTTTTTTCCAGTTGTCCGCTATGAAAACTCGAACGTGGATTTAGAGAGTCAAGTCATATACTTAAATGCATTTATCACTAATAAAATTCTTGACACAACCAGGATGGATTTGAGGCATAAACTATCAGAACAATTTGTCCAAGTCACAACTATCACTGGTGATAAATGAGAGTGAAAGAAAAGCATTTGACTTTCAGATACTAAGTTGAGTGTGGCAGAACTTGCAGTTAGAAAAAGTTTAGTAACTTTGGAAAGTTATATAAGGAATCAAAAAGTTTACAACTCTTTTACCCAGCCATTCTTTGTAAAATCCTAGTCTAAAGTCTTTGTGTTCATGGAACAAGGGTAAGTTACAAACACTACTGCCATTTGTTTCCATTTCTGTATTTGCCAAGGACAACACCACATGCAGTGGACCTCCTCCTGTAGTTAGGTGATCTGTTCTTAGATGTGATCTGTTTTGGAGGATCACTTTACCTTTCATGTTTAGGTTTTTTGTGCTTTCTATCAGTAAATTGAGTGTGGAACTCTTAATGAAGACTGTAATGAAGTTCCTTAAATCTTGTTTTTTCTAAAATGTAATTCAAGACACTAAGAAGTGTGATTACAGCAACCAAACGGAGTATTTAATTGTCTACTTTGTCTGAGGTCAAATAGGCACATAAAATACTAGAAGTATTAAAGTGTGACATATTAGATCACCTATTCAAATATGGTTCTTTTTTAATATATATTCTGCATTATAGTAAAACTGTTAGTGTGAAAAGTCACAACTGTTGGCAACTGAATCCTAGTTTACCAGATAAGTCAAATTCTTCCTTATGCTATTTTTAGGAGTGGAACAGACTTATTGTTATAGGGAATAACAAAGACACACATTTCAGTTCACTCTTTGAGCCTCCCATGTAACTGTTTCTCCTCCCAAGCAGGGGCTCCAAGAGGGAAATCCAGAGCACACAGCAGAATTTATGCAGAGTAATTTCCCTGAAACTGAAGAAAGTGATATAGAAAAAGCCAGATTCTTATTTCTAACTAAGGTGTTTCTCTCTTCAGCCAGCAAATTTTTCTGGAGAGGTGGGGATGTTGCAAAACTTCCTCAGTCAGGAAACTCAGATTAACCCCACAGCAATACAAAAACAAAAGGTAAGGGCTTCTGAACTCAATGCCACTCCTTGGCTGGAAGGAAACTATGTGCTCTGAGCAAGGTGAAGACCCAGGTAGCATGAACTACAATGCAAACCATGGGAGCTTCAAAAGACTGGGGATAAAAAGAAGGAATGATATATCATGCAGGAACTGCTTCATATAGAAGTAAGACATTTCAATTCCACTGGAAATTCAGGTCTCATGGCTCTTGTCTTCCCAGTAGAGATACCTCCTCAGCCCTAACTTAAAACTGTTCTATGTTATGGTTCAAGGAAAATGGGCAAGTGGCATCATCCACCCCTATTGTGCCAAGCTACACGGAGAAAGGGATGACACTCAGGGGCAAAATAGCATGTGAGAAAAGTCTGTGGCTCAGGAAGTCAAGCACTTGGCTGAAGATAAGACTTTCTAGGCTCTGGATACTAATCCTCAGACCAATTTTTAACATTATGACCACACAGTATTTGTGTAAAGCCAGATGTTATAGAGAAGACAGACCAGAATTAGCAATATCTCCCCTAGGCTGGGGACAACCAGTAGGCTACCAAGTCACACTGCTTTTTCCTGCTAACTCATTTTCTCTCTCCTACTGAATTCATTTTGTTTGTGTAAGGATCAACTTCTACGGACTGTGGGGAACAAGAGATGAGTCAAGTAGGGAAAGAGGACAAATAAACTCAATGTGTTCACTGCTGACAGAGGAAAAAGCTAATGGACACCCAGTGAAATAAACATACCATACAAAAACATGAGAAATTCTCATAACTTGGCAGACCTGGAGCACAGACCTGGAAATGGCTAAGGAAAGGCAGATGACACAGGGCTGGAAACAAACAAACAAAAATGCCCTTATGGAAGTTACACAGAGGTGGCTAGAGAATGCAGGAGGATGGCACACGCTTGGACCTCAAGATGGACAAGGACAGATTAATGAGTGAAGTCTGGAGGACAGAGAGAGCTAATTGAGGCAAAGGACTGATGTGTTTGGCAGACTATAAATTTATGGTGGTGAGAGAGAACTGATGGGACTAATGATTAGATGACGGATAGGGAATGAAAGATTGATGGACTGAGCAGTTTAGATAGACTATTACAGGTGAAACATAGGATATCTGTTAAGCCTCTAGCAGATTGGAGGAAATATTTCATTATGTCCCTGTGTGTGCTGGGTAAGGATTACTCAGGTCTTCTGAAACTTTATGGTGCTGCTGCATGTTTAACTTACCTTCTCAAGGCATGTATATGTGCCTTACAATTCTTTCAGGGGTAAAGGGGTTATTAATTTTCTCTGCCCCTTCAACAGCTTTTTTTTTAAAAAAAAAAGGTTATCATATAATAATTGCAGAAGAGGACACACAATGTTTCTCTTCATATTTCCATTGTGTGACATATTGCTTTGATAAGCCTAGAAATTTGAAATTGTCTAAGCTTTTCTTGAATATTTTTTTTCTTTTTCCCCTATCATACAAGCAAATATGTGTGCAGATCCATTCAAACTGGTTGATTTACAGTATTACAGAACACAGAAAGAGATGGAAAAACCATTAGACCACAAGCTCCTCCTTAACCTAGAACCAAGCACTGAACCTGTAATGTCATAGGGCTTGACTAATACATGTAAAAATAAAATGCTCACAAATAATGCTACTGAGAAACTGTAGTGTCGATCTGCAATTATTCTAGTCTTATCTTCAACAGAAGAGATAAAAATATTTAAAGTTCCTGATCTTGTGTGTTAACAAAGAGGTAGCTAGCAAAGTAACAATGACATACAGAAACATATTAGCACAAGGACATATAGTATGTATGTTAAAAAATACAATAATTTGCATTTTAAGCCAGAGAAAAGGCTATCTGGAGAAGATATATACATGAAAAAAAAATAAAATTAAGCCCACTTTATTTAATTCTTCATCTCTTTTTTTCACAAACAGGTTTGTAGCCTCTAATGGATTAACACATTACATGTATAACCTCTGTCACCTGCTACCTGCGAGCCCAGGTCTGGCTCTTAGCAAAGGAACATGAGATTGGTATATGTTTCTGAAAACACAGAACACACTTAAAAGAGTAAGTGCAAAATTTGGGCAAACAAAATCACAGTTTCCCAATCATTTTCATGTTTGACCTAAGGATTCCTTTGCTTAACAGCTGATGCTGCCCCCAAAGGATCACAGCCCATGGAATTACTCTCACGTAAAAGGTCAATAAAATATAAATCCCTTCCTACTGCCCACTGTCTATTTTCCCCTCCTTTTTTTACATACTTACCTGCTGAACTATACAAGTTTGCAAAATTTATACTTAGTCAATATGCCATAACAAACAAGACAGGGAAACCCAGACAGAAGACTTCTCTACTTGCAGTTCTATTTAATACTTTACATCTGAGGGAAATACACTGCACTTGCTTATCTGTATACATTGAAATTTGCTATGGTTTCTTAAAAAAAAAATTTAAAAAGCAAGTCTGTTGTGGCCAACAGTCATCTCTATTGCCTAGGCTGAAGTTCAGACGCGCACATAGGCCTTGAAAAGTTACCTGAAGAAAATACTTTGCATATAACGTCCATGTGGATTATGTTGCTTATTGTGGTCCAAATCCAGTTATAGCAAAAGACACTATGAAAAATCCACAAAGTGGAAAAAAAAGACAAAAGAGAGGAACAGATGAAATAATGTCCTGAAAGCAAAACAGCTCAAATATGCTTCCCTCTTGTTAATTTGGTTCCCTTTAAAAACCTGGTGGGAACAATCTAAAAAACCTTTTGGTTATGCCTTGGTGAAGACACTTGCAGATACTTCATTGAAAGATCAGTGGAGTCCTCCACATTTCTCTAATATTCAACTGGTCAATATTCAATACTGAGAATACAATATTACCAAGGAAAGCAAAAGGCAAGGATTAAAATTTCCTCTTACTGACTAAAAAGTCAATCAACAGCCACCATGCTGTTTCAAGTTGCCACAATAGCATCCTTTCTTTTTATGAGGATTCTTATGGAAATCAGTGCAGTTTCTGGGCAAGCATCAGTCATGGTACCAAAAATGCTTGCAGGAATCAGTTATTGAAGGGGCTTGGGACACATTTGCCATACAACTTGCAGAAGTTTGGCGGTGTTCATTGAAAGACTGAAAAGCAATGAACTACTCTGAGTAACACTAGAATAGTTTTACTAGCTTTCTGTCTGCCTTCCTTGTCTCTAATCACCAAAAGCTAAGTCTCTTTTCACACGCTTATGGCCTGTTTATGCCAGTGTAGTGCCCCTGGAATTTACAGCAGTGTAAGATGTAAGTAGAAATGTAAGTAGAAAACATGCATGCAGACAAATATAAAATAAATGAAGAAAAAAAAAAAAAAGAAAGTCATAGAAAAAAAAGTCAGATGTTCTCTTTGGAGATTAGACTTATTATCCCATAACATACGTACAGGACATTCTTAATCTGTTTTGTCTACAAACCACATCCAGAAAAGGCTTTTTTTTTTTTTTCTTCAACGAAGAGTATGAACCTCACTTTAATAAGAAGCCTCATCAAACGCCAGTTCTTGCCTACCAGTTGAACCTTCACACGTATCTATGGCACAATGGCCTATAATTAGAGAACTGTCCCTTCTATCCACACAGCTGCAAAACACAGGTATGTCACAAAACATCTCTGCCCCTCCAAAAAAACGCCTCTGAAGTTCTTCAATGTACTCAGAATAATCAGCAACCTTAAAGATTTATAATGTTTTTGTAATGGAAATGCGAAATAGAAGCAAGTGAAATTAAAGCGAAAAACATCTCAAGCCCATTTAAATCCATTTTTGAGGCATCGATCACTAATTAACCTTAAGGCAACCCAGTGAACAGGGAGAGAAAAAAAATAGCCTACAACACTGCAAAAAATATGGATACCGATCGTGTTAAAGGTAACTGTAACACACCCTAATTTTGGCATATGTAAGGGCTCTGCATTTCTCTCTCTCTCTGTATCACCCCCCCAACCCCCGATAGCTCCAGGCTCAGGTGCGGCGACACTTCAGCTGCCGGCCCCGCGCAGCGGGAGCCGTGCGTGGACAAACCCTCCCGAGCGGCCGGAAGGCGCCGGGAA
>VZZY01015552.1:20693-56245 GCA_013400335.1 Eurystomus gularis
CCGCCTCCCGCCCGGCGGCCGCCGGCCAGAGCCTCGCACCGGTCGCTACTTGGGTAGTTGGGAGACTTACCCCCGGGGTCAGAAGGCTCTCAGAAAACCCGCGGTTCCGTCATCCAGACAGTCCTTTGCAACTTTCCTTGCATAGAGAGAGGAGGTATCTCTGCGTATGGAGAGATGGAGGGAGCGCGCTGGAGACGACAAGCTGTTCAGGAGACTTTTGAGTAAAAGGCGGGGGGGCGTTGGAGGGGATGAAACCGGATTTCTTTCCAATGTCAGGACCCTGGAAAAATCAAATCCTTCTTCAGAAGAGAATTCTTTCAGACCCGTTATGTGTATTACTGTTAACGCGCAGAGCAGGAGGCATCGCATACAAATAGATCCAAGTAGCAGCGTCTATTGGTGGCCGCGGAGGACCCCTGGGTCCTACTGCTCCGGCTCCGGGAAGCTACAAAGCCGAGCAGCAGCCAGCGGCTCCGCGGAGGGCACGGTCGAGGGGAATGGGAGGGATGGGGGGTGGGCGGCTGCAGGGGCCGAGTCCCGCTTAATTGATTCGTTACCTCGGGTATTGTAATACATGTTGCACAGTTTAAGCGGGAGAAAGCCACATTATAAACGGATGTCTTGCAGTTTTCCCCCTTCAGAACTGCTCTTGCAGGGCTATTGTGCAGTCTGGTGGGAGAAATGTGTCTGATTTTTAAAAACAGGGCTTTGTCTACAGCTTTTTTGGTGTTGTTTTGTTTTTTTTTTTTTCTTTCCTGCACTGTCAAAATTATCCATCGTGTTCCCTAATAATTATGTCGTTACTTCAGTAATCAATTATTCATTGAATTTCACTTACCTAGGCTTTTTCCTTCTCAAGTTATGGCTTTCCAAGGGCACATCTGCTCCTCCGTGCAAAGAGGGTAAAAAAAAAGAATCTTAAAAATTTAGCAACTTATTCCTAATTAAAAGAGAAAAAGTAAAAAAGAATCGTCAGGGTAAGTTTTCTCCGTTACAGAATACAAAGACAGCCGGTTTGCAATATTTATAGTCCCTATTGGATGTAGGAAATCATTGGACTGGAAGAAAACATCCCATCTGAAAATTCAGGCCGTGAAAAGAACAAAAAACAAATGCAACATTAATGTATTGGCTGCTAAATGGAGAGTAAATGTGAGATAATGACGACATAGGTCAACATAACAGAACTGAAAACAACATTAGCACTTACATATACATGCAAGAGAATCACCCATAGCTAAACTTCTATTACTGTCTTCTAGATAATATACGTTATATAATGAAGTCTTTTAAATAGTGTATGAAGATTATCTAGAAATAAAGGTTGCAACATCTTGTAATGCATGACACAGTTAAGGTGTAAACATGCCAACTTCTCCTACACAGAAGAATGGAAATCAGTGACAAAGGGACATGGTTCAGAAGGTCCTGTCTTGTAGGGTATTGTTAATATGGCAAGGTCCTTACACTCTATCTGAGAACTACCAACATAAATACAGATATTACTACAAATGCATTTTTACAAATATCTTTGAATAGTCACACCTACAGAACACGGTCACGTCACTATCCTGTTATTTCACAGGGTATATAGGTAGAAAGAGACAAAATAAGTTTAAAACAAAACATGGAGGAAAATACAATGTTTAAACCACTCTTGCACTCTGAGAATCAACAGTAGTAGCTGAACCGTTCTTTGAAGAAAAGGGAAGTAGCATTTTTGTGCATCTGACAAGAGAAATACTACAGCATGAGTTCAAAATCAGGTCTTCAGTGCTGTATTTCAGACCTACCTTACAGCTTGCATCTGTAAGACCTTGCATCTTGTTGGAAGAAGATTCTAACTCTTTGTTCTTTGAATGTTGTTGCTGCTTTAGCTTGGGTATTTTATCACTTAGATAACAAGTAGCACCCAAATCAGTAGCATTTCTGTCTTCAGGGGAGGTACACTAGAACAATTAATAAAATTATTCCATGAATACACTCTTCAGCTAGCACTGTACTTACAGACACAATTCCTTTTCTTTTTAAAATGGAAGAAATTTAAGATTCAGTTATGCTACTTTGAAAACAGTTGTCTAATAAACACAAGTTGTAAAGGGAAATACAGTAGTTTTTGCAGTTTAAACCAAGTTTGTTTTAGTTTTGGTTTTGTTTCTTTTTAGGTCTGCTGATGACACATTCTGCTTACCTGAGAGTTCAGGATATACCCCTCACTTATTATAGCTTGTTACTTCCATGGGCCTTACATTATCCATCATAACCTTATGGAAATTCCCGATTAACATCAATTTAAAAGAGAACAGGCTCAGGGCTGTTGTATTTAAGAAAAGAATGTAAAATCCTGGCATCATCTGCAAATATAACAAAAATAGTAGATTCGTTTCAGAGCAAAACAAGGAGGCAACAACCAACACCCCTGCAATTAAGAAATTACCCTGTGAAGGAGAGAAATTGCGATGCCTGTTGTAGAGCCTATAGAGATTAATGAAATATGGCTGTGAAGCTGTTTTAATAGATAAATTGGGTGGGTGGTTAAACATCTGAGCGAAGATGATTACTTTGTAGTGAAACAAAACAAAGAGGAATAAATCACAAAGCTGCTCTATTACCACAATTAAAATGCAATTGCTTGATCAATTATCACTCTAGCTAATAGCTTGATGGAGTACTAGCAAAGAAATAAAACATTACGCTAACCAAAGGTCTTTGAAGTACAATAATAATATCTGTATACATATATGTTCCTTATTTTATGCATTTATGTCTAATATATATACAAACCATTGCATAACATAAACAAGGCTGTATGTAATGTGTTTAGCTATTTATTTATAGTACACAAGTAAAAATCAATTATACATAATCACAATAACGCATGCAGTGGGTAAATAGCTAATACATGTTTAGATTACTGATAAAATACATTTCAATGTTTTCTAACTCTCAGAGAATCTCCTTATTTTAAATACTTAACAAGCCAAAGGTGTTTTGGAATAGTTTCCCAGGTCAGTATATTGAATGATACATACTGGTTTCCAACTTGCCCTTCATAAATGGCAGCCACTTATGGGAGTTCATGTGAGCATGAGGCATTTTAGGGTGGTAGTAAAGCAAACTGTGGCTGCCGTATATCAGCATTACATTTTTATATCTAATAATCAGCAAAGCATGTGTTCCTGTATAGGAAGGTAAGTGGTAACATACATATTTCTGTGAAATAAAATCTAGTGTACAAAGGCAAATAGCTTGCTTATCTATAGTATGAGCATCCTGTAATAACCTAATCCAAAGTCAATGGCAATGAGTAGACTTGTCCCCTTGATCCAAAGTCCTGGTCAAATATAATACTTATTTTATCTGTGGAAACATTCACTTAGAAATAGCTTGAAGCCTCACCAGATCTCCTGTCCTGTTATTCCCCAAGAGGCAGGTAGCATCCATGTTAAATCACTTCACTTATGTACTTGCAGTTATTTTTAGCCTTGCTTATCTGTGTTTAGCAGTCTATTTGAAGAAAAGTGTGAGACTACTGCCATTTTGTCACTTCCACATGAAATAATTTTTAAAATGGCAACTCCTCCCTTTCTGCCTTTCCCATTTATAAAAGCAAGAGACGCCTTCTGACTAGCTAGCAGTTACCTTTTTTGTAGTGCATGAAGGAGTATAATTGAAGAGGAACAGTCAATTTAGCACCCCATTCCCTTACACAGTCATGTTCCTAGCCCTCCATGCAATCATTTTATTCCAAAGCCCAAGACACTTTCAGTCTGATTGACAGCTGTTGTCAACTGGTAGGAATGGTTGCAGGTCTCAACTCTATGGGCTCTCAGCTGTTACCATTTTTTTCAGATACTGCTATTTGGCTTGCAGTTAGTAAAAAGATGAGGCACTTTCAGTAGGTTGATAACATTGCCCATCCTTATGGTACACTCACAGTCATGTATAAGAGTATTTGAGATGCAAGAGAGAGAAAAGAAAGTATTTTGGCTGAAACTCAGTTGTGAAGAGGCCGAGATAACGCAGTTAACTGGAGGGGAATCTTTAGCTCTGTAAACATTCTCTGTTATCAAAGCAGTGGCATCTGAAGAAGAGTTGAGACCTGTGTAGTATCTGTGCCTGGTCTCACTGCACAGGTAACACAAAGTTGCTTTGTACGTGCAAACCAGTGTGATTCTACAAACCTGCTGTATATGCTGTGTCTTGTGTATCTGTCAGTGAGGCTTGGGCGTTTATGCTTTGAGATGGCCCTGGACCAAAGTGCACAATTTCAGGATCTGTGTTCTGATTTCTGCTCCTGGATTAACAAATTGCAGCAGGGCCAAAGAGTTCATGCTCGTTTTGTTGTATGTGAAGACACACAGACTTGAAACACAGGCAAATGGGATTCCTACATTTTGGGAGAGTGAGGGCTCTCTGTTCCTGCTTTTTGAAGGCAGAGGAGATATTCGCTCTTTGGAAGTTTTTTATTGTAGTTCTGTAGTATTATCTTTCAAAATATATTGTGGAATTGGAGATCTGACCATTACATGTTCATCCCATATGCTGTATACTTAGGGTTTTATTCAGAGCTTAATAATAAACAAATAAGAGAATAAATAAATGTATAAAACCCAAAGACTAACCATGCTGTAGTGGTGCATACACAAAGATTGAAGTTTCAAGTGAGCTTTGAGAAATTGTGAAAAATGGGAAAGCGACATATATCCACTTAGTGAGGGCTGCAGGGAAAAGATAATGTCAGGAAAAAGCTAAATGAGAGTGCTAACCAAAGAGCGTAGGAGAGAATAAGAACTTTAGAGTATTTACCAGAGGAAAGTGAAGTGCCAGAGAGAAACTTTTAGCAATGAAGAGGAAAATAAAGAATGAAGAAAATTAACTCAGACACTGAGGCCTTTAATTTTCTATCTTCTTTTTCCTAACAGACCTAAAAGGTAATTCTGAAAATATTTTTGATGAAGCGACTACCAAAAAGTAAAAAAAACATGCCTAAAGAAATAAAATCTATGAAAGATATTTGTTCTAGATCATAGCACGTTTGGTCTTAAGTGAGTCAACATAGGAAGATACAATATCTTTAACTAGAACCACGGATGCAGCTGGGGAGTGGAAAGCTGGGTCTAGTGACCATACAAGCTCTTCAAGGCAGTTTGTCTCATTCGTATCCTTAGACCATAACAGCTACACCAACATGACAACTTGCATTTTTGTTTGAAACATGAACTTGCAAAAGTGTTTCCTTGGTCATCAAGTCAAACTTCCAATATTAGAGGAAACTTTGACAATGGTTCTCCAATTTAAAATATAGTAAGGAAAGTTGAAATAAGAAACTCGAATGATGCAATTCTTTTTTACAGGGTGTAGATAATGACAGTTTCAATATAAACTGAAACAACAGTGTGGAAAGCATATGCAGCATTCACTATAATGGTACAGGGCTGCAGATGTACATAAGATTTTGAACTGTTTCAGACCTCTCAACCTCAGGGTTAGGTTCCTGTGAGGGCAGGGAGTGTATACTGCAATGAGACATGGAGCAGCTGATACCTAAATTGTAGTTGCTCAATCCTCTACAGGACTGTATGAATCTCCTGCTACTACTGCTAACAAGCAACCATGGTCCTTCAGCTCAACCTTGCTAGAGCAGCAAGGGATATGAAAAGGATGGCAACTCTAGCTATTCTGGTTTTTTTATACTTGCTAAGGTCTAGTTGGGTACATGAGTCTTGAGGCAAAGTTAATGAAGAGCAAGCAGGCTGTGTTGTTTTCACTTGTGCACCCTGCTAATCAATGATTTGTAAAGGATGACTCATCCCAGCCACACTTGATTGTTATTTGAAGGGCTCCAAGTGTGTTTGGCAGAAGAGATTTTGTCGGGAACTCAATACAATGCTTTAAAAAGTTGGTGAAGTGAGTATTGTGTGGATGTACTAAAGGGGCTAGAATATGAAGTAATGGTGTCAGCAAGTTTACTGCTGTGTATAAAATAAAGTCCTATCATGTCTCATAACTTTGTTTTTCAGAAGTAGAAAAAGAACATAAAGGTTTTCATTAAAACTATGATAAATTTAGAAGCCAATTCTTTCTCCATCAATATGTATATTTAGCTGTCAGTCAATGTTTTGTTAAGGCAATATTTTGGGGAGCGAATTGAGTGTTTAACTGAAAAAAAGGTAGAACTTTTTAAGGGAAATTCTAACTTCCTGTTGCATAGTTGAACTCTAGATAAGCAAGGTGTTTAACTGTGCTTAAATTCAGAAATGCTACCTTTGTATGTCCCTAGTACAGCTGTAATGCTTCTGCATTATTTTGGTCTTGGTTTCTCAGCTGTGCTTCATCATGGATTGTACATTTCTTATGTACAGAAAACATTTTTTCAATGGAAAGTAATTTTTTATTAGCTCCAGGGTCTGCACACATCAGAGAGGATAAAGTTTTCTTTAAAGAGCAAAGTACTCCCCTATGCTTTAACAAGTAAGAGGAAATTATCACAGGCAATAGGGAAGCCAGGTGTAGATGGGAGATTGCTTGTGGGGGGCTAGCATGAAGGGACACTGTCTTTCTTTCAAAACCTGGAATTAATTTTTAGCAGCACCACATTATGTATAGAAAGAATAGAGCTAGAAGATAGTAAAGGGTCTGCCTTAACCAAACTCCTCGGTTATATCACTGATAGAAAATGGTGATTAGGTCACTGCCAATGTGTGCAGGTGTTTCCTTTTTGTTTGGGAAACCTTAAGAGAGACTCATGAGAGATGGGCTGAGAAATGTAGGAGTGTTCTTGTGGAAGGAGTGGTGTGGCTGAGAACACAGAGAGGTAAATACATAGATAATATAGGCTGTTTACAAGCTCTTTTTTCTTTATTGTTAGTGTGGTGCACAAGAATCTGCTGAACGGAAGCTTTGAGGAGTGAATCCTTTATTATCTTGAGCAGGAAAGGAAAAGCTCGTTCTGGTTAGACGGTGAAGTTACCTTAGCTAAATTAGTTCAGTTTAGTTTATGTTGAGTTCCATTATACTGGTGAATGGATATCATCATCTAAGGTATTTCTGAGGTGTATAAGCCCTGGGTAAACATTAGGAGACAAGGATATAAAATGGAAACAAGAACAAGGGAAGAAATTATGATGTTCAACTGGACTATTAATATGTTTTAAAGGATGAAAATTAATAATCTAATATTGGGGAAGGATTTCTCAGGACGTACGATTGTTAGGTAATGAAATAGGAAGTAAAAAAGAACTGGAAAAGGTTTCTTAATTCGAGGTATTTATGACTATTCTGCAAAAATCGTTTACCAAATATTTCACAGGGAACAATTCTACATTTGTACAGTGTTTATGAAGTGACTACTTCTGAGTTATACCATGTGTGAATCTAAGAATTTTTCCCTTTGTTTTTAATGTATATGTTCTTTCTGTAATATTGTCTGATTGTTACAGAAGCAGTTCAATTTTTAGATTTAATTTTTTTTTTTTTTTTGTGAAGAAATTGGTGAAGGCCTTCCAATTTATTTTGTGATGCTTCCTGGATTTTCATCCCTGAGCTGAACCATTGAATAACCTTGGAGAAAGTGATGTTTTCTAGAAAACGTTAAATCCACCGTACACTCAATTGATGAGGAAATATCAAAGCCAAGAATCACATTGTTTTACTGTTAAAAAAATTGTGAGTTGGAATTCTTCTGAAGATGATCTGAAGTACTGTGCCGGGGCAGGGAAACTCTCAAAATATCTCTCTGAAACACCTTTAAAGCAAATTGGCATGGTTTGGGCATCAGCTAAACCATTCCTAAACAATAACCTTGAATTTAATTTAAGAAAATTTTGCACTTAACCACTGAAAGGCATCTTTTCCATTCTCCATCCCCCTCTCACTCCCCTCCCCCCTCCCCAACTGAAATACATTTGCTGTGCCGTGGTTACAAAGTTCTGCAGGAAATATCACAAACTCCCATGGTGTTTCTTCAAAGCTCAGCAGTGTATTTTTGATGCACTTTTTTTTTTTTTTTTTTACATTAGCCAAGTGTTTTTAAAATTTCCTCTGACAGGTTAGCTCTATATCACTTTTTATTAAAGGAGTTTCAAGAATATACTTTTTTTTTTCCCCCCAGTTAAGTTTATCAGAACCTGAAATTAGTAAACAGACCCTCTCTATTTCAGCTGATTACATTAGAAGAATTTATGCTCTCCTTTCTACACCTGTTTCCCTCCTCTTTTGATCCTGATAATTACAAATGTAAATGAATGTTTGGACTGTGCTTGGTGCACAAGTGCTGCTGAAGTATTAAATACTATTATTGCATGTTGTGTTTGGTGTATTGGATACTAATTAATACTTCTGGAAAGACAGCCCAGACTTTGTGTTTGGCCTACATGCAGAAGTACCTGTTTGTATGGGGGTTCTAGAGTGGGTTCTCAAAGGATCCTCCAATTTTCAGTAGAAACCTGAAAGAAGAAGAAAAACTTCATGTGTATCTTTTCTGCAGATTTTTTGGGGGTGGAAACATGGAGAAAATGACATTTATATCAGTGACATACTAAACAGAAACAAACCCCAAAACTTATGTATGCAGGTATCATTTAAGATTACTTAAAAAAAAAATTCTATATTTGTTGTTTACTTTATCATTATTTTTGAATAAGTATTTGCAAGATGAAAGCTACAGAGGGAAAGGCATTCTTTTGACAGCTGGAAAGGAAGAAATATGAATGACAAGGTTGAAAATTTTAATTTTCATTTCATGTCTTTTCATATATGTGCTCTAGTAATTCTTTTTTTTTTTTTTATAAAAAAAGAGCTCTTTATTTAGGGAAAACCATGTAAGTGTAATAATGCCTGGGCCAACTAGGTGTATTTAAGTGAAATAGTTAGTTGTAAATAATCAAAGACAGTGGTGTGCATACCTGTGCAATGCACAGGCTGTGAAAGAGTACCAAAAAGACTCTTGGAGATAATCCAACTCTTTGGAGTTGGAGGACTCATATATGTGCTCTTGATGTGGAACACAAGCTCTTTGCAGAGCTGCAGCCATTAACCAGAGCAGACGATATAAGAAGAGCATCTAATTGTACCAAGCAGTGAAGCAGGGAAGACTAAGGGAAGAGGAACCTGGCCTGGAGTTGCATGCAAGGCAGTTTCAGCTCCCGCAACACATCAGTAGGGGTTTGGTGGGGATGGACTCACCAAGGTAGGAGGAGAGTTTCTTCTGTCACCCACTATGAGAAGGGTGTTAGTGTGGGAGGAGGGGAGCAGTCTACCCTTTTTTTCTTTTCATATGGCTTGGTGAAGCAACTGATTTTTGAAATAGAGATGGCTTTCAGGAAAAAGGTCTTTAATTAGTCTGTATTACTGTGTTTGTTCTTCTACTGCTGTTTTATCTTCATTCTTCAATTAAATACTGCTTGTTAAGTCTCCCTGTTTTCCAGTTATGTGAAGATATTAGCTCATTGAGTCCAGAAGATATATCAGCTTGCTAAAATGTGAAGCTATTGCTACAAGTTGATTTTTGGTAGAATGGTGATTTGTTTTGTTAGTCCTTCATAATTAGGGTTGGTTGATTGTTTTTGCAGATGAACGGAACATAGATAACAAGCCTCAGTGATTTTATAGAAGAGGAAAAAAAATGCGTCTTTCCAAATGATACTACTAGATAGTCACTTATTCTAATGTTTTCTTTTCTTCCTTCATCTTGTGGTAGTCTCTAGAAAATGAATACAAATGTCTCATTTCTGCATTCTGCTCAATATGAACCTGACATTTTTTGCTTCTAGTGGGAATAGAAGACAAGTAGCATAAAAATCTGAGTGGAAAATCAGTGATTAGTTGTCTGGTGTTTTTCGTTTACTGCCACTCTTAGTCTTTTTGACATTTAAAACCAGTCACCCAGTACAGTAAGGAGATCCAAAGTCAAAGGTATGTATTGCCTAGAAGGCTTCTAGAAGAATATGTAAAGATAAGCTTACTGAGAATATGTAAGCTAAGCTTCTTACTGAAACTGAGAACTGTGTGTATTTTATAACTGTGAAGGTATCTTCCATTCTCTGTTTCTGTAAAGTGCATATCACCCATGTAGACCTTTCAGTAGTATGAATGTAGTCTGGCCTATCTGTTCATGAGCCAGATAAATACACAATTCTTTCCGCAGTGAAGACTTAAAAGAAAACTATCTAAGTCCTGAAACTATACAAAAGGAATGCATGCTTTTCCCACTGACAGCTAGTATTGATGATAACTACTCTCTGTTAGGAGCAAGATTTGACAATTCAGAAAGATAAAGGAAGCTCTTTGGAAGTCAAGAACTGCAGCCACCCAGATTTTAAGATTTTTACATGTGACTAAAAGCAGCCCATGATTTTTAGGAAAGAAATGGAGGTGTCCCAAGCAGTGGGTAATAGGCAGGGGTTGTAAAAAAAAAAACAACCAAAAAAACCCAAAACAAAACAAACAAACAAACAAACAAAAACCAAAACAAAAAAAACACCAAAAAAGAATGGCAAACCGCTGTTGGACTCACTGCTCTCAGAGGTCAAACTTAAGTAGAGAAACAGCATGGACTGAAGAGATGAATAATGACTAGTGAGAGTCAAACATGATCTCTCTGAGCCTCAGCAAGAAAACCAAACAGTGAGGAACACTGACAAGCTGTATCCCAGAGGCTGAGATGGTAAGAAATGATAAAGTTCAGACCAAGGAAGAAAATGGAGCATGATGTGAAGCCCATTGTAATATCTGAAATACAAATAAGATTCGCTTTTTGAAACTACAGACACAACAAATTATGAAAATGCTAATCTTGATGGCTTCTGCAGTGAATGTTTTGTATGTGAGGGGAAATGTAATAATTTTCTGTATCTTGAGAGAGAGAGCTTCAAGTTTCTAAATGGGGAATAAGCAAGCACTGCAGTGTCTGAGGAGCAGGTTGTTTTCAAGAACTGCGTTGTGCTACAGGAGGACCATGACTGAAGACCTGAATTAGCAGAATCTCCTCAGAGGAAAATGTCAATAGAAATGTTTTGATCAATAAGGTTTATATTTATTTAAGTAATGTTGATAAAGTTCCTATACAGTCGTTGAATTTAAAGCTTCTGTCCATATAAATATGTCAATAGACAATTTTACTATTTATTCATTTTGTAACCTTGGAAAAGTTGCTTTCAGCTCACTTCCCTTCCTCTTTGGCACGAAACCAGAAAATTCAGATCAACTAAAACAAAACATATATAACTAATACTGCTCCTGATGCAATAGCACTTATACTTAAAAATAAAACCGTATAGAAGAACTGGCAGCTCAACTGAAATATTTAAAGAAAAAAAAAAGGCATTAAATGGCTGGCATATCCACTATTACAAAAGAGCAATAAGAATACTCAAAATTCCAACATTTTAATTAAACTTTTTTCAAAACTTTTCTAATTTGAATTTTAACAGCGCCTCCAGCATTGACGTAAATGTGCTTTAATGAAAACTGAATCTGCCTATTTTACAAGCTTCACATTGGCCTTACTTATTCTGTCTATGTTGATGGAGGTGATGAAATTACTGATTAATAAAGCAACTGGGAAATCCCAGAGTTAACTGTTAAATGAAGGCCAGCAATAGAACTTTGAGTCTTCATGTGTGTTGAAACTATCTTAAAACAATTGAAATCTCCATTTGAATAGAAATTTTGATGGAAGATGGAAAACCCTTATGGAACGTCAAATGTTCACAGTTTTCAAGTGAATTTTATAAGAATAGCTGTCCATTTTGATGCATAACCATAGGCCACTGTTATCAATGCTTGGTGAAACAGCACTAAAACCTCATTGGCTGTCTTTAAGTCAGTTCTCAAATCCTTGGAAGGTACATTTTCTTCATGCTAATTGCAATCTGAAACTTCACTTTATTTTGTAAAAATAAAAGTTTAATGGATCTAGGAAAAAAAATGCTTTATTTTTGAGTGAAGTTTATACTGTACACCACTTTTAAGCAATGGCATTTGCTCTAGAATGAGAAAGCACTGTCTTCGTGCTGAACATGCTTTGACAGAGCTGCTGTAAAGTGAGTTTAATCACGGCTAAGGTGTATCATCTTCTATATTCACCACTTCATGAGAGCTCCCTGGAGAGCTCCACAGCTATTTTTGATGTGGATTATAGGTATTATTATTTTTGTAGCATCACATAAGATATGGATAAAAGTATGTTTTGAAGCGCCAGACATTTTGAAAAGCTAGATTCATGAAGAAGATATAGAATCATGTTTGGTACAATAACTTTACATTTAATCTTGCGTAGAACAGATTAATCTTCGTCATTTACAAGCTCCAGTTGTTGAGTTTACAGACACTAGAAATAAACTTGCAAAGACTGGAACTTATGGAAGTTTTAGTATGTAGTTGTGCATACTATAAGTACATACAGTGGAATCTTTTATGGCTGCTTTTAATTTTTTTTTTTGGTAAAATTTTACACCAACTAATTCAATTCAAGCTGTATTTAAATGTTAAATATAGTAGGACTTGCTCACTTCAGCAATTTTAACATTTTTGAATTAACTATAAAAAGAAGTGTAACTGGTATCTGTGAGTTGTCTGAGATCTGCAGGCTTTTGGACTCGAGCCTGCAGTATTTAACATTTTGGATAAATCCATTAAAATGCTTGTGTGGTTTACTTGCAAACACTGAGCACTTTCAATTAATAGATGTTAATGGACTACTCGCATACCTTAACTTGTGTGGGTCATGAGTGCAGGGCATATATATTAACCTCCAATCACCTAGGAATTTCTAGAACATGAAAGAACTGAAACAAAGCAACGTAATGAGTTGGGCTTTTTCTTCTGTTCATTGTTATAAGCAAACTTCTATTGAGTTTTCACGTAGATTGCCTCAGTCTGTATTAGCATTACAAATTTTTATTCTTATTGGTGCTAAATGGATATATAATACTCACATGGCTGTAACAATGAGCCTACAGGCTCACTTACTTTGTTTTATAATTCAGTATTGTAGTGGAATGAAAAGCAAATATTTTGCTATAATGGTTATGCTAATTGAGTTTTAATGTTGTTTTATTTTCCAGCTACTCACCAGCAGTCTCTGAAGTTTAATAAAGCTCAAAACATTTAATTTTATTGCCTTGGACTATTGATTATCTGTTTAGCACCAAGAACAATGTGATGTGTTGTCTTTGCCTTGTGGATTGCCTGAGTTATCTTGAAGAAATAAGAGATGTGCATGAGGAGAATCTCATGCAATAAAATTGTCACTTGTATGCATTACTCATGGCTATTGTACAAAACCCACAAGCTTTTAATCTCAGACTAGCAAAGGAAAGACATTTTATTGTTTCACAACTGAACCCAATATTCCCTTGGGCATTACACCACCATTTACATTTTTCTTTTTCGATTTTTATTGCCTACATAAGCTTATTTAAAGGAATGAATAGCGTACTGTCTAATTTGAGACAAATATTAAAATAATACTTCAAAAAAATCTACTAGATTTATTATTGAAGGTTTATTTCAATCTTGGAAGTTAAATTATTAAGCAAAACCATATCTCTTTCAAAGAAATTACAGAAAGAGAGAAATAAGAACAATGAAAGATTACATCCATTCCACTATTATTAAATACTTTTCACTTATCATAATGTGGCTATGAAAACTAGCAACTTCTGTCAAGTGTATGGAGCTCCTGTCTTATTTTACAATTAATTCTTTTGAAAGCTGCCATCATATTGACTGTGTTGCATCAGTCTTCTGTTTGCAAAGTAGAACAAATTCCAGGTGTTGTGGCAGCAAATGTTTTGCTATTAATAAGCGCATAGTAGCTATCATTGTAGTGAATCAATAAGTGTCATCTTGTGCTTAGTGAGCTGGAACAAATCACAAGTCTTTCATGCTAACTTTATTTTAAAGTCTATCATGTCCTGTGTCTCCAAGTTTTTGGAGAAGTTCACGGACCCACTCATTTTTCTACATGTAACTTCAGTGCGTGCACTAGGAATATCAATTGCACTCACTGGTGACAGGGGAAAACAAATGAATTAACAAATCATCCTGGAATATTACTTCTAAGGAAGTAATTTGAGTTAGATGTGTACAGAAGGTGTTGGTTGTTGTTATTGGGTTCTCTAGATTTTTAAGAAAATGTGTGTTTTGTTTCCATATGTTCTGGAATATCAACATTTCCTCATGACTTGCTTCATTAATAGGTGCTATTTAGCCTGAAAAAAAGTTGAAGAGTGACTGAAAGTCAGTTTTAGCAATTGTGGAGTTTTTAGAGTTAAGAAATAGAAAGCACTATCAATTCCATTATAAAGATCCCCTCCCCATCCCTCCAGTAAAGTTTTACCTTTAAAATTATACTGAAAACTAAGCATAGATCATGGAATGGTTTGGGCTGGAAGGGACCTTTAAAGGTCCATCTAGTTCAATCCCTCTGCAGCGAGCAGAGACATCTCAACTAGATTAGGTTGATCAAAACCCCATCCAGCCTGACCTTCAATGTTTCCAGGGATAGGGCATCTACTACCTCTCTGGACAACCTGTTACGTGTTATATTTGATGAAATGCTGAAAGGTTGTACATGGAAGTAAGAATGTGGTCTGGATTTGGAAATCTATTATCCTGGCTATGATTTTTTCTTTCTTCATGTAACTAAATAATAATTTAGAAGAACTCAAAGAAAAGCCTTAGTAGAGACCATGATATTTTGCAGGTCCAAAATGAGCCGCATTTCATGCTTTCATTTTGTGATAACAGTCTCACCAATTCTAGTAAAGGCTTTTAGTTTCTGAACAAGATAGGTTTAAAATTGAGGTTTGGGACCCTCCTTGTTGGTAACTTGGCATATGTTTTGTCTCTTATATTTGCGGCGAAATTACAAAAAGACATACAACTGCATTTCCTAGTGCTTAAATTCAGGGAGGGATTGAACAAACCTTCTTCCGCAGTAAAGCTTATTTTTTGGCTCCACTGCTTCAGTTCTCTCTAGTATTAAGCAAAGTAGAAAGGTTACTTCTTCCTCCTCTGTTTTTACAACTGTTAGTTTTCAGCCATGCACCTTCCTTGGTCTGGATCACCAGTGTCATTGCTAGCATGAGAAATGAGTTATGAAACAGAGAAATGAAACATCTTGGACTTACTCTTGAATAAAATGTAACCATGGTACTCAACTTTTCCTTGAAATAAACCTCTTTGGGGAAGACAAATTAACACCAGAGTGGCATCTTCTGGCCAGTGTGGCTCCAAAGCATCTGTGTAATCTGCAGTGGACACCTCATCAGCTTCTGTCCTGGGCAGCATTTGAATCATGTAACCTCCATAAACTACCTTCAGAAATAATTTCTACTAAATATTTTGTAAGCCGGTGTCTTGAATGTGCATGACATATCAGACAGTTCTTATAAAGGGACATTAGAACATTTTTGGATTATTTCGGAAAATTATTAGAAGGAGTCTTTGTGTAAGCTTTTGACATGTGCAAATATTTTCAATGTTCTTTAGCCTCCTCTACGTTAAAATAAAATTTCAATCTAAAAGTGATCAATAAATCACTGCACTAATTTGGAGTTTGATATAAACTTATTTTTGAAGGTGATACTTAAACATGAACAATATGTGATTTTGTGATTTTTCTGGTGAAAAATATTTTGTCAGCTCTTATATAAAAAAAATTCTGTTGTATGTAAGTTTGGAACTAGTTGAATTGAGAATCAATTGGTAACATCACTGCTTGACATCTAGATATCCTTCTGCAAGTTTCTAACTAACATGTAAGGCTTTTTTGCATTTGTTAAGGCAAGATAGATATAAGTATTGGGGAAGGAAGGAGGAAAGAAAGTTTCAATGTAAAAGTACTTAGGCAGCTTCAGATTTTAGGACTTTTAAATTTTAATGGATTATCTAATGGGCCACCAAATGCACCTCTATATTTTCTTTGTGTCAGCTGCAGTAATGACTTAAGATTTTCTAACTAATGTGTATAAATTATTTTAATGTAGCCCATAGAATTGAAACAGAACAAGATACAGCACTGTGTGACAAAACTGTCTGTAAAGTACCTGCAAACCCAGGAGATTTGATCTAAAGAAACTGCTTTTTTTTTTTTTTTTTTTNTGAGATTTGGGTAAGGATAATTATCTCTTGGTGGCTCTGCTTCTCTATTTGTAAAGTGGAGGAAATTATGCTTTTAAGGAAGCATTCTGCCTGCCTCTTATGTTACCTTAATTGTCAATATGAATCTGCGTTATTCCTGTAATACTTCCATCCATCCCTTTGGCAACTGTTCTCACATTTGTGTGACACTGAAGTGTTTGAGAAGAAGATGCAATGTAAATATAGAGCAGAACTGCCAAGCACCATTTTTCGTGGTAGGAGTGTGTGTGTCCCAGCACACTCAGATGAAGGTGTTGTAGCTGGTGTCTGGTTTCTCTGTCTTTTTTAATCAGACACTACAAAGAGGTGAAAGGTGAAGGTAAGGGTAGGAGTAAGAAAGAAGTGAGGTCCAGATCTCTTTACCTTGTTGCACTAAGGCAGAGGGCTAGAGAAATTCATGGCCATGATATGAAAAGGTCAGGGATTTGCTGTAAAAACTGGTTGGTGGCTGACAAGGCAAACAAGATTTCCCTAAATGAGCAGTGCAGTTACCAGTGTGCTCAGACACCTGTGGTGGATGACTTCTGGTCGCTCACTCTGTGTGCTCAAGGCAAGTTTGGCACTATGAGTTCTGAGGACATGGAAGTTGGTGCTGGGGTTGAGTGACCTTCAAGCCTAGGAGTCCGGAATATAGGTGTGGTAAGCCCGTGTTTTTAAAAAGTTTGTGTCATCTCCTTGCTTTGGGATCATCAGTGATTTAGAGTATTTCTGAGGCTCTTATGTATGCTTTGGCTTCTGGCTGTGGCCTATGTACTTCAAGGAGCCCAGGAGTAAAAGTCACCCCATATGTTGTGCTGGAAAGAATAAGCGATTGCAAGTATAAAGAAGGTGAAAATATGAGAAGTTATACTCATCTAATTCATTAAATGCAACTATTGTCATTTTTTTGTGTGTGCAATACTAATTAATAACAGCTAGCTTTTATCAGAAGTCTCAAAAACCTCATAGAAAGGGTATTATTTTTTTCCACTCGAAAACTGAATTGAAGGATCATTAAATGATTTTTCTGAGCTCATCAAAGGTAGAGCCAGAGATAAAAAGCTTGCATTTATGAGACCCTGAACTCTATTCACTAGCTCACAGCACTGCTAGAAATATGATAAAATGCTGAGATAGCTCCAATTACACTGTTAATTCTAATGTTTCTATGAACTCCTTTACAGGTGCAAGGAAAAGGATATTAGTAAGGATCGTATGCTGTCCTCTAACATAGGTGTCCTGCAAGGGCTTTAGTCCTCCTTATGTCTTATAACAGTTTTACCATCAGTTAAAACAACTGATATAGGGAATGCTTTGTCTATCTATTAGTATCATTGTTTTTTAAGGTGAAAATTTGTAGTGGTTTTTAATTGTAAATCATGTCTTAAACAGGTTAGCATCAAGCCTTCAGGCTTGGCTTGTTTTGAGTCAATTCAGAGTTTAAACTCAGGGCCTCTTTTCTGCTTCTTACTTTCTCTCTCATACGCTTTCACTCTCTCTTCTTTGTGTAATTCTTAAATCTGAAAGAAATGTAATTGCTTTGCAGATTAAAACCGAAAATAAGTTATCTCATTAAATAAATAGGTAACCAAGCTCGACATTTTTATTCTTGAAAGGATGACATTGAAATTGCTATTGATCAGAAAAAAAAGCTTAGTTTGAGCTAAAGGATAAGGATAAACTTAAACTTGTTTCTTGAGGCTTTGCAAACAATTTAGATATATAACAGACTTAAGAGAAAAATCTGCATCTGCTGAAAGTAATCAAATTTTGTTAACTCTGTGATGCTTTCAACTTTTAAAATGTCTGTTGTTAAAGGTTAATTTTGCATCCTACTTACCTGAAAGTTAAAATCATAGAAGAGAGGACTAAGGCCTTGAAGTTAAATTTTGAAATATTTATTTCTAAAGTTAGGAACACGTGTTTGGATGCAGGGGTTTTGGTGGTTGTTTTGTGATGGTTTTGGAATTGTTTTTGTTGTTGTTGATTCATTGGTTTGTGGTTTTGCTTTGTTGTTTTGTATTTTTTTACAATTATTTTTTAAGAGATAAAACCTGGAGAAGTTTGTGATATGCATAGTCTTCCTGGAAGGTGAATGTTCCTCCCTGTTCTATGGCATAGCTGGGTTTATTTCTGTTCTGGAGACTCTTGCCCTGCTGGACAGCAGGTGATTGGAATGCTCTGAAGCAACTGCTAGCACCTTTGGAAGGTGTTAATGTTCTTTACTGCTGAGCTGTGACATGTTAGTGACATTTTCTGATGGTTAAAGAGTAGTTCTTAAAATATTTTTATCCTGGAGACTTATTGTGATGTTGACCTTGCTGTATGTAAAAAAATCAAGGCTAACAAACAAAAAATCCCTCTTTTAAAAGTGATTTGAAAGGTCTGATGTTTGCTTAGCATCCTTTTTGATTAAAAAAACTATCCCCTGTTTTTGATGTCTAGAATGTTTTCTCTATGTAACTACAGTTTTCTCTTCCCATTTCAATCTATTTGGTTATTCAGCTAGGATTTCAATACCTTTCAATTGTTTTAAAACATCTATAATAGTGCTGTTTTAGTTCCAGCATGTTTAAAAAGCAATCTTAACATGCCATTGTTTTGGTTGTGGTGTATCTTTCAGTTTTATGTTGTCTTTCTGAAGTACATGCAGAAAGGTATGAGGAAGTTGCCAGAAGGGACCTTTCTAAAAAGGTAGGGATTTCTATCTTCACTTTTAAAAACCACCTTCCTTTTTAAATTTTATTTTTTCACATCATGGCTTTTCTTACTCTTTATTTTTCATCCCACCTCTACTTTACCTTTTCCACTGTGCTACTAATCTGCTGTGTCTGTTTTATGACTCACTTGTTCCTTCCTCTGAAGTATCTAGGCTATATTAGTGCTAAGGTCAGGCTGTTAGAGTGGGTGAATTTAGTGCCTGCCTAAATTACAGGCAGAGAAATAATGCTCAGCAGTGATTCTATTTGAAATAGATAAAACTTGGCCCCTTTCAACATGTCGTTGTCTACTAGTGGGCAAGTCGTTAGGTATATACTTCTTTATAAAGAAAGAACAGCACTCGAGGTGCAAGATATAGTGCGGTCTTTGCTCGAGGCAGAATTTTTGGCTGTAAAACTTAGAATTTTCCTGAAATAAGGGAAGAAAGAACAGAGAAGTAAAAGGATAGGCTAGGTTTATTTGTGAATTGTGAGGTTTTGGGGGCTTAGGTCAGTTCTTAAAACTACTCATGATCAGTAGTACAGAGGGATCTGGACTGAGCCTGCTCTGTGCTTTATTTATGCATAAGAATAGGATGCTGCTGGTTTCGCTCTTGTTCTTCTTTTAAATGCTTCTGTTTCCTTGGATACAGACAGCTACCCAAAAGGGCCCAAGGTATTGTATGATCCCATTTGCTGGACACCAGAGTTACGATTTCAAACTGAAATGACCTTGTTTTAATGGAGTTCTCCACAACATGGACAGTGAAGTTTGAGCTGTTGAATTCATCAGAGGGTATGAAGTATGCTACTGCAAAGATACACTGATACAAATGAATGGTTATGAGAATTTTATGACCCACTCATTTCTTTAATATCTTAAGTAGGATGAGGCAATTGGCTGACTAATGAGATCTTAATGGGAGTAGTGGTCTGAGTGAAGGGAGGATAACTGTCTTCATTTAGTCGAAATCTGTCCTGCTTAGACATTTACTGTCCTGAGAATTTTTCTTTTAATACTGCAGAACTCGTACTGACAACATTACCAGTATATGTAATGGCCTGGAAAGGGTAATGACAGCAACAGAGAAAGTAATCTTAGCAAACATGAATGTTGATGGTTGGTATTTTGAGGGGACCTGCATATTTTCAGGAACCAACTAGAATTTTCTTTTATCAAACCCTAGGACTCTAAATCTCTGTGACCCAAAGGACAAACTTCATAAATATTTTCCTGCAGTTAGGTTATATAGCTTACATTTTTACTTCCTACCAGAGATTTGCATCATAATGTAGGAGCATAGTGAAATAAATCTTAGTTGCATGGGCGTTTGTGTCCTAATTTTATATTTTAATTCACTCCTATTTCTTCCTATCACTTACTTTTTTTTCCTCTCTTCTGATAGTAACAGCTCTTCTCAAAGAGCTTACTTTTGGTTGATATATCTCTGCTACTTGAAGAAAATTTTTTGCTCTCCTTTTTCCCTTCTCATCCACTTCCATCTGATTCCTCCTAGTCTGTTAGCAGACTAGCATAGTAACTATGAGTCTCACAGTTTATATTTACTTTTGTTTTGGTCTAAAATTACTTTCACAGATGTCTCTGTTACTGCTCTGTGTTTTGAAGTTTAACATCTTTAGGCCAATTAGGTCTCTTAAATTTACATAGCATTTTGTTACAGTAGCAGTACTACTGAAGCTGTTATGGTCTCCAATATTTTGGCTGACAGTAAGAATCAGAGCAACAAATATAGTCTGGAAGAAAACTTGTAGGGTAATATGCTCTTTCTGTCTGAAAGAGAAACAGCAATCTTTCAATACCAGTTGAAAACAATTATTCTAACTTAATTAGCTGTGTTACTTTAGACCATAGGATAATAGATAATTGGCATCTGTGTCTGTACGGAGGTGTTAACCATGTCTTTACCTTTTTTCCTGACTTACGGGAAAGAGTGAGTCAATTTATCACCTGTGGGACATTGTTGGTTAAAAGAGGGAAGTTGTAATGTTCCATAAAAGCAGAGCCTCTATTGAGTACATAATTGTGAGTATTCTCTGGAGTTATGAATTTCAGTTCCCAGTTCTTATGGGAATAAGTTCATCTTTTACAGGCTTTTTGGGAGCATCCCTGGGAGGGGAGGAGATGGAGGTCAGAACTGACTCATGATAAATGTCCCCCCCAGGTGCCTGTGCCCTTCATCAACTGTCTCTGCAACATTACTGTGAGGCTGTTGTTTCACCCAAGCCATTTGGAGAGCACTTTTTGGTGCTTTGGATGATATACCCTGCTTTTTGGAAGGGGTATGGACTGGTACGGAGTGTTTTTTTTCTGGCATGGAAGGCATCTTCTAGGGCTGTCCAGATTTGTGCTTTTTTCCTGAGTGTGGGCAAGTCACATTTGATGTATGCTATGTATTGGGGAGTTTGATGATAAACAGGAGCTATTTGGAAATCTGGAGTTTCTGGGAAGTATCTGTTAAGATTGAAACTTCTAGCACAGGTTGTAGCTTTTCAAGAGTTTGAGGTTTGTTTTTTTTTGTAAAAAATATGTCCATAGGAGGTATTTTCCCAGAATGCTGCTCTCTCAGGTAAAAATAATCTTTAGGTAGCTGAGTGGTATCACAGCATTTCTCCTCAGAGAATATGGTGGTATTTAAAGGGATGTCACGTATTATTTATGTTGTTGTTTATAGAAAAATGAATTTATAATGACTAATTAGTACAAATCCTGCTGCTACTTTTATAGTAGTAGTATCAATAAGTAATAATTCTTAGTTCATAAGGCATGTGTTGAACTCTCTTTCATCTAGTTGGAAAGATTGCTGGGATTTTTGAGGTAGAAATTAGTCTAGGCATACTCTTGTTCGCTTTCTGCTAAAGCTCGTCATTTAGAGACAGAAGAGTCCTCCGGGAGGCTTGGGGCTCCTCAGCCTAAGCTGTTTTTTTTTCTACCTTTAAAATGACAGTTTGAGTGTAGACCACTACTACCACAGGAGGGAGAGAGATATAAAACCATTTTTAAGTTTCCTATAGCGGATAATCTCAGAGGTGCCTGTCAACCTCAGTGATGTACTCTTTCCATTTTAGGATTACTGTCTTCTTTCTTTTGTCTACTACTTTAATTACTATTTGATGCTTACAGACATTATGGATTTTCTCTCGGAAAGATAAAAACCTGTTTCTCTTCAACAGCGCTTTCTACTCTGTAATCAGAAAACACTTTTCTTTCAGGGGGTCCAACTAATGTATGCAGTTAAACTTAATTGTTTGCTACTTGTATGCAGCTTTGAAATTTCCTCTCTTTCAAATCTGAAGAGCTCGTGTACCTGAAGGTCTATTTTCTTTTCCTACTAAAGGATCCATTTACATACATCTTGTCTTGGCTTGGGTGGGAGCCTGTTTTTAACATGGACCATTATCCTAAATAAGGTATTAAAGTATGACTGAAGTAGAGTCTAGGTACAGCCTGGTCATCATAAGTATGCTACATTTTTTTGGCACACCTTTAGGCCCACCCCGTTCAAAATAAGATAGCAAAGATTCTGTACAACTAAGATGAACACTGGCTGAAAGATAGAGCTCAGAGGGTTGTGGTCAGTGGCACAGAGTCTATCAGAGGTCTGTAACAAGTGGTGTTCCCCAGGGGTCAGTCCTGTTCATCAGTGACCTAGATGAAGGGATGGAGCACACTCTCAGCAAGATTACTGATGTCACAAAAGTGGGAAGAGTGGCTGACACACCAGAAGGCTGTGCTGCTATTCAGTGAGACCTGAATGGCCTGGAGAGTTGGGCAGAGAGTAACCTTACGAAATTCAACAAGAGCAAGTGTAGGGTACTGCATCTGGGGAGGAATAACCCCATGTATCTGTACAGGTTAGGGGCTGACTTGCTAGAAAGCAGCTCTGTGGAAAAAGACCTGGGAGTCCTGGTGGACAGGATGACCATGAGCCAGCAATGTGCCCTTGTGGCCAAGAAGGCCAATTGCATCCTGGGCTGCATCAAGAAGAGTGGCAAGCAGGTTGAGGGAGGTTCTCCTTCATCTCTACTCTGCTCTGGTAAGGCCTTATCTGGAGTACTGTGTGCAGTTCTGGGCTCCCCAGTTTAAGAAGCACAGGGAACTGCTGGAGAGGGTACAGCAAAGGGCTACAAATGTGATTAGGCGGACTGGAACATCTCTCTTATGAAGAAAGACTGAGGAACTGTAGCTGTTCAGAAGAGACAGCAGCAGAAGGAGAGGTGGAGTTGTTGCCCTCTATGTTGAGAAATGGATAGACTGTGAAGAGCCTGGTGGTTAAAACTCACAGAATCACAGAATGATAGGGGCTGGAAGTGACCTCTGGAGATCATCTAGTCCAACACTCTTGCCAGGGCAGGTTCACCTAAAACAGGTTGCACAGGACAGCATCCAGGCAGGTTTTGAGTGTCTCCAGAGACGGAGACTCCACCACCTCTCTGGACAGCCTGTTCCAGTGCTCTGCCACCCTCCAAGTAAAGAAGTTGCTCCTTATGTTTAGATGGAACTTCCTATGTTTAAGTTTGTGCCCTTTACCTCTTTTCCTGTCACTGAGCACCACTGAAAAGAGTCAGTTGCACAGGAACCTTCCTGGACGCATTCCTGTGGAACCTGCTTTAGGTGAACCTCCTCTGGCAGAGGGGTTGGACTAGATGATCTCCAGAGGTCTCTTCCAACCCCTATCATGAAAAATAAAAATAAAATAAATGACATAGCTTTGCTTTAAAAGCAGTGAATTTAGGAAGCCATTTTATTCTATATTATAGAATATAAGATTATATTAATAAGCATGAAACTCTGCATAGGCAGCTAAAATCTTAATGTTATCATTTAGTAAGCTTATCAGATAAAGACAGTGAAACACAAAATGCTTGTACACATTTGGGAAAAAACAACTTTCCCAAACAATCCTAAAGCACATAATTGCCTGAAATTGCACAGGGGCAAAAGTTAGGTCTTAATTCCAGTATTGTGATTTTTTTAGAACTGCCAGTCCTCCAGCTCCCGAAGTCTTGAAGAACATAAATGTTATTAGGTGAATATGCTTAAGAATCCAATATTTTCTTTATGTGCTTCCCTAAACTAACACTGCTTTGGCAGAACTGAATAGCATGTTTCATAGGTGTTCAGCTCAGCTACCAGAGCAGCACCAGAGCAACAGTCTTAGCAGTGCACACTATATTGAATTTTTAATTTTAAAAAAAGTTTTTTTCATGAAAAAAGGCCAGGAGACAGAACTGCTCTGTGTGAGAAGAGAAAATGGAGGTGGAAAGCATGAGTGTGGACTTTGTTGGTCTGCTGCTCCTGTGGACCTGCTGGCAAGGAGGGTGAAGATGGCAGTGGCCAGAGGGAGCAGCATGACCCAGTTCCTACAGTACCTCTCAAGCCTCTGGGGCTGTGCAGGGCTTGAGTGCAGTGAAAGTAGGCTGTGGGGCTAGGGTCAGCAAAATTTTGTGCTATGAACCAGCACATACCTTTCCTACACGCAAAACTCTTAGCTCAGCCCAAAATGCTCCTTTCAGGCAGCAGCAGAAACAGAGAAGATGGAGCTGCTGATGGTAAGCTTTCTGTGTGAGTACATAGTAGCTAAAGAATGTAAATCAGTCCTTGGAATAGATTTGCAACTACAGTCTTCCTCTCTCAATAAAATGAATATCCTAATCATGGAAGTAAAGACTTATGGGCTGTTTCCTTTACAGTAAGGTTAGGGCTTTATGTTACCTGTGGGACATGGTCACTATAATTACACAGAGGTTTAGGAGATATAGAGTAAGAGAGTAGGGGCCACCAAGTTTATAGCTCTGTGTTTTAATAGGTTTTTTTTCCTTTTCCTGTGCTAAAATAACAAGTTTTACATAGTAAGTGCAAAGATGCAAACAAAACACCTCAGATGATCTGGAGGTACAGGAACCATTTGAAGAAAACCAAGACAGACATCAATACACACTTTTCTGGACATAGTTACAGATATTCCTGATGGTAATATTTTGCAACAGAAATAGCACCTCCCTCTCAGTTAACGGCAGCAAGGGAAAAAACCCAACAGTATCAACAAAAACAAATTAATGATGAGAAAGGAATATTTTACTGGGGAGGCACCAACATGTAGTTGTGATCATTTTAGGTGTTTGAGATGCTAAATTTAAATGTTTTTGTGAATAAGACTAGGATTAACTAAGGGCTTAAAATCTAGCATGTTTACTGAACTTGTTGTCTAGAACTAGGCAAATATCTAACGAATATATATATTTTTTCCCTGTACTTTGTACAAATATTCAGTTCTATATCCTTGGGCCTTATTTTTAGATTGAGTGCTATCATTTTACTTCTGCTCTCTGCCTAATGTCTAAGAATATTTTGTTGGTTTTTTTAGAAAAAAAGGTTTAATAAGAAGTAGCTATTGGAAAAAACAAATTAATTTTTAGAATTATAATCTAGCTATTTTACGACTAGTGTTCTACTTGTAGGTGAAAATTATAATTTCTTCCTCATTATAAAGTTTGCCAAAATGACATTCTGTTTTATGTACAATACTATTTCTTTAGTTTGTTTCTCACCATGCTGCCATAGATGGAGCTTTGAGTTGACAAATCTCCTCTAAATCAACTGGTATTATTCTAAACTGCGTTTTGTCTTCTTATTATATATGCAGGAAATAACATAGTAGAGAATTATATAAATTTCCTAAGTCATTTAAAAGTGTAACATTTGGCCTAATAAGCCAGCTAAGGTTTTGAAGACCATTTGTCTTATGGCACAGATATGCATATACTCTGTATCCGTCTCAAAGGATAAATCTGTGTATCTGTGACAAAGTATTGGTTTTCTAATTACAAAGTTAACTTTTTTCAGCTGCAGTGGATAATTTTTTTATCTGAATAGATACAGGGGCACACACTGTGTGAGGCAGTGTCCTCCTGAGGTGGAGTTCAAATCCTCTCTGCCTGCTACCACTCTAGTCTAAATAACCTAACTATTCTTCCTGGACATTTTCTCACTAGACTTTTCTCACGAGTATGTATCTTTCCTAGCCTTGTGGTTTGTTTTTTGTTTGCTTGTTTGTTTTCTCCTTTCTTTCTTAATTAAATGGATACTTTTTACCACTACAGATGAAATTATCCAATAATATCTGGCTGTAGCGATCAAAATAATGAGCAAATGTTATTTTAAAATATAGATAACTTTGCTTTAGAGTTTCTAATCAAACTAAGTGGAGAATTAAACAATGATTGAATTCTGGGGAAAGCTTGTACCAGTTAAATTTTAAACTGGCTTTCAGTAAGGTATTTCTCGTACCACTTTCTAAAGTCTGTCTAATATTCTTCAGGCATGTTGGGATTTTCTGAACCACTGTAGACACATGAAATGTCATTTTAGGTTATTTAGACCAGTGAACTTTTCAATATTGCTTCTTAAATAAACTGTTTGCTCTTGATTTGAGTTTACTTTGTACTTTTTGTGCCATAATCTCTGCTGGAATATGGATAACAGAAGCCATGAAATTTTAGATAAAAGTTATAACCTGCTGGTCTGTGTATAATATCGCATTTTTTCAAAATCCTGACTTGATCTCCATGTTTATTTTTGACATTTTTCCTGTAGCCTCACTTAAAGATAGAGGAGAACTTTTCTACTTACATATCCCAATTTTTTTTTCCCCTAGGTCTGTGGGTTTATGTTTATTTGACTAGCTGCACTGCTTTAGATAACAACTCCCTAGATGAATTGAAATAGATTCCTGGTTAAAAGATGTCACAGCTTAAAGAAAAAGGAAGTTGTCTAAGGACAGGGGTCCTGTGCCAGAACTTAGTATGGAAGCTTTTTGTGGGGTTTGGTTTGGTGTTTTGTGTTTTTTTTCCAAGCAGTGACTGAAACAATGCAAAGCAGAAATTCAGAGTCGTTATCTTTCCCATTTACAGACAAATTGAGGCATAATGAAGCCTGATGACTGGCCCACTGCCCCCAGCTGTGTCAGTCACTGGTAAAAGGGCACTGACAGAGGTGTCGTACTTGAGAGCCAGACAGGGTATCTGCTTGGCTGGGATGTCATTGAGCTGAATGGCACCTTAAATGAAGATTGGCTCTTTTTTTTTCCTTTGTTCAGTCATGCATACAAATTCTTAATGATCTTATCCAGCCTACTGTCTTGCTGATATCAAGGAACAATATAAATACACACTCATTGTCCTTTTTGAGAAAGAGACTACATGTGGTAAAACAAGGAGGTTTGCAGAAAGCCGGAGTATGCCAACCTTTGGAACAGGGGACAGTGTGCAATTTGGATGGGTGTAGGAAAAATACATGTAGCGGGCTAATGAGGACTTGCTAAAGCACAGCAGCAGGTTAGGATGAAAGCAGGTGGGAGTATGTAAGTTAATCTGGAGTCAAATCTCCAAAACTGTTAACTGTGGACTGTTAATATAGCTGTTAATATTATTAATAAACAAAAGTAGAATATCAGTAATCAGGACCTTGAAAACATTAGAAGATAAATTACCAGAATGTAAAAGTGAGCAATGTCCTTCTAAATTTAAAAAAAAAAAAAAAGATTCTGTGTCATATTAGTCATTAAAGAATGAGATACATTATTTTTATTCTCATTTGGTAGGCCCAGTGGATAGAAAAGATTAGCAGTAAGCAGCAAAAGCTTGGATGGGGAAAATAACCAATGTCACCTTTCAAGCCACAAAAGCTGCAGCAACTGAATTTTTATGTCGCTTCCTGGCTCACCACAATGACTTACAGTTAACATTTGCAGCACTGCACTGCTGAGAACTAAAGGCTTACTCAGCAGAAGTGATGAAAGGTAATACACAGTGCTTGTTCATATGGGGTCAGAGTGAGCTGAAAATGCTTCATACTATACCATCATCAATATTACTAGATAGAGAATGCAACCAAACGATAACAGGGCTAGCAATGACCTTGGTGTAAGTGACAAACACCTGATGTTATAGCAGTTCACAAGTGGCAGTAAGTGATAGAGCTCACAGAGGTGGCCATCAAATATAAGTAATTAACTAAAACAGTGTAGAGAGAATACATAAGCCTGGGAAATGGTCCAAGAAAGAAATATTTTTTTTAAAAAAGGGACAACAAAAAACCCTGAAACAGAAAATACTGAGGAGAGAGACATTTTTGTTTTAGATGGAAGACTTATGAAGCTTGCTGATAGCATCCTGGATTGGCTGGAAGGTGGAGATAAGTTGGATGAATGCTATATAAAAAAATAAGTATCTTGCATGGCTTGGGTAGTATTACATTAGCAGAACAGGTATTTTCTTTCCTGCTCACAAGCGAAGCATGTAACAAACTAATACATGTATTGTGGAAGGGAGGAGGGAAGGGCATGTCTGGACCGAAGCTTAAAATATGTATCCAGGGCCAATATCCTGGATTTACAGTAAAAAATCATAACTTAGCTTCCTTCTTTTTTTTTCCTTCTTATTCTCACAGCTGTGGAGAGAAGGGGGTGAGGCTTGAAAACATCTCCAGCATGTAACTGGAGTAGTGACGTCTTCCTGAGTCAGCAGTCAGGAGGTAGGGGCGCTTAAAATTAAAACAAAGTGCAGAGGTGTGTCGGAACTATAGGTCACACAGAAAGCATTAGTCCTGCAGAGGTATTTCTAGCAGTCGAGTATCTTGCAGACTTTGCAAGGATGTACACCCTTATTAAAAGTGTAAATTCAGAAGAAAGCCATTTATGCTAGCTTTGTCTGTAACAGTCCATTACTTCCAAAAGCTTTGAAATCTGTGGTGTGATGAAAGCTCAACCTCCAAACTGCTTCAATCTCTCACTGTGAGAAGAGCATGCTACCTTGCAAATATCAAAAGCCTTCTGTATAGTTTCACAGGAGATCAAACTTTATCTCTCTTCATCATATTCTGTTCCCCACCTTTTCTGAAAACTTGGGTGTTACAAAGTGAACAAGACCATTTACAGTTTCTTGCAATAGGGAAGAGCTGCGCACTGTACAGCTGTTAAACACAAGATTTTATACCTCCATTTTGTGTAACCGTTGGAAAAGGCTTATGTTGAAATGTGGAGGGAAATGTATCATACCATTCCACTCCCCTGCCCCCCACAACTGCCCTTTGTGCTTTTCAGGAATGGTTGCAAAATAAAACACATTACTTCAGCCATTTGGATAATTAAAGGCTGGGGAAAATGATCAGAAAGTTGTAAGTTGGTTATTCATTTGCAATTCAAATTTTTTGTTTGTTTGTTTGTTTGAAGAATCTCATTTTTATAGAGGGCAGTAAGCACTTCCGTATGCAGAGGGAAGGTTCGTTGAACTCTTACTCTGCTCTTCTGGGAATCCCATAACTGGACAAGGAAGCAGGCAATGTTCACCCTCTTTTCATGCTTTCCCCTTTCAATTTAGTAAGCAAGGGCAGTCTTGAGCAGGTGCTATGGAAAAGAAACAATTGCTTATAATTGTCCTATGGCTCATGTCAAAGGTGCTTCTGAAACTACATGACAAGCAGGGATATTTGAGGGAGAGACAGAAATAGAACTTCTTCAGAGGCTATGGTTGGAGAGAGGTGACCCAGGGAGCACGTTATCTGTTCATGATCACACAAAAACTGGTTTTCTTAATTGGAGCTGTGGACTTTCATCCATACCAGGAAATCAGGTTTTCTTTTTAATCTGCACACACAGGTTTGCAAGTACTCAGTGTTTGCAAATTGGCCAGAATTTTGTAAGTGTTCAGCATTCAATGTGCCAAGTCTGTTTACAAGTAGCTGCTTTTTTTGAAGCCAAAACAGAAGTTGATCCCTCCTGAAAGCCAAGCCCAGACACTTTTAAAAAGTGAAGACTTAGTTTAGATGTGCTAGAAAATCCTACAAAGAAGTGGAGCTTAGTGGTCTTCAGCCTGGTGATTTCCAGCCTGTCTTGATGAAAGCAGAGAACAATAGTACGGAGGTTGCTGGAAAACTTAGGTCTTCATGGGCAGTTATTTAAGTCCTTTGTTTGCTCCTTGGTAGGTCTGCTGATATTTACGAAGTGAAAATAATTATATGATTGACTTGAATATCTTCAGTTTTGGTTATATATTTTTAGTAGTCTATCAGTTATGAATATGCACTGGTGAATAGCTTTGAATACCGTTTGTTCAAAGATGTTTTAACAACAATTCAGACACTTTTTGATGAGATCTGAGTCCAGCAGTGAAGGCTAAATATCCAAAATCACTACAAGATTTAAATAACGCACTGCTAATAGGCTCTAGAAAATGGGATGTTTATAGATATTTCTATGCTCTTGAAAATCTACCACTGAATACCACTGTTTAGCAGTGTATAAAACACTTAGAGAAATAAACTATAAGCAGTGTACCACATGCAATTCTAAGGTAAAGTCCATGAACAATTCTTGAGTGTTATCTACTTGCAGAATTATAAATAATCAAATAATTATTGCTGTATATCTTTCTTTTTGTTGAGTATTCTTCAGTAGTTACAAACTTTTATTCCCATGTTTTTTTTTCAGGAACATACCACATTTGAAAATGGTAAGTAATCTTTTTTTCTTGAACATAATCCTAGCTGGAAACTGTGTTGAAAACAGTATAGTTGTCCTTGTTCATATAATATATGGAATCATTCCTCTTTTCTTAGGTTTAGAAATTGGCTTGTCATGTTGAATACTCCAGTAAAATTCTGTGGGAAACTTTGGAAACTCCCTGGAAGCCCTCTAAGTGAGAGCTGGTAAGAGCACGTAGTTTTCACTGGCTGCTTGTGATTTCCTGAATTCATGATGCTATCTTCACTTTATCCAGTCTTCCTAAAATGTAAGATTCCCTAAAACTGATAGATTTCTGTGAATGTGTACATAAGGTTCTTCCTAAGACAGGCACCTTTTTAGAAGAGAGAAGAAACCATTTTGCTATGAAACCACCCAGAACAGTTGTTAGAACATATTTCCATCTATAGCTGATTGCCAGCTGGCAACATGTCCTTGCTGGCTACAGATACTTGCCAGAACTAAATGTGGTTTTGTTCTCACTGCCTTCCAATTTTGCTCTATCTATTTTAATATTTTCTTTGTTCCTAATACTTTGTAATCATTTACCTTATGGCCTCAAATTATTTTCCCTTGACTTATTTTTTCATTTCAGTATTTACCGGTGACCTATTTGATGGTAAGAATTTTCATACCAGAGAATTTCCTCTGCATCTGCATTTGATTTAGCCTTTCAAAGGCATGGTATCTTCATTGACTAACCCTTTGTAAGGCAGCTGTAAGGTCACCCCACCTTTTTCATTAAGACATATTCTTGGGACTTTCTTCAACTAGATTGGAACACATGAAATCAAATTCTGACACTTTATGTTGTATTTTCTATATATATTCAATTTGGGCACATTCTTTGAAGAAGCTTCTATTTGAAATGTTTATCAACTATCTCCCTAAATAATATCTTGTTTATCTCAATATCATATGGAATATAATATTTATCTATGACCAATATGTTGGGGCATATTATATATAATATGTAATATATATAATCTACAGAAACTGCGGTATCTTTCAAGACACTGGACATTGCCATTAGTAGTAGTTAGAGCAATAAGCATGAAAGAGCTTAATGGACAATTAAAACTAGAATCCCCCTCCCTCCTTGAAAAACAAAACAAAAAACCAACAAAAACCAGAAGTATGGCTGTTGGTAGAAACCACAAATTTTATGCCTTTTGTAGGGAAGTAAGTGTCAATATATGCTGACAATGGAATAGCTTTGAGTGGGTTTTTTTTCTGAGTATTTTAATTAAAAAACACTGAGGAGCACTGCTGTGCTAAATATAAATTGTGTAATACAAAGAGATGCAGTTGTACTTCACACATATATTGTTATTTTGTATTAAAAAAGTAGTCAATGTATTATGTATTAAAGTTTTCCATGTGTCAGATATTATTTCACCTGATAACATTTTTATCAATTTAGTTTATTAAAATTAGACTTTTCAGTCTGATGCCCAATTATGATAACAGTTGCTTTGTAAATATTTTTATACAACATGAATAAAAAAGCCTTACGAAGAGCATCTCTAAAAAACTGTTACCATCCATTTACTTTATATAGAGTTCTAGAGTCTAACAGGTACTCCTGCTTGGGTTTTTTTGTGGTTTTGTTGTTGTTTTGTTTTGTGGGGTTTTTTTGTGTGTGTTTGTTTGTTGGCTAGATTTTGCCTTTCCTCTGTGCTCTCAAATATATTTGATTGAAAATAACAGAAAATTACAAAACAGCTTTTATTTAAAAGCCCACTGTATTTTCTATAATGCCTCTTCACATGGGCTGCAAAATAGTGCAGCTTCACTGCACTATGGATAGCACAAGGAGGTATCCATTTTACAGTGTGCCTAATGCTGAATTGTCAGAAATTATTTCTGATTACTTTGTTTGTTAATGTTCAATTTGATTTTTAAATTGCTATGTTTGTACTGTCTTTCACGGAGTTCTCAAAGGTAAAATTTCTGAAGCTAGAACCTTCCTTTTCCATGCTCTGCTTTCTTGCATTATAGTGCTTTAAAAAATGGAAACTCTCTGTAGATAATGTGAAGAACTAACTAAATGCTGCAATGTGCTGAACCTTGTCTTCTGAAGCATGTTTCCTGTTATCTTTCAAATCAGTAGAAACATCTTATTTCAGATTAATCTACTGAATTTTTTTGCAGAGAACTGAGCAGTAAATGTCAGTAAGGAACTGTCACATGCAAACCAGAAATAGGGCAACTGTACTCTAAAAAATGTTGAAATTACATATTCATTTCTTACAAATAATAATAAAATCAATGCAGAAGTGGTTTTGGAAGTTGCCATGGCTGATCACTGTTTATTATTTTTTTAAGCACTTTAAACAATGTTTTGTGCTAAGTTCACAGAACATTCAAATCCCTTTCCATGAGCTCTAATGTTTTACATACACCAAGTATTACTGAGATTACTATTAAAGATATCAGGAATGGTATGGTTTGCCCTGAGTAGAATTCACTGTCTAAATGTAGATCTGGGTAGTAGTTTTACAATAGATTATAGAAAGTTAAGAGTCTTTTTTTTTCTTGCATGTGATTAAGTCTGAGACATTAAAGCTGCAAGTTTTAGAGCCTCTCATAATAAAAAAAAACGTATCTTATGGTTCTTTCTGGATGAGTTTTGAGATGATGCACATACCAACAGAAAAGCTACAAGGCTGCTAGCCCTTTTTGAACCCTGAAGTGAAAATAAAATAGAGGCCAGGAAAAAAAGGAATATTGAATCTGCAACTTATGTGTGCAGCAGGGCAATGAAATTTCTTTTGAAGGGAAGCAGGGTGGTGATGATCTTACAAATTTGCTCTCTGCATTAATAAGGAGGTATAAAAAAGCAGTAATGACAAGTGAGGAGAAAGAGGAGGAAGAAAGGTTATTAGAAAACTAATCATAAAGGAGCAAAGAAGATTGATAATGACATGCAACAAGAGGGAGGAAATAATATGATGGTAAAGGAGGAAAGAAAGAAAAGGCTGGGACAACTTGTTCATTAATGGAAACTGAACACAACTCAGACTACAAGTAAGAATTTGGACAAAAATAACAGGAGTATTTCCATATTTTGCATAGAATTAATTTTGCCTGTCTTTAAGCATCTTGCAGCTTTTGCCCAGGGGTGTGTCCACATGCATTTGGACTGCCAACAGTGAGCTCTGATCAATCTTGTTCAACATTAGACCTCTTACGAAAGAAGTAGGAGAAACCCCTGCTGAGTAACTTAACCAACTTGACGTTTGTCTGTCCTCACTCAGATGAAGGCCACTGTATTGTGACTCATAAGCATGCACCAGCGAGCTCAGCACTCAGCTGCTTTGTCTGGCAGCTGAGCAAGGGATGGTCAAGGCTTCCTACTCTCCCACAGTGCATGTCCTATAAACCTTGGCCTCTATTTTTGTCCACTGTAAGTACATTGGGAAGTGCAGCCTTCATCAGAGGTGTGCATTTGTCCTGGTCTGGAGGCTTCAACTGCAGCACCTTTCTGTTCCCTCTTCATGCACACATCCTTCTTTGCCCCACACCTGCAAAGGTCTGGTGCTGTGAGGCATAACATACGCCTAATTGGCAAAAATTACACCACTTATTGAGTTGACATCCCTAGTATCTAGACAGGATGATTTAATCTTTTCAAAATGAAATGGCTGTGCAATATCATGCTGCCATAGTATTTGTGTATAAGACCTACTTGAAAACTGATCTGAGAGAAATTCTTTGAGCTGTGGCTGACTTAATGGAGATCTCTTAGTTGCACAGGACAGTGTTTTAAAGTAGTTTTGGTTTTGATATTGCCATAATAAGGGGAGGGCTGCTTCACAAACCCACATTTATCTTATTGTAGCAACAGTGAATATGTGTTGTTATTGCACAGGGACAGGAAGAAATGACAGGGAAGAAAAGTGCAGAGGGAGAGAGTATCAAACTTGATGTAGGCAGCCTCTGGATGCTTGGACCAAATCAAAGTGGTAATATAAACACATATGGGAGCATTCATCCATGTTCCCTCTGTAGTCCAACATGACATTTAGATCCAAACATTTGACTTGTGTTTTCTTACAGGCTTGTGAAGCTTTGATGGTCACCAATGAGGGTATGGAACAAGTACATTCTCAGAAAGATGAAAAAAAAAAAAGGGTTTGAAATCTGCTTGCACAAAAATGAAAGAAAGAGGAAAGCCTGTTCACTATAGTCTTCATACTGTATTATTGAAAGTAAAGCCAAATTAAAGGTCCAGAGAAGGGTCACAAGGATAATCAGAGGACTATAGGACCTGCCATATGAAGAAAGGCTGAGAAAACGGTGTTTGTTCAGCCTTGAGAAGAGAAGGCTTAGGGAAGACCTTATAACCATGTACCAGTACATGGTACAAGGGTGGCTATCAAGATGAAGGAGACTCCCCTTTTACAAGGAGTCACATGGAAAAAAACAAGTGGGAATGGCTGCAAGTTACTCCTGGGGAGATTCTGGTTGGACTCCAGAAGAAAATTTTTCACCATGTCCAATTAGACTTTGGAATAATCTGGAAGGGAAGTGGTGGATTCCCCTACTTTGGACAGTTTTAAGATTCAGCTTGAGAGGGTGATGGGCCATCTCATTTAAACTATATTTTTACCTTGAAAAGTTGGACTAGATGATCTTTGAGGTCCCTTCCAACCTGGTATTCTATGATTCTATGATTTACTCAGCTCTCATCCATTATGTTTGGCTCATACTGAGTAGTGATGGCTATATGACACTGATGCATGGATTAATATTATAATAGATTTTTAATTGAACTGAGGAAAATGCTTGTAGGGTCAAAGTTTTTACTAAATGAGCAGATTAAATGTCCCATGAAAGGTGCCATATGTTTTTTAAAAATCTGAATATTAGTTACAAAGTCACAGTTAATTTAATTACATGGTCTCTCTGTCTTGGGATAATAAAGTATGCTGAGAATTATAATAGAGAATGAAACCTTTGCTGTTGAGAAGCATTTTGGAAATGAAATGTTTGGCTAATTGCTTTTAAATGACTCATATTCATACAAATAATAGGGATATTATTTTAAAGATAATGTGTTTAGGTCATAACACAATAATGATTGAGGGCGTATCATATTCTGAGTTATAATTTCTTGTTATTCTGGGTATTTCAATCTTTATCCATGCACATTTCTCTCACAGTGTCCTGGTTTGGCCAG
>VZZY01015554.1:0-13505 GCA_013400335.1 Eurystomus gularis
ACATGTTTTGATAGGCCCATTCTCTTTATTTAAGTGATTCCTGGCAGAGGAGCATAACAGCATGATTTCAAGTTGAGGCTCAAGGTCAATCCATCATTTTTGTATGCACATTTTAATTGAAGACATTTTTGCACTGATACATATTAAACACACTTCAGCAACTTTTTTTTTAATGGTTTGTGGAAATGCATTATGATCTTTGGTTTCCATGTTGTGAAAATGAGACCCAAAATATCTGAATTGTGATCCTAACTAGAAGAGTTGTGTAATACAAATGGCAATCTATCTGGTCTATCACAGTTCGTACCCACTGATGAAACCTGCAGAAATTCAGGAATTAAGTTCCCATCTCATAGCACAGACACTGCTCCTGCCTTGTGTTATACTATCTATTTCGCAAAAAATATCTTAAACCTGGAGTCTAAAGCATACAAGTGCATATCAGTGTGTAACACACAGAAGGAGAAACTCATGCTGAATGCATCCAACTGTGTTGTAGTCAATAATTAATTTATGATAAGCATCATTCCAGACTGCATCCAATATAGGTCACTTTAAAAAGCCTCTCTTGAGAACTACTCCTGAATATTTCAGTGATGGTGACCAAGCTATATTTATGCCAAGGGACGGTTTAAACCTGAAATTTTAAACAAGAGTTCACTATCAGGTGCATACAGACTGTATGGGAATTTAGTAGTTACACATTTGACGAGTACCCGTGAATTGCTGTTAGGTGACATTTGTACCAAACTGTGTCCTGATGGATAAAGGATGTCTTCCCAACACTGTGTGCACTTGTACAAGTCTGTTTAGGCCAATATGTATTGTTTTACTTCCATGATAATTATATATTGATATTTTAGAAATCATTGTGATCATAGCAGTGATACAGCCATATATATCTATATTAAATTCTGTAATATTGTATACATGGAAATGTGCAAGTAAAGAAGGAACCCTTGGGAGCAGAGAGGAAACATCTGAAAAACACTTTTTGTGGTTCAAGCAAATCTTGAAACCATGAAGCAAGCCATGTTAATGGACCAATAAGTCAAATGAAATGACAGTTTTCCATTATTGAGCTCAATTACACATACACTGGCATATAATGCAGTAAAGATACATTGACAAATACTCTCCATGAGAAATTAATCAGCAATAGAGGAAATACTTTGTTGAAAGATAATGTCATTTTTAACTGATACTGTATGATTCAACATGCTGTTTTAAACTTTCTCTTGGAATTTTAGTTTTCTTTTGCTCTCTTTTTTTTTTTCCCCTGCTTTGGAAAGAATGTTTGCATTCTTCAGTACTGGGCACAGAGGATACAAAGATATGAGGTATACCCTTCCTTGTGTGCTGTAACTGGAGGCAGGCATGTTTCCTGGTCTCTTAATTGAACTTAGTATGCCAATTAGGGCACACCTGCACTGGAAACAGATAAAAAGAATTAAGAGAATTATGTTGGATTGAATTTCTTCACAGTTTTTGTGCAGAGAATCATCTTTAACACTCCTTCACCAACTTTTACTAGGTAGAATCTAACCCTAATTAGATAGTTCTGTATCTAACCATGCTATATGAGAGGAATAAATTGAGAGAAACAATGAGACATCTCATTTATGTACTGTGAGGAAAGTTACATTGGATACTGGTGAAACTAGTAGGGAAAAGGAGCTTGTCAAAGCAAGTATGTAACACATATTCTGCAATTCATCTATTTATCATTATCTCCACTGTATGTAAGTTGAGCTACTTCTGACAGAGTGGTGGTGGCAGGGTGGGCTTAAGTTAATATTTTAACTTCTTAGGGACAGTTTGGTTTCCTCTGTTTGCCACTGAATACTGTAGGTCTTTCCAAAGATTGAGCGAAGTGTTTTTCTCCCCCTCCGTTCTCTAGAGTGAGATAAGTGTGTGGAGGGTATTGATTAGAACTACATTAGACTATGGTTTCAAGTGAATTTACTAGTACTGTAGAACTGTGATCCTGTGGTAGCTAAAGGGAGCTGGAGTGTCCATGAGGTTATGCGGAAATGGACTGGATATCTTCGGGATCATAGTGTTTATCAGCAGTGTCCATGTGATTTTGTTTTTAGATTTTCGGTTTGCTGCTTCCAAGCAAACAGCAATTACAATGAGATGAAAAGAGATAAGGTGGGAAGAACTGATATTTGTTAGTAAAGGAAGCTTAAGTATATGTTTAAGTTGTTTTCTTTTGTCACTGCTCTGAAGTGCTCTGAAGTAAAGAGTTCTGGAAATAGTACTTTGAGGATCATCTGCATATGACAGTTTGTGTTAACTTTTTTTACAGCAGCTAAATTACAAACTGCAGTTCACCTAGGGAACAGAATAATTTCCCCACCCAGATACTTGAACTGGAGGTGGAAGGAAAGCTTTCTATTACTTCTTACACCTTTGTGTTAGGTTAATTCTATTCACGGTGTAACCTAATTTGCACAAGTAACAGTTCTCCCTGAATCTATCAATTGCATGGGAAAATGCATATTATTCATGTGAGTGGAGCTTAAACCTCCTGAGACTGAAAAATGTTTCTGTGCAACAAATAATACTTAACATGAGCACTTGAAGTCAATGGGAATTGGGAGTACTACGCTGCATTTAGAATGTGAATAGTGTTCCACGAGACTAGGACCTCATTTCATTTGTATCTACCAATAGAAAGAAAAATAGTTTGTATATCTTCATTTGTCATAGTCTGACAGAGCTCAGTTGAGCTTTTGAGATTTTTCACTGCTTCATTATGATGGAGGGTGGAGCTATTAAAAATGAAACTCTTTTCTCGTTTAAAAATGTCTTCTCCCCTCCAAATACATGGTCTCTATTTTACTTATTTGTTTAGAATGGGAAGTGAGATTGCCATCAATTCTCAGCATCCTTTTGGAAGTATTTCAGATTTGGACAAATGTTAGACCATGACTTTTGTTTTTTTTTTTCCCCCTTGATTTATTATATAAATAGTGCAATAAGAAGAGATTTAAAAAAAAAATATATAAAGTTTGAGTTTCTTGGTTTTAAAGTTCTGCCTCTTGCTGCCTACTTGATATTTCTTTGAATAAATCAATTACCTTATATCAGGCTTTAGAATGTGAATTATTCATGTACCAAAGAGGCTTTGACTAAAAAAAACCCCGAAAATAGTTTAGAAATAGAAATAAGTGTTGCTGCTCCTCAACTAACTGGAGTGAAAAGTCTGCCTTTTTAGATGTCCTGAAGTATTACAAATTATGTGTATTATTGGAAATATTTTTATTTCTACAATAGCAGTTAAAGACAAATTGTGATCAGAGCTGCATTTTATTGTAGAAATCCCTGGAAATACTAATCAGTAGTGTTTCTTGTAACATGATACATAGTCCTTGCTCACAGTGAATTACTATGTCTCTTGGTAATATATCTTTCAGTGAAGCTGTTTGTGCCTATTAATATCCAAATCTGAGCTTAAGTGAAATTGTGATGAGTGGGGAGGGTGTAAGCTCCCAAGAAATACGTGAAGACCTCTAGTAAGAACATATTATTCTGCCAGGGCAATAGCTATGATAAAGTGTCATGGATTACTTTTTTTTTTTTTTTTTTTTTTTTTTTAAGAATTACAGTATATTTTGTACNACAGTATATATAGTACCAGAAACATCTTGATAAAGTGTCCGCAAGAGTAATCCTGAGATAATGTTTAAATGTAATTAAATGAAGTGACATACTTGCCTGTTTACAATAATGTAAAATAACACCACAGTGTTCACAAAATGTTTTTATTTCCAAATCTCATGTGAGCACTAACAATAAACAAATGTATTTCACCAAGACTTTAGCAAGATTTCCAAATCAGGCTTTGTTTTGAGGTTTGGAATGAAAACAAACTGAAAATCTCCATGAAGAAAAAGCATTATGGCTTACTTTCATGTATCAAAGGATTTTGCTTAAGTGTTTTCTCCCCTTGTAATTATTTTATTTTAAAAAGAAGTTTTGATACATAAAAAGGGTTATAGAGCATTGAAAAGTTTTAACACTAAACACTGAAACAAGAAATGTATGGCTTTAGTCTTTCTCCTCAGGAAGAAATAAAGCATATTAAAACCTGTGAAATTTCTCATTTACACTTTTAAAAATGAAACCCAAGTGAATTGACACAATTCTAACTAATTCTAATAAGTATTTGTTACTACTTAGGTAAGTTTTGCCTAATCATGAACTTCTGTATTTTCTAGTTTGTTGCTAATTTTCCTGGTCTCTACTATATCATATAGCAATATGATATGCTCTACTTTCCCAAGCATCACAGAAGGGGACCTGGCTTTAGAGAAAGGACCTGGTCTGACCTGCATGCAGACTGATGCAGTGGCAGAGATGAGTTGGAATCGGTTGTGTGATGGTGTCCAATATTAGAGGCTATGGAATATTCAATACCCAACATGGTACTTCATCCGTATTTCAAGTCAGATTCACCTAATAATGTACTTGCTTGAAGATGTTGAATCACTGAGGGAATAAATTATTTTTAAAACTTGCCTTACGTTTATGAAACTTGCTGAACTAGGTCCACTGACATTACCATTAATAGATTGCATATTGAGACTTCTTAATAACAACTAGTAGAACAGAATGGAGAGGCCTGTGAATGTCAGTAGACTTTGAATTAGGCCCTTTTATCACCAAGTTATTTCAGAAATGAAAACAAAGTAATTGAGAAATACATTCCTGTGAATCAGGGAGTTTCTTATTATCCTTATTTACAAAAATGATCTGAGGACAGCAACTTGGAAGTGGTATTTGCCATGTTCTGTACAGTAAATCCTCACAGTTCCTAGTGAAGTCAATGGAGATAATGCCATAGTAAATTAGCGTAAGGATTTGTAAGTTTTAGCTAGCATTGATATGAATGATGACTTACTGCCATTTCTGTAAAACAACAAAAAGTGCTTGGTTAACGAGGATTACAACTATGCTGTAGTGTTTAAAACATATTTGAGAAATGATTAGGAATACTGTTCCTTAAAACATAATGCAAATGGGAAGAAATCATGCACTTTCTTTGTATTGTTTGGGTGAACTGCAGTTTGCTAGGATTAACACCATCTTCACGGCTAATCTGCATAGTCTTTATTACATTGATTTATTTTTAAAGATTATTGTTTCAGAGAGAAAGGTTAGCGTTTCTGCCTAGAAAACCTGCATCTAAGTCCTTGTTTCAATGAATGCTTGGTTTAAAATTTATTAAAAAAAAAACCCAAACCAACTTTGATCTTTATATTCCCAGGAAAGAGTCCAAATAAGTCTTAAAGCTAGGGCATGGGTTAATTCTCCTGTTTTCCATAATGATTTTATGTCCTATGGAAAGCAGTGAGGTGTTAGCAGAGAGATTATGTCTCAGATATTGTAACTCAGTGAGAATACTCCTGAAGTTTAGAGGTGTGGGTTTGTGGTAATCCATTACCTGAATTGTATGTCTAGCAATTTAATAGAAGAAAAAGACAGTGTGTGACACATCATCCCCAATCCCAAATCCTGAAGTTGGAACACAGGAAGAGTTGAGGTACCTTCATGCTTAAAATTATCTGTGTTCAGGCTGTGGCTAGAGATAGCAATTGAAGATGCTGCAAAATACTATTGATAGCAATTGAGGTCATAAATGACTCTTAATATCAAAATGTATTTTTAAACATTAGATTTACTTTACAGATTATCATCAAAGTCCACTTAGTGTTTTTATGTCTCTTGGTTTTGCTTTGTCTTGAACAACTTTAAAGTATCTTAGATACAAAATATTGAGTTACACAAACTAAGTGGACAAGAGGTAATGGAAACCTTAAGGAATGTGATAAATTGTGGTGGGAGTGATAATTCAAAAAACTACCTGAGTACAGAGATGAAGCTGTGTAATTTGTCTTGTTTATTTCAGTGGAGTATAAAAGTGATAGATCCTCTTTCCATACTTGGATTATTTTTAAGGTTTCTTTTCATGGATCCTCTTCTTGATGGTGTTTTTTTGTTGATGCATTTCTGGTTTTTTTTATTCATTAATAGAAGATAAGCAGGACGTGTATATGATTACTTTGTGAGAACAGAATGGCTCTAATTACTGTCATAAATAACGAGTGGTGTTTACTGAACTTCTGTCCTCAGGCCTCTGTCTGACTGAAGCTTTGCTTTTTCTTTTAAGAGTACTGTGTTTCCACATATCTCAGTCAGTGAGTTTTACTTGACTAGTATTCTGCAGTCAGCTCTGCACAGCTCTGCTGTGTGCTTGATGGGAGAACTTGCATGGATTGCATCAGAGGAGACTTAGCATCTCTACAGATGTGCAGATCTTGACTAACAGAAATCTTGTCTAAAGAGTACAGAGTGGAAATAATCAATGAGCTGCAAAAATGAGCTAGATAGTGTTCACTGAACCTCTGTGATTTTAATAACTTTTCAATTGCTCTTCATAAGGTTTTGTTGGGGGAAGGAATACTTCATAAATAGCTAAATTTCATATACAGCACTAAGACACAATGATTAAGAAATTGTAAGTCATAGCCTTGATTTATTTCTACAGATGAAAAATGTATACTACTTTTAAAGTATTCTACCAGATAATCTCCTTCTAAACTTAAATTTTATGACATTATTTTAAAATTTGATGGTAATAAATCTTGCTCTGTATGGTTGAAAGAGTAGGTATTGTACTGAAGTATTTTAAGCTACATTCCTATAATCCTTTATGGAAAGAGGAAATTGGTATTTCAGTATCTTCTTTTGCAGAGGTGGAAGGGGAACACTTCTAATTATAGAGTAGCAGCATCAGATTTTTTTATTGTTAAGCAGTAGTGTAAAACAATGTCTAAACAACATAAAATACAATCCTGTGTGATACTTAAAACAAATGAGTAATATTGCAGCAGGAAAAATTGTCTGTTACTTTTTAAGATAGAATTTTGACGGAATATCCGGTATATTTAAAGTTAAAGACTGCTTCTCAGGAAAACACATGCTTTTTTTTGTACATTGAAGGAATGCTTTTTTACCCTGGTAGCAGCTGCTCTTCTGTTTCTATACAGTTCTACTAGAGGACTAGTAGTCAGCTCGTGACCCATTGGGGCATAAACAATCTTCATAGCAGATTAGCTATTGTAGTTCACTGACCACAACTGTCACCCAGAGGAAATTGTTTAACAGTGTAAATATTTGTTATGCTCTCCATATAGCTGAGTGATTCTTTATTTCTGTACATAAGCTTAGTTTGTGTGAACAATAAAGTACTTTTTTTTTTAAAAAAAGTTTTCATACAGTGGTGGTGGTGGTTAAAGTCTTGTCAGGCATGTTTGGGGCTGCAGTTGACTGAAAGGCATCCTGGTAATTGTTAAGTCTGAGCAGCACTGCACATGCACTACATGTTTGTATTTGAATAACTTTCATACCAAGTCCTTAGGGCTACTTTTAATTCTTTTTCCTGAGATATATGCTGAGGTTTAAGAAGTTACATCCAGATACAGTGAAACCGTATCAGCTACATCTGCTAAGCATATTTAGTTAGTTTTGCCCCTGGTAGAATCTGAAGAAAACCTCACTGATTTCAATCCATATGTCTGTTATTACTCTAATGCTTCCTGGGTAACCACAGGAATTGAATAAAGAGAGTCAGAGAAACTCAAGAATAGCTGCAGCAATTCTGATCTCATTTTAAAATGATTTTGCAATTACTGTTGAAGAATAAGTCATTCAGCACTATTGGTTTTCTACTGCTGTGAGGCACTCTGATGCTGTTGTTTTGATGTGAGTTTGGATTGTTCATGCAGTGCTGGAGCGCTCAGAGGAGTGACTGAAGCTGTGATAGGAAGCGCCCTGAAGTATTGGCATGCTTACCATCATAGCACCCTTTCTAGATCATGCTTTTCATGATAACTGCAAACTGCAGTCACTGGAGTTGATGATGCCAGTCTAAAGCTATTCACCCCTCGTCATTCTTGTTTCTCTGAGGAGAGTTAAGATGTGTCATATGCTGGTTCTTTAAAGCAGTAGACTCCAAGCGGGGATTACAGTCTGAGTGAAAGGTTTGCACAGTGCTGTGCACAACAGCACATGGGCTGGAAGCGTCATGTCCCTCTGCTAGGAATGGGGAAGAATTTTGACTTCTAGAAAAGCAAACAAGCAAAACCCATCACTCAGTTCTTAGCGTGCTTTGATTGCATTCTTATCTAAGTTTGGAAAAAACAGCCTTGTGTTCAAAAGAAGACCTGAAACTCTTGGGTTTGTACACCCCACGCCTGCATATGTTGCACCAGTAAAACAAAGACTTTGATTTCCGTTGGCCAGTCATAAATAGAGATTAATATTTAAAACCAAATCTGATTTTTGCTTTGCTTTGGTTTTAGGTTTGGTTTGGGTTTTTGGGGGTTCCCCCCTCCACCTCTAAATAACAGGTTAGAGCTGGAAGAAGAGATAACTGAAAATATTTCAGATAGTATCTAATGGCCTTTCATGGGTCCGACTCAAACTAATTTTAAACCTTAGACATTTATTCCTTGGAAGTCATCAAAGGAGGAAGCAAAGCCTGTAAATGTATAAATAAAAACCCTATAGCTATCTTTCCTTTAAGGATTGGGAAAAAAAAACAACAAATAAACCAAAAACCCCCAACAACCCACCCATGAGGGAAGTAAACCATTATGAAATGAACAAGACCAAGGACCTTGTCTTACTATCAAGACTTCTTGGGATCTGACCTACTCATTTTTTGTCAAAAGGTTCTGATGTTTCTGTTGCAAAATTAAACTTTTTGTTGGTTTTTTTGTTGTTGTTTTCTGTCCTAAGAAATTGTGCTCTCCCCCTCTCTTCCCAGTGAAACAGCTTCCAAGCCTACCGCTCTTCAGCCCTGCCCCTCATCCTCTTTGAAACAGTTTCTTAGAAACTAAAATAAAGTTCTTTTTCATTCAGTCTCCTCTGCTTCTGTTTCAAACAGTTTTTATTTTTTAATCTTCAGGTTGTTTCAGGGGTAGATGTTACAAGTGTGATAGTTTAATGCTTTCTGCTTCCAGATCATAGGGTCACCAAATGGTTTGGGTTGAAACGGACCTTAAAGATCATCTATTTCCAAAACCCCTGCCGTGCGCAGAGACATCTTTCACTAGACCAGGTTGCTCAGATGGAGCATCCACAACTTCCCTGGGCAACCTGTTCCAGTGTCTCACTACCCTCATAGTGAAGAACTTCTTCCTTACATCTAATCTAAATCTACTGCTTTCTGATTTGAACCCATTACCCCTCATCCTATCACTACAGGCCTTTGTAAACAGTCCCTCCTCAGCTTCCTTGTAGGCCCCCTTCAGATACTGGTAGACCACCATAACGTCACCCCAGAGCCTCCTCATATCCAGTCTGCACAACCCCAACTATCTCAGCCTGTCCTCATAGGAGAGGTACCCCAGTCCTCAGATCATCTTCATAGCCCTCACTCTGGCCCCAGTCCAACAGGTCCATGTCCCTCTTGTTCTGGGATGCCAGAGCAGGGCGCAGTACTCCAGGTGGGGTCTAATAAGAGTAGAGTAGAGGGGCAGAATAACCTCCCTTGACCTGCTGGCCACACTTCTTTTGATGCAGCCCAGTATATGGTTGTCTTTCTGGGCTGCACTCACACATTGCTGACACATGTTGAGCTTTTCATAAACCAGCACCCACAAGTCCTTCTCCTCAGGACTGCTGTCAATCCATATTCCACCCAGTCTGTATTTGTGCTTGAGATTACCGCAATCCTTATGCAAGACCTTTCACTTTGCCTTGTTGAACTTCCTGAGGTTCGCATGGGCCCACCTCTCAAGCCTGTTCAGGTCCCCCTGGATGGCATCCCTTACTTTTACTGTGTCAACTGCACCACACAGCTTGGTGTCATCCACAAACTTGGTGAAGGTGCACTTAATTCCACTGACTGTATCACTGACAAAGATGTTAAATGGCACTTGTTCCAGTGCTGATCTCTGAGGAAAACCACTCGTCACTGGTCTCCACTTGAACATCGAGCTGTTGACCACAATTCTTTTGAGTGCGACCATCCAGCCAATTCCTTATCCACTGAGTGATCCATCCATCAAATCCATGGTTTTCCAGTTTAGACACCGGAATGTCGTGTGGGACAGTGTCAAATACTTTGCACAAGCCCAGGTAGATGATGTCAGTTGCTCTTCCTTTATCTACCAACGTTGTAACCCCATTTTGAAAGGCCACCAAATTCGTCAGGCACAATTTGCCCTTGGTGAAGCCACGTCAGTTGCCACAAATCACCTCCTCATTTTCTGTGTGCCTTAGCAGAGCCTTCAGGAGCATCTGCTCCATAATCTTGCTGGGCACAGAGCTTAGACTGACTGGCATAATATCAGGTTGCTTCTAGCCATAATGTGTGATTCTGTTTTCAGCATGTCTCACTTTGTCAACTGTTTCATTACCAGAATATGAATGTGGCACTTAAAAAATAAGTGTTGCCATTAATTTAATTGCTAATTAAAAATAGAAGTGGGAATTGTAGTGATTTCTTGATACAGTCTTCTTTTTCATGAACTCCTGAGTTCATAAATGTCTTTGTTATCATAAAAATAACACTAGCAAGAATTATCAACATGGATTTTGAAAGTTACAGTTTTCCTGATCTGTGGAAACTGACCACAGCAGTAATGTGGTCCTGCCCATATGTAACTTCTCCTCTTCTGGGCAGAATACAGACTGTTTAGGAAGAGTATATGAATTTATGTGAAGTATATATTTTTAAAAGTCTTAATAAAAATAGCAAATATTAACATTATGGTATATTTTCACATATTTGCATACTTTAAGATGTTTTATAAAATAGTAAGCAGGAAAGCCTAAGAGCTGAAATGATAAAACAATAAGAAAGCAGGAAAGAAGTGACATTTCTAGTTTTTCAAAGCTATTAAAATTAATGTTTATAGCACAGAAAACTTGACTAATTTGAGCATCTAGTAACTTTAAGGCTTTCTGTAAAATAGGTTCCTGATGAATTATCACTTAAAATACAGGTGGAGGTCAAATGACCTGATTTCACATATGTTGCATTACTGTTATGTTGCTCTTCAGAGTTCAGGGAATTCAATTCCACCTGGAGGTAAACAACGCCAGTGGCAGATACTGCGGACCACATTCATCCTGTATGTAACTCTTTTGAAGTGTATGAATTATACCACAAGGAACCCAATGCCTTGAAGATATTTCTTAGTAAAATATATTTTAGGGGCAGCTTTGCTGGCATAACAAAAATGCTATGAAGTAAAATATGTTATGCTTACATATATTAAGCCTTATGGAGCTATTATAGGAATATTCTGTGTTCTTTTAACAAAAAATACTGCTTTCCCTCCTCCTTCCACCCCAGAACTGTAGCTTTTCGTTTTAAGTCATTGTCAACCTACTAGAAAGATAACATTCAGATATTCGAAGGTGATAACTGAGGTAATTTTAAACTAGAAATTCTTATGACAGCATTGATGACTGAAATACGGTGGATGTACTTGTAGTTCTGCCTGCTGTTCTCCAGAAAAGTAGTTTACCTAGATACTTTTCTGCCTGTGAGATCCTTTGTTCAGATGCCTCTGTATGAATAAACGTGTGTATAAACAATTTATTGCATGTAACCATTTGTGCTGTCTGGACAACTTGATATAAATATATCGTGCTATGCAGATGGTGCCTGCTTAGCTGTTGGTTAAGGCTATAGCAGGTACTGACTTTAAAAGAACTTGAAGCGTAAGCTGTTTTCTTATATAATTTCTGTGGAATGTGAATGTGATAACAGACTTCAATATCTTTGTAGATAGACAAGTGTAATGTGTCAGTTTCAAACATCTTGGAAAAACAGAAGCTAGCCTGAAGTTCAGTATGCCTCAAGCGTGCAGTCCACCAGCCTGGTTAGGAAAAAATTGATGGAAGGCATTGCTTATGTTACTGCTAAGTGATTGTGTTAAAAATACTGTGTTTTCCTTAAGGATGACATCGTGTACTCTTATATAAAGGTCCTGTTTACTCCTAGAGGAAACTTTTCTTTCAGAAACCAAAGTTAATCAATAAAGATGGATTAGCATGATTGAAAATTCCATTCTGACTTAATAAGAGTGCAGCTGCATTATAGCATGTCATAAATCAATCTGCTAATATTGACCAGGGCCACGAGTCATTTCAGGCGACAGTGCGGCCATTTTAACACAAGGCTGAAGAGATTGGGCTCATCTTTAAGGTCCTTATGAAACAAAGGCCTATAAAACTTCAACATTGTACACTTTTAATAGCTTGTTTAACTAGTTGTAAATGGAAAAGTCTTGGTAGATTGCCTTCCCTAAAGCATGGTTTTGCTGTCTGTAAAGGAAGTTGGAAGCCAAAACTTGTTGAGCTTCCCATCCTAACTACCTCAGTCCCCTTAAAAAATTACATTAGAAGGAAATGAGCAGCAGCTAATGCAGAGAAAGTGGTTACCTGGTTCGGGAAAAGTATTGACAACAGCAGATGGTTTTGTTTACAACTTTTCACTGATCAGTTACTGGAGAAGTAGACACCAAAAACAGAGACTGTGAGTACAGTCTGGTTCTGTAAACAGGTAGGCTTGCCTGTTAATAATGCCTGGCTATGAGACTTAAAACCCATTACACTGATTCATCGAGCCCAGTGTGGCAGGTGCAAAACTGTGAATGTTGAGGGTGCCATTCAAACACTTATTGGTACAATAATGTTCTTTATCAGTTTGTAACTCTTTATAATTCTGTTTGCTCATAGTAAGTAATGAGATGGTATAGTCAAAGACAGATATATGGCATCCTCAATATCTCATTCCTGAATGCTCAGCTTAAAGCTCTACTCTAGTCTGTGACATTCTTGTAAAAGTTAATAATATTTTTTTCCTGTGCTTTTCCCTCCATCTGACTTGATTTTTCCCAGGCATCTGCCAGAAGGAAAGGGTAAAGAAAGCATATCTGCCTGCATCACTTTTACATGCAGCCGCTTGCATTCATGATAATTACTTTTACTGTATGTATATGTATTTATGCTTGTACACATACATATGCATATATGAGCCCACATTATATAAATATGTGTTTAGTGAAGAATTTTGAAGTAATTCCAAAGTACAGGAAAACCATGGCAAGATGCTAATCCTGCGAAAAATTGGTTCTGTAGAAATTGTAAATAGATTTGTTGGTTATTGTTAGATTAGGCTAATGTGACCCTTTACTGTAACTTTCTGCTAATCAGTGATTTTAAAAAAATGAATAATGAAAAGGATGTGAGGAAACACTATACTATTTTTGTCTTCTTGAATATGGGAGTCTTGGAAACTAACTTATCTTTTTGTATTTGTCTGCTTATTAGAGAATTCTTTTTCTGCCACCAAAAAAATACTAGTTTTATAACATCCTTGTTTCTTAATATAGCAGGTGGTATGGTTCGAAACAGGTTTGGAAAAAATCTGGATAAAATACACTAGAAGAAAAGAGGCTTTTTTTTTTTTTAAT
>VZZY01015554.1:13523-27340 GCA_013400335.1 Eurystomus gularis
ATTGTTTTCAAATGCTTGGCATCCTTTCAGATGATAATCCTATTTTTCATTGTTTCTTGGCTGTCAGAAACTTGTAAAATGGCCTTAAGTCAATGAACTTCTGTCTTATTACAATGTGAAAGGAGAGAGAAGAATTCAAAGGAGTTTGATCACTGTAAGGGAAAAATCAGCTGCTTTTCTTTGACTTTTCTACTTACAACATACGCAACAGATGGCAAGATTTGACAAATAAAACCATTATGTATATGTTGTCTAGTTATGAATTAGTTATGCCTGATCGTTGTTCAATTTCCATGTAATTGTGCTTTAGTTAAAGTCCTTCTAATGTCTACACAAGCACAATTTATCAACAGAGGTGGCTTAGTGTGGACAGGGACACTTACCTAGCATGCATTTCCTGGGCTGTTCTGGATGGTGCAATGATACTTGCGCAGCAGGCAACTTATGCTTTCACTGACCTTGGCAGTATTGCAGGGATAATTCTGCTTCCACAAAGGCTGAAGTTGATATTAAACCATGTCTTGGATCTATTAGGAATGAGTGTGCTTGCCTTAGCCATCTGGAATGTGTATTTGTTTGTACATGTTTACTGCCCTAGTGCAAGAAAACAAAAATTAAGGCAGAACCATTGCCATTATAGGCTACCTTTTGTCTCTTCTCCCACACAATATTTTCATATACTGAATAAATAGCATTCTATTTTTTGTCAGTGACATTTGTCCTGAAATTCCAGCTCTTCTTGTTTTTTTTTCACTGGGTTTTGGAAGCTTCAGCCACCTTAGTTTAAGGTCGTATCTTGAGCTCCATTCTATTTCTTGGGCCCCATCTGTGTAAATCACCTCTAACCCTCTGGTTCAGTAACACAATTGAAAAAATCTAGATGTAGTCTGAAGTAACATTTTGTGAGTAGAAAAGCTGTATATAGCCTGAGGAGTGGCATTTGCTCAGTATGTTTCACATCTACTCCCCTTTCACCTACCTGGTAAATGCAGAAGCCCCTTTCTCTGAAACTGACTTTACCACAGCTTATCAACTGAAGACAGTAAAGGGGATCCTTGACCTGGTCATTCCTTCATAATGACTGCTTTGAAATGATCAAATTCAAAACTACTTTAAAGTAATAATTGCAGTGTGCATTTTAAAATTTGGAAGAATTGGTTTTTTAATCTGTCATTCTGTTATTTTGGTTTTCTTTAGGAATTTTTTGTGTGTTTTAAACTCACTTGAGACCTAATTATATGAAAGTACCATTTCTGCATCAGCCTATCTGATATGAATATAATTTTCCATATGATGGAGGAAACACTAACCTTTGATACTTACTACTTTCAAATTGTATGATGTAATACAGTGGGAATTAGCAGGGAAAACTTGAAGGTGTTCATTAAAATGTTGAATTTTCAGAAGTGGAAGGTAAATATTTAATGTGAATGGAGCTGCAAAAACAGATTGAATACACTCAAGTAGCTACTGAGTTTGTTATCCTGAGAAAAATACTCAGTATCCAGTGCTTTTATTCAGTAAAAGAATGAAAATAGAAGCATATCTTGAGAGTTACATGTGCTAATAGTCTTAATGTAAATGAATGGTGTGTGCTTTACTGCCTAAGTGGCTAGTCCAAGCTTAAAGAACTGCTTGTGGATTTAATGTGCTTTTGGTCACATTTTACCAGAACAATGAATGGAAGAAGTCTATTTTATTTTCACCTGACTTCTACAATATGCTTACAGCCCATTAGGTACTTTTCTTCATCGCTGCTGTGACTAAAATGAGATGTAAAACATCTAGAGCATATGGTATTTCAAACTTAACTAGAAGATATTAGCAACTATTTGTAATAAAATAATTTGTTTGCAGGGATGAGAACATATTTTATATTTTCCACAAACTAATTTTCAGTTGTGGATAGCCTCCTATCCTCAGTGCGGTCTTGCATTTTATACAGGCAGAATAAGTTGGGATACGTAACCTCTGTGGTACATACAGCCTATATTCTGTTTCCAGAATGGGAAGAGTATTGCACTACTGAATGTACTGAGAAAATTTGTATATATAGCAAGACAAATACTAGCCTTTACTGCTTCCTTTGAAACTCGCACACAGTGCAAAACAGTGGGAGGTTCTTAAAAATGGCAGTTATTGCAGTGTAAAATTCCAGAAGCAGATGGTAAATATTTAATAACAATGAAGTGAGAATAGGATCAATGCCATCAGATAGCTACTAATTTTTAATTAAGTTCATTGTGAAAACTCAATTTCTTAGCTATTTTGCAGTGCAAGTGTAATAGAAGTTAAGAAGTGTTGAGTAGGCAGCAGTTATGAAAAAACAGAACTGCTTTAGAGTATCAGTTTTAGCAGCTTTCATAGGTTTTATCATTAATGTATTTGATTGTGACATGGGAGATATACAGGCAGTCACACAAGTTTTTCTTCTTATGGTGATTTAAAAAGATGTTGCAACATTTTAGAATTTTTTGCTTCTTGCCCCCAAGCTAATTCTACCCACCATGGCTTATTGGCTCCTTTCCTACATCCTTACCTTAACTCCAGCTAAACTGAGGAGACATGGGAGTGACTGCTCCACTGAAATATAACAGCATTCGTTAGCTGGGACAGTAGTTCCAGCTGATTTTGCATTGACCTTGTGTTTAAAGCTTCTAGATCAGCAGAGTATCTATGAATTTATTAGGAGACAGGAGTCCTTATCTAATGAAAGGAAACAGCAATTGTGCCAGTGCAGAAGCCCCTGATTTGCAGTGTTGTATCTGGAACTAGGGCCATCTATGAAGTCAAGACACCGTTGATTCTGTATGTTTGTGATTCTAGGCAAGGTACAATTATTATTTGTTTAAGGCTGTTTTATTTACTAAGGGAAAACTCCACACCTTATTCTGGTGTGTTACCATTTTTAATTTAACTGCCTGATAACATGCTGCAGCATGTGCTGAACCTGCCTACTGCAGGTGTTTGTAGAACTACTAGCGTCATAAAACAAATGAGTTGTCATTAGAAATTTTGGAGATACTAAGGAAATGTATGTCCCCCTCATTCCCATTTACAATATCAACTTGGTATTATACAACTTGCAGTAAAAGCAGTAGAAATACATATATATGGAGGAAAATGTTTCCTGAAATATGAAATTTTTACCCATTCCAAGCATATGTAAAAGCATGGCAGAAAAATGCCTGGGAACAGTTCTGCTGCTTCCAATTATTTGTGGCTCAGCATCAGTAACTTAGTAACTAATTTGTCCAATAATGAACTCTCTCTGTTGCTGAGATAGATAGCAAATGGTATTATAATTTTTAACAGCAGCTACTTGTTTCAGTGTTTGAGGAAGTTACTCTCAATAGTGTTTGTCTACGACATTATTTAAACTGATGAATATTACATATGGCTTGATCTTAGAGCAGTGGAACACAAGATCTGACAGGTTAAAATGCATTCCATACATCTCAAGACTAATAGAGGTTAAGGGGGTTTGTGTGTTGCAATTCTCTTCACGCAACTGTAATGTGGTAGTCAAGCTACAAATAGTATGTCTCTTAAAACAAATTGCTTGTGTGAATAGTATTAGAATAGCTCACAAATAAGAAGCCTAGGAAACACTCTGTTTTCTTTCCTCTATGTAGCAATGCAGAAGCGCGAAGTTGCAGAGAGATCCATTCAGGTTCTTAATAAAAGATTATCTAAAAAGATAAAATGTGGTTTTTCTTTATTGTTAAATAGGGGCTTTTTTTCCCTCAGAGAAGAAAATCAGTAGCACTCTTGTCTTTGTGAAGATCTCTATAATAAACTTAGAGCTGCTGTAATTTCACACTTTGACTTATTTTCTACTGTACCTTTCAATAAATATAACTGATGTGTGTATGTAGTTTATCAAAAGAATCTAACACTTCAGTTCCAATTACAAAGGGTCAACCTACAGCTTATTTCTCTATACCTTAAACAGTCGTTTCTTTGTGGGTGGATTATCTGGTTTGTAAAGCAACCTTGCTGTAGATGCAGTGACATCGAGCTGCTTTGGTTTTACCAGGCTGATTGGGTCAGATCAGCATTGTTCAAATGCAGCCATGATACCTTCAGGATCACATTAAGTCTAGAATAGTCTTACTGCTTTAACATGGCATGAGAACTGAGCTAATAAAAACGGCAAACCTGCAAATTTCATTTCTTACACCTAGACATTTACGCTAAGTAGCATATTTCAAGTCTATTTTGATGGAATATACAGACACTTAAACACTCCTGCTAGGGTCTATCTAGTTGTAACTGCTCTAAATCTCTGGCTTGGAGCTGAAAATACCAAAGGCAAGAAGGATCCATGCAAAGTCTTTGGATTTTCTTTCCTTCTTACTAATCTTTTTTTTGCTCCTGTCCAGGCTGTTCCAGTTCTTTAGTGTAAAAGTAATGAGGTAATGATCTGGCAGAACATTTTAAATTTATTTATTTATTTATTAGGTCTTTTGTATGTTGAATTTAAAATGTCTCTGTATAACAATGTAAATTAGTTTTATAACTCAATGCCAATACTTTCATACTAAGTATTGATAATATTGGAACTACAATAGTTTGACACACTTTCTTTGTTTTTACGAGATGCCTAATTTTTGTGTTAAACATGTTTTCTATATATTTAAGTATCCCTTGCAGCTACCACTCCTAGAATCACCATGTGGCTTAAACGTACCTGTTTCTGTCTGTAGAAGTGCAGTAATCAGAAAGAAACACAAGTAAAAATTTTTGTAGATTTAAATTAGTGCAACTTCAGTCTGTGTCCTGAAAACAAACATTATACTTTAGGAATGATAAAGGCAAAGAAGAAAGGGGAGATACTATGTACTTTGGAAGATTTTGAGCAATGTGGACTTGATCTAGAAAATTACTATGATGTGTAAACTTTTAGAGAATTTGTCACTGAATCCACAGTCCTGCATTAAACATCTCCCTATGCAATTAATAATATAGCTCACTGAGAATGAGTTCTACAACAATCAGCATGCAACAACAGTCAGTCAGCTGTTGAATTAGCTGATAAGAAATTCCACGGATATTACTGAGACTGTGAGCTTTGTGGTGCACTTGACACACTGGAGGGAAGGAATGCCATCCTGAGAGACCTCTACAGGCTTGAGAGGTGGGCCCGTGCCAACCTCATGAAGTTCCACAAGGCCAAGTGCAGGGTCCTGCACATGGCTTGGGGCTATCCGAGGCACAAATACACGCTGGGCAATGAGTTGTTTGAGAGCAGCTCTGGGGAGATGGACTTGGGGGTGCTGGTTGGCGAGAAGCTCAACATGACCCAGCAGAGTGCACTTGCAGCCCAGAAAGCCAATCGCATCCTGGGATGCATCAAGAGAAGTGTGACCAACAGATAGTGAGAAGTGATTCTGCCCCTTTACTCCACTCTGGTGAGACCCCACTTGGAGTACTGTGTTTAGCTCTGGGACCCCCAATATAAGAAGGACATGGACCTGTTAGAGAGAGTTCAGAGGAGGGATAAAAAAATGATCAGAGGACTGGAACACCTCTCCTCTGAGGTCAGGCTGAAAGAGTTGTGGTTGTTTTGTCTGGAGAAGAGAAGGCTCTGAAGAAGCATTATATCAGCCTTCCAGTATCTGAAGGGAGCCTACAAGAAAGCTGGAGAGGGACTTCTTACAAGGGCGTGTAGTGATAGGATATGGGGTAATGGCTTTAAACTGAAAGAGAGTAGTTTTAGATTAGAAATTAGGAAGACATGCTTTGCTATGAGGGTTGTGAGGCACTGGAACAAGTGCCCAGAGGATTGTGGAAGTCTCTTCCCAGAAGCGGTCAAGATGAGGTTGGATGGGGCTTTGAGCAACCTGATCTAGTGGAGGGTGTCCCTGCCCATGGCAGAGGGGTTGGAACTAGATGACCTTTAAGGTCCCTTCCAACCCAACCCAACCCATTCTATGATTCTATGACTAATTTCAGACTACTTGAGGAGTCTGAATGCCTGATCTGCAAGAAGGAAACACTTCTGTTAAGAGCTGCAGGTTGAATGCAGTTATGCTCTGTCAGTATTAGAATTCTCTCCCATCAAAACACAACTGAAAGACTATTTTTCAGTAGTTTAAGTGTTGCACTATAGCTACATGTGTTTCTGGGTATTGGATGTGTAGACTTTTATGTACAAGATAGCCAATACCTCATGTTTCTGTAAAGTACTTTCCTGTACTGAGATCTATGTACACAAAAGAGTTTTCAGGTTAGTGAAGATCATATTTCTGAAAGTACCAGTGTAAATAGAAATTCCCAATGCACCTCAGAAATTACATGCAAGGATATAAGCAATTGTTGTGGTATATATGATTGTATATGGTCTGCTACATATGTTTATGCAGATAGGAGAATGTGGGACATGGAAATATCAAGGGTTATCTATCCTCCTCTTATATTCATTTTAAATTGGAACCCTATAAAACTTAGAAAAATCAAGAAGTCTTCAACACTTGATTCCTTAAAGGCTAAACACGAGTATTCGCTATGTAAAAAAAACAAAACTCTTTCTGAATGCTTTCCCTTTTACTTCTTGGCTAGAAAGTACTTAGTTTTATTTTGCTAACTTTTTGAGTGTGCCACAAAGTGTAATTTGAAGACTTGTACCTTTAGCAGTTGTGATAAAGGGAGTGGCAATGTTTTGCAATGAAGAACTTAATGTATCTGCATTCCATTTCCCATATTCCTTTAGAATGGAAGTTAAATGCTAACAGTAAAAATAGGAAGTGCTGAGCAAGCACTGTTTTCTTCCAGAAGTTGTTCTGTTCCAGAGACCAATTAAAAGAAATATGGTTTTGAATTCAAAACTACACATAGTCACAGAAAGTAAATTTGCAGAGTGGAAACAGATTTAGATCTTTGTTGAATGTTTTCCAGAAATGCAGCCTGACATGTCAAAGTTTTAAGTACAAGATTTGTGCCCACTGACAAAATATCACAGACAAGTATTTTGGGAGGTTCTGCTTTTGAGATAAACTGTTTGAGGGGTTGCCAGTAAACCTAGTTTCTTTAGAGAGTACTAAATATTTGCTCTCTGAAAATTGCTTTCCCTCATGCAATGTAATAAATTTGAATAAAACTTTGAGACTGGTTTGCTGTGTATATTTAATAGTGCAAGGGTGTCAATCCTTTTTACACAGCAAAAAGAACAAAAGCAAAAAAGACCCTCTAAAAATCCTCATGGGGTTTAACGTTTCTTCCCAGAGAGCTCCTACATTTTGACACTGTTATTTAGAAGATACTCCAAGGTACCTGGAGGCCATTGTGTTCAAAGATACTGAAACAATTTTATTAAGTAAGAAAGAAGTATAAAAAAAAAATTGAGCAACACTGCCTCTAAGAGGATTCATATGCAATAGAGTTATTCAAAATACATAGGCTCTGGAAGCACATACCCTATTTATTGTGCAGGGTTCCTTTGTCTACTTAATCATGTCAAAAGTGCATGAAAATTTTTGACTAATGAATCTCCCAATTAATCTTCTTCAGCAGTAGTTACGATATATGCTATGCAAAAAATGGTGTTTCTGTTTTGTTTGAGAGGCATTCTTTAAGAACGCTCAGTGTGGCTGTCACCAAAGTAGACCTTTGAATCCTGGTGGAAATTATAGTGACCAGATTACAATACTGTGAATAATAACTTTGCCACACCATAGCAGTGTACCAGTACCAGGACACTTCTCAGAATTTCTTCCCCTCCCTCCACATTTCTGTTTCAGCAATTTTAAGAAGCACAATCATGCTTAGCATGTCAAATTCCAGTCACTACTAATTACTGTGGTTGCAAATTCTAGCTTGACAAGTGGATATCAAACCACATTCTTTGGTGTGCTGTAGGCTACACAACAATCCCTTCTTGTAAGGAATCCGCAGAATGATAGTGAGACAATTATGCTGACTAAAGTCACTATTAACCTGGCACCAGCTGTGTTTTAAAAGGCAAGTAACAGCCTGAAAACATAATTTAGGTTTTCGTAATGTACTAGTTTGTTTATGTACTATTAGTTGTACTCAAGAACTGCAAATAAAAGCAAAAAAAACCTACTGAGATAATTTTTTGCGAATGTTAAATGGCACACATGTAATTTGAGACAATACCTTTAAAGTATGTGCAGTCTCAACTTGCACATAGTTTTGCAAATCAGTAACTGAACAATGTAACAACATCAAAAAGAAAAAAACAAAAACAAAAAACAGAGGTGCTTAAGACATAAAACAACCAAGAAAAGAATTTTAGAAATGTACAGTTTTTCCCCCAGTTTATTGAAATGTTTCTGTGAAGTGAATTAGTGAATATCTAACATCTTTGTGGAACAAGGTTTGGTTATCTGTGGTAGTGTGTGGCTCATCAGGATAGAAACAGTAGCAAAAGAAATAGGAAAGCTAGTTTAAAAGGTGATCATGTGTTACTTTTGCAGAGCCACCACTTTTTCTGATAATCAGAACCCCTTTCACATGGTGTGCTGATGGACTCCTGAGCTTTATAAATATCTGTACTTTGGTTACTGGGGTAAACACCCAAGCTTTGGCTCAGAGTTGTTCTATTAACATTTTTCTCCTGTATGGTTTCCATCTAGCTTATGAAATGCAAGACTAGAAAAAAGATAATGATATTTCTCCTTGTTAATTGCAACATCATTGATTATTTCTCTGCTTTTGGCATGAGAAAGAAGGATTGTATCTCTACTATTGTGCTGTAAGCATGAAAACACCACTGCTAGCTTTAATAAACAAGTTGTCCTGCAAAGAGCAAGTCCTTCTTTAGTAAAGAATGTTTGATGAATAGTAAGAGCAAACAATCGGCATATTATATGGGAGGATAATCAGTACCAGTTTTTGTTGGTAGTGTAGTAAGACAGCCACTTTTTCTCCTCTCCTTTGAAAGTGGAAGCTATGGAAAGCATGAGGTTTGTTGTTGCCTTTTTGGGTTTTTTCTTTGCAGTGGTTGTGACATAGGTTAATAGACATGGTACAAATATAAATGTACAGCTTTTAGACGAATGATTTTCATTTCAGATATGTGCTGCTTATATATCTTGAGTGTCTCTGTGTTGATTGCAGTTGTGTTGAAATGGGATAATGAAATGAGGCTGAGTATTTTGTTGATATTACCAACTACAGACTCCATGAATTACCTCCAGATGTAGAGTACCAGTTACTAACCTTGACATTAAAGTCCTTCTGTAAAGCACAAGAACTTTGTCTTCTCATGTATAATAGCAATACCAATAAAAAATTCCCTGTAAAGCTAATTCCCGTTATGTTTTATGGGAGGTAGAAGAGGCATTGCAGATGAGGATATAAATAAGCCAATACCTGTAGTAGTCCAGTTTGTTGTTCTAGAGACTAAATTAGATGTTGCCACTCTCCAAAGACTGGCAATTCTTACCTCTTGATTCGTAACCTGTTCACATGCCATGTTTTTTTGCAAACACTCCTACATTTTTTTCTTGTGTCTCTAATGAAGCAAAAAGCCAACTCTGTTTTACCTTCTCCATCCTATTTAAATGTTGCTGCATTTCATGTGTCTCTTTATATAGTTGATGAATCTTTATCTTTCTTACTACTTTTATGACTGTTCTCCTAGATCTTGTATTTTTGCTGGAAATCTTTGATGCTCTATTGACATGCTGGCCTTTAATTTTCTGTCAGTCGTTTCAGTGGTGAAATTCAACTGATAAAAGAATTTTGAGTGTTCAGTGCTTTTAGCATTCGTTTTTATCAGTTTGTCTGTGAATACAACTTACAGATAATCCTGTCTTGACTTGGCTTTATTGAGATAAAATTTGCAGAAATATTTGGGTGTCAGTATATGTGGGCATCTGGGAATAGACCTACAGAAGTGTATCATATAACCCAAAAGCTTGTTTCAGAGACTAATGTCTGTGGCGCTTACCTTTGGTTGTGTGTCTCAGATCTTTATGCCTCTCTCTATGCAGTTACCTGCTGAAGAGAGAGACTTGCAGAAGGCAGCATTCTGAGTGAAACTGCCCTGATTTAGCCGGTAGGAGATAACTGAGGTGCCACAGAAGTATCTGTCTGCTATACGATTCACCACCTTGAGTTAAGCACCGTAGCCCTATCTTTCAAAACATGGGTAGAGAAGAACATGCATTCCTCTTTTTTTTTCAGTAGTCAAATTGTTAGAGCATGTGAATTCTTTTGGGGGAGTTCCTCTCTCTGTCAAATTTTGTTGTCTGTGTGATAAGTTGGTGATTGGAATGCTTAATTGGAGATGGAAGATGCAGATTTCAGTGGCTGCTTTAAATCACGTAATTGTAAATTAAGTAAGTAGAACTAGGTCTTGGGCAATTGCAAAAACTCTGTTGAGCAAATAATCTACACAGGTAAGTGATTAAGTATTTTTCAGAGTTTGGAGCTGCATGATAAGACATGGTTTGTCTTGAAGTTCCTAATTTTCTACATTTTTATGATGGTGATATATGAAACTTACTTTGGAATGCTCATATGTATACGTAGTTTGGCAAGATGGTTTGGTTTTTTACTTCAGACAATCTTGATCATGGAGATAAAGATCTACAAATCTGTTGCTATTCTTCTGGAAATCAGAGTAGATAAAGTCAGGAAACTTTAATTCTGAGATAGTTCACTAATTTTTACAATTTATGGACAGCGTAATAGAAGTCTTAAGTCAGTGCGACAGCATCATCAATTATTATCATTGTCAAATATATGGTCAAAGAATCATGATATCTCAAGACATGATCATGGTCCATATTTAACAGGGACAAGTTGGTTTTTTGTTGGTTTGGGGTAGGGAAAACCTAAATTAGTGTTGAAGTTTGCCTTATGTAACTGACAACATAGGAAGTAGGAAGGTCCAGTCAATTTTCATGTACTTGAGCTCACTGAGGCACATTCTTCAAAGAATTGATAATTTTGTTCCAAAACTTGAGCTGTGGTCATCAGTGTAGCTGAGATACACCTGATAGGCCAGGTAGCTGTGTTGTCATTCAGAGATCTATCAACAGGCTGGAGAAATGGGCCAACAGGAATCTCATTAAGTCCAATCACATGCAATATCAAGTCCTGTATCTATGGAAGAGGGACATCACGTACCAGGACAGGCTGGGTGCTGACCAGATGGAAAGCAGCTTTGCAGAGAATGACTTGAGAGTCCTGGTGCACAACAAGTTAAAAATGAACCAGCAATGTGCTCTTGGGGCAAAGAAGGCCAAAAGCCTCCCTAGCTGTATTAGGCAGAAGAGTCTCCGTTCTTGGAGACACTCAAAACATGACTGGACATGGCCTTTAGCAATGTGCAGTAGGTGACTGTGCTCTGAGCAGATGGGTTGGACTAGATGACCTACAGAAGTGTCTTCCTACTTCAGCAGTTTTGTGATTCTGTGAGTAAATATGCTGCAGCCACTGCCTGAACTAAGACTGTTCTTTAAACATTGCATCTTAAAAAATTTGTGTATTGGCTGAGAGAGAATCTTTACTGAGAGTGGGTGTAAATGGAGCTCAAGCCTGTTTTACAGGTCCCCCTGACTCAAAGTTTCAAACTGAAAGCTGAAGAGTAACAGTTAACTTTGGACTGTGGGAGCATTGGGGTCAACCCATACCGCTGTGGGTATTTTTATTGTGTCAGTTTAGTGCATACCTTGACCACTGTCTTAGTGTTTGATCCTGGATGGTATTAACTTCCATTCTGTTTGTCCACTTTTTGTTGACTGTTCTATCTTAACTAAGGTTTGCAGGGCACAAAATATTTCTTGTTTGTATAATGCCTCATATTGTCAGATCTGAGGATTTTAGTCCTGACTGTGTTCCCTTCATGCAGATGATAATATGTTCAGACCTCTTTTGCTTTTCTATATCGTTGTGAGGCCACCTGTGTAGAAGGTGTGTAAACTTTTATACATAGGTCCATCTTTTTGGATGTGCTTTGGCTGTCATCCCTAAGAGGTTCTGTGCTTCTGTAAGTGTTAATCCATACCAGTGCTGTGAACTGACTACAGCTTTCTTTGTTTTATGAGATTAAATACTCTCTTACTTCAAGACAGAGGTGCTCTAAAGAGACTTAAATCTGTACAGTTTTGAGATGAGAAAAAAAAATCTGTGAGGGTTAGGAAACTTCTGAGGTCCTGAGCAGTTTACTTACCGTATTTGTATAAGAATTCAAAAAACTTTCTTTGGTTTCCAAATAACTCCTGCCAATGTAACAATTAGTAGTAGCTGTAAGAATATCGCTATCAGTATTTTTCTTTGAAAAAAGAGAAACCACTGCACTCCCTACTCAGAAAACAAACAAACACCAAACACAAATTCAACAAACCCATAACAAAAAAAAAACCCTTGCAGTTTGTTTCACTGCAGTTAATGGTACCAATATCAAGTACTCAGAATCCGTGCATTTGCAGAATATAGGAAGGAATGTTGTAGTAATGTATGACTCACCATGGTGAGGTTTTTTCAGTACTTTCCTGTGTCTAAGATCTTGAACATATGCAGACAAATAGAAATTCAAACCACAAGTACTAGCACCATTACAAAGCACGCTGAAACATGCACACAGTTACAGGAGTAACTTGGCATGGCGGTCTCGTAATTGTTGCTTTTGCAGCAGTTAATTTATTGGCATCAGTCCCTGTTGTGTGATTGACATCTTCAAGATCCATGTGTAAAACTCTGGAACGTTTACTACTACTAACATGGATTGGTGTTTTTTGCCTTTTTTTTCCCCAACCAGGCTTTTAGGCTTCTCTCAAAGTAAATTATCATGTCTGGAGAGGAACATTTTGAGTTGCATATAATTGTGAGATCTTTGAAAATAAAATGTTTCCAAATTCAGAGCTGGTAGGTGTGAATTCTTTCCACATACAGCTCCAAAGCAAGATGTGGGTAGACTTTCCAGTTCTGGATATGTGTTCAAAATTTGACAAGTGTGCATAAATATTGTGTTCATGTACACAAATTTTTTGACAAATTGTGTTTATAAACCAGGATAAAAATAGAAGAAAAAAAGAAAGAGGGAAAGGTGAACTCCTCCTTAGTTAAGATTTTCCAATTAGTACTACTATTTTACAATAAACGATTTATGCTTACAGGCTTGATGCCAGTAAGAATTGTTCCATGTCAGTGGACTTTAAGACTAATTTGCTGTGATTATCAAGGAATTACTTTGTCAGACTTCCTGTTCACTTCTGCAAGGACAGACCTGTTAATTCCAACTCATTTACTTTATGTGGAATGAAAGGTAAATTCAACAAAAGTGGTCGTAAGCCTCAAGCTTTTGCTAGTAACGGTGGATGTTGCTTCTGCATACTGTACTCATAGGATTAAATATCACAGCTGCGCTTTAAAAATGTCAGAATGCTTAATTCGTCAAACAAGGGCATTATAGCACTGCAGCAGAGGAAATGCTTATAGCCAAGTGCACACTGAGTTTTTCAGCCAAGAGACGCAGCAGAAACATTAAATCAGAAGGTTGTCTTAACAAAGCATCTTCTGCAGACATCAACACAATAGGACAGAGTGCTCCGTTAGAATTTTGAAGGCATTGGTACACAGAAGGACAACCAAGTGCATGATGTATACTTCAGATTAACCAGAGGTTATGAAACAAAATATTTAAGAGCAAAGATTTTAAGTTCCTGACACGTTTAGAATTTCATGTGACACAAAAGAAATTCAAGCTGAAATGGAGATGAATTATTATTTAAGTAAAGTCAGCTCTTTTTTACTGTAATTAATAATCAAAGCAGCCCTTCTCTTTAAAATATTTGTATCATGTCATCTATCATGTGATTAGCACTTTTTTGGTATTTTTT
>VZZY01015555.1:0-51863 GCA_013400335.1 Eurystomus gularis
CCAATCCCTAACATTCTGTGATTGTGTGTAGACGAAAGATAGTTTGTGCCAAAAATATAAACAGCTGCTGAAAGAATATAACCTGTGTAAACACACTGTAAACCTGCTGATAGGAAGCTTACAGAACAGTGCTGCACAGTTGGGCTGGGGGATCTATTTGTTTCTTTTCCCTATGAAATGGAATGAATTCAGTTAATTATCAATGGGGATGAAGGTAAGGAAAGGTGGATCACAGAAGGCATTTTTTGAATACTATCTTCTTAAAAGCGTCAATCTTCCTTTTAGTTTGAGACAAGATTTTAGAATACGGGGCTTCAGCACATTATCATTTTTTGTGAGAACTTTTGTTACTTAATTTTCACATTAAACACCTATTCTTCTGTTTTTTACCGGGCTTGGGTTTCCCAATACCAGTGCATGCAATCAGGCAATAAGTTTCCATTGCGATTGTGATAAAGAAAACCAGACACCCAAACATTCTGAAATGTTTCCACCAAAACACTGGGGCTTGTCAGAAGTAGAGAAATAAATACCATTCACAAATTACATTGATATAAATGTCTTCAGTTACCATCACCCGTTTTAGGTCTGCTACAGATAGCAGCTGCTTAAAAATGCAACTACTCTTTTCTGGTTTGTGCTGCAGACTAATCCAGATGTGAGGCCACCTGGCTATGCAGTTTGCTTTTTGGATAAAGTGCGCATCCATCTGTAAAATACTTCATAAACAACTTTTGACTCAAGTGATCACAGAAAAAAAAAAAACAAATCAAGACTGTATAATAACAAACGTGTTCTAATGTGTCTTGGTTTCCACCCATTTCCCTTCACTGTGCTTCCTGAAGCACCCTGACCCAATGACTTCTCCAAAATAATTGAATGTCAGATTTATTTTTGCCTCTTCCATTATTTGGGGTTTTTTTATTAAAAAATTTAGACCCTTATTAGGGATGCACATGCTTCATGTGCTTGCCCCATGACCTCATCTCCTAGTGACCTGGAACTCCACAAAGAAACCCTCAGCTCCACACAATCTGCACTACACGTAGGCAATTCCAATGTTCCAAAGTTAGCTGTAATATTGCAGCTGACATGTTTCTCTTGATCATTGCTTTTTTTTTTTCCCTTACTGCAGTTTTTCTGCTCCTTCTCACCTCTTCATGCTGTGCAATGAAGGGGAACATCTGGCTGTGAGAGGATACTGTTAATACATTAAAAATACATTGCTTCTCCTTTTTTTAAAAATCAGTATGAGTCATTTTCTGGGACTTTCAGAAAAAAACACTGTGTTGTGGAAAATACTTATGGGGGTAGAGGGGAGGGCTGCAAATTATTTTTGCATTGAAAAGTAAGTTGACAGCAAAAAATAAAGTCTTAAACCTCAAGTAATTAATGGTTTATCACCAATCATGTAAAATATCATTATCCGGGGTTTTATTATGTAACAACATGGGCAGTTTACAAGGAAAGGTCACATTTGTCTCTTAATCCACTGATTTCTATCTCACTTGGAGAAACCAGCAGGCTGCTGATGTTAGGAAAGGGTTTGAAATCCAGGAAGGAAACTATTCCTGTCCCCCTGCCTGTCTGATTTCCTTTTTGTTCTCAGACTCACTCAGCTCTGAACTTGGCCTGCCACAAAGAGTGTGACATCTGCAGTGCTCAGGAAGTAACCATGACACTCTTGATACCCATCATATTTAGCCCTACAAGTCTTTCTCCTGTCCTAGATGATCATTATATTACACAAAATTAACCTAGTTGTTGCTTATGTTTAGGCACTGCCTGGGAGGTACAAACAACACACTAGAAGTGTGCTTATTTGGTCAAAATAGAGACTAATTTTTGCTGTTGTTATTAACATTTTCACAGGGAGGCAGGAAAGACCTATGTTGTCAAGATGCCAGCTGTGTGTTGGGAAAATTGGGATCTGGCTGTTTGCTTTCCTTTGGGTTCCTGGGCAGTATAAAGGAAATCAGGCGGGTTGCCCAGACCCATTTCAACCTGAGGGTGAAAGCGCTCTCTTACCTGGAACAGGTACCTCAGAAAAAGGGAGGTTTCCTCGTAGCACGGTGGAGAGCATTGCTAAAGTAGGCTAAGCACAGCACCTTCTGCAGCATTTCTCATTGTCAGAGAACTAAATCGGAAAGGTGAAATGAAAACGCAGCTTCACAAGCAATTCCTACATGGATTTTGGTAAAACTCTCACATTGTTAATTACTTTGCCTTGATGAATTTAGGCTCTGGTTCCTCAGCAAACTAATGCAGTGGTTAGACTGGTATTGCAGTGGCACAAACTGAAGCATGTGGTGATAAAACAGAATCCAAAACTCAGCATGAGTTGAGTTCCTGACATATCATGTGGGGAGGACTGGAGGTGTTCAAAGAGTGAGTCAAAGCCCTCAGCATACTGAGGCTGGAGTGTGCCTGACAGAAGCCTAAATGCAGGAGCACGTCTGAAATGTCACCCCCTCTCCACGAACCCTCCTGTCTCCCTCCTGATTTACAGAGCAAGTTACAAAGTTCAACCCTCAACTCAACTCAGCTCAGCTCTTGAGCTCCTTCCCGAGGCATTGTGTCTTCCCTGAGACATACCAAAGGAGCCAACACAGTTGCAGCACAGAGGGAGAGGTGGTGTGCTGCTAGTGGGGAGCCCAGGCCGCAGCTGCACATTGCCACTGTTGTGGGCATGGGCCAGCTAGGTACCATCTCCAGCCACCTGGTAGGGCCGTGTGAGAGCCATCAGGAGGCAGAGGGCAGCCTGGGTCAGCCACAGCCTGGGCACCACCAGCATGCCTAGCAGGTAGAGTTGGCCAAGGAGTGCTTCTGCCTGGCCTGCAAAAGCAGACCTGTCCCCCCTGTAACACAGAAATGGAGATGCCTTCAGTGACAGGCTTGTCCTACGCTTCTGGTGGTCACAGCCACAGCCCTCTGCAGTCTTAACTACAGAACTACTCTTTACTACTTTTTAATGTTTTACTGCTGTGTACGGGTTACTGATTAGCTATTTCTCTGGGCTATTCCTCTTGAGATCAGGTTGCCAACAACATATACTGTGTGACAAAACTGACATTTACATGCTTTTTTTTTCTTGGTATCGGATAAGCAGAAACCAGTGTGCTAACTTCCTAGCACAATTCCTCCTGTGACGCCAGTGCAGAACTGGTGGGCAGGACAATGTATGGGAAGTGGCTTTCCTCCAGGGCAATATGAAACCTACTTCCCCTTTCTTGAAAGTGAAGCGTGGCTAGGAACTGCACTGAGGGTCGCTTATTTCCCCCCTCTCTTGTTCTGAGACACTCTGGCATAAAAGCAGTCACACCACTGAGAACAAATTAAATCTTCTTCCCCCAAATCAGGTAGTAATTCCCAAAATACCCATTGGCCCTATTGAGGGAATAAGATTTCGTCTGTGTTTGCCCACTGTTGTATTTTTGCTGGAGCTCTCAGGAGGTGTTTGAAGCCCTGAGGAGCACAGAATGGCCATGAATGATGGAGCTGGCTGGGAGAGGTCAAGGGCGGCCAGGGAGGGCAGGCAGAGGAGAGCCCAGGCAGCCCCAGGGCCTCAGGGGCCTTTCCTGCTGCCAAATGCTTTCTCACATGCAGTGGGCAAGCCCGCACCCGTTTCTGTAAATTGTCTTGGCTTTTTCAATTTTCTCTCTCCCTAGGTTCATTCACACTTCTTTCTCCCATTGGATGTAATGCAAAAATAATCCCGGTGGCTTTGCTGAACCCTTGGAGGAGGCTCCCATGCTTTTCCCTGTGAAATCACACCCCGCCTGAGGCTGCTCCATGGCTTCAGGGCTGTCTTGGTTTGAGTTAGAATCAAACAAATTCTGTTCAGTGATTTTATTTTTCATCTGAATCTCTTCTAACTAATGGCACTTTCTGAAGCTAACAGCATGTTTTTGCAGACAGTGCCTGCTTCTGGCAGTGATAACACTTGATGTTTGGAGTTACTGCCAAGGATTGGTGTGTGCAGACCAAGGTCACTGCTGACTCTTGTGTACCACATCGGTGGTGAAAGGCCGCACCTGTGGGGAGGAGCGGCCAGGACAGGTGACCCTAAACTGACCAGTGAGGTATTCCACCCCATATACGTCATATTCAGTACAAAGCTGAGGGATCACGAGGCTCTCAACCCTTCACTTCTCAGTCCTTGCCTTTCTTCAGCCTTGCCTTTCTTCTCAGTCCTTCTTGTGCCTTCTTCGCCCTTCTCATCAAGGGCTGGCATCCAAGGAGCACTCTGTCCATTCTGCCTTTGATCACAATTTGTGTGTTCCTGAGCCCAGCTCCTGAACCCAGTTCCCACCAGCTGCTGAGCCCAGTCTTGGACTTTCTGGGTGCCTGTTACAGCCTCAGTGGTGATGGTGACGTAATTGCCATCAGGGGGAGGTTGGGTTCGATATTGGTTTTGTATATATTCCATTTTATTATTACCTTCATTAAAGCTGTTTTAGTTTTCTTTTCTAATGCAGAAGCCTCTCTCTCATCCCCTTCCTCTCCCATTTGGGAGGGAGCCAACAACGATCCGTAATTCTCTCTCCCTCTTTCTCTTTCTCTTCCTCTATTTGCAGGGGGGAAGAGGGGTTAACAGAGAGCGTCTGTTGTAGGTCTGGTGGACTGAACCTAAACCTCGACAGAGGCCAGTCAGCTTCCTGCTCGCAGAGCCGAGCTGCTCCTGGCGCCCAGGCCAGAAGACGCTGGCGGAGGCCAAAAGCTCCGAGAAAACACTGGTTCCTCCCATCATTCTGCCTGGAAGGGTGAAGAGCTGAGCTCTGTCACAGCAGAAAGTGCCGGGGCAAGCAGCTCTTCTCACCAGCCCTGCTGTGAGGTGGCCCCAGGACGTGCCCCGCAAGCCACCCGACCCCGGGGCTCCCCCTTCCCTGCCTCCCCTTCCCAGTGCCCGTGCCCCAGCAAACCACAGCACCGGGCACCTCGGCTCCCGGGCCCAGGGGAACCGCCGGCAGCGGTAACACCAGGCACAGCTCCCCCGGGCACCGAGCGGGAGCAGGTGCTCCCCTCTCCCCTCTGCCCAGCAGCTGCTCCTGCCCCGGCCCCGCTGCCCTGTGCCCTGCCTGCCCCGCCGCGCTGCCCCGCCGCAGTACTGCTGCAGCCTGTACGTTATTCTTGTCGGGAAATGAAATGCCAGTAGAAACTAGGCCTTCCCAGCAAACTCAGAGGACATGGGAGTTCCCCTTGGGAAAACTGGTGAGACAAAGGCAGCAGCTGTTTTTATTTTGAATATGGTTTTCCCACTTCCTCCCGTTTTGAAGAATGAGATGGGGATAGTCATACTGTGCAGCCTCAGGCTCCCCACATCACCAGCCGGCTTCTCCTTTCTAGTCTATGAACCTGGAGATACTTCCCCAGAGGAAGACTCAGACCAGGAGCATGACGTAGGTGCCCTGAATTGCTCCCAAAGAACTCTCAGGGGGAAGCCCCCCTGCCAGCCAGGGTGCATCATCCCCTCCAGCAGCATTCTGTTCTCTCTGCAGTACAATATTATATGTATTATATTATAATATTTAATATATAAAGTGACTATCTTGATAAATGCCAAAAATCTGAAGCCCCCAGTCACCCACAGCTTGCCTATGTGGCACTGCACAGACAGTAAAATGAGATGATCTGGCGAGGTGAGAAGGACACACAGGGGAGGATGACTACTAATACCCTGACTTAGAGGTGGGAATCTGAGGCAACGCTTTGTGAGTTAGCCAACACAGAGCAGACATCACCATGCAGAGCTCCCACAGCCCAACCTGACAGGACTACCATTCCACCATTTACAGACCAAATTGATTAAATTTGTGGCACAGGCAAAGGATCTCCATTGCTTGCTCTCCTGTCCCGTGTGTAGGACCAGTCCTGGAGGAGGGGCTTGTTTCGCAAGATAACAAAAATAATAATGATCCATACAGCTGCTTACCGGGCTTGTAGAAAGAGCCATTGTCATAGCAGCACTGCCACACTCAAATGTCCTACTGCCCAAAGCAAGTCGCAGATACCACATCCTGATCACACAGAGGAAACACGTCAGCATTTAATATTTTTACTATTATTTTAGCACCCCCCCAAGTCATATAAGATGTCTCTTAAGCCATATGAAAAAATGTTTCCTACTCACAAGGAGTACACAGATCTAGTTTTAGACCCAACGCCGTGACAGGGGACACAAGACAGCTTACAACAATAGGGAGGAAAGCAAGATGGTGGCTTTTATCCTGTGCTCCCCCTCAGTCCTTTCTGTTTTTCACGGCTTGAGTTAAAAGATCACACAGCACCACAGCATAAGGGTCTCAGGCCATGGGGACCTCTGGTGGCACTGGGGACACATGGCTGCCTTTGCAAGCCCTGAAGTGGCAGGGATTGCCTCAATCAATGTCCATCGTGGAATAGATGCCAAAAGCCCCATTTATTCACCAAAAAGCTACCAAAACTGCAAGGCCTCCCCCCCTCCAAAGTCTGCAGTGCAGTTTTTGTCCCTCTCAGTCAAGACAAAGATCTATAGTATTCTTAAAGTATGAAAGCTTACATAAATAAAAGAAAACCCCAAACCTGAACATGGTGCAAAACAAGCAGCTCACAGGATGTTGAGCCCCATCTACTACATTTAATTCAACAAGACCTCCACATTGTGCATCTCGGCGACACTCTGCTTTGAGATGCTGGTTTGGATACACCAGTATTGCTTTGCTGGAGCTGAGAGAAATAGGCTGCAACAGCAGTAGTGTCCCATCCATGCATGGTACTTTACTACATGGTCCTGCAGTACCTTAGGGTCTCCTGAACACCTCTGCACTGCCCATCTGCCACACACCTTTCCCTGTCAGTTTCTGCATATCGCTTCTAGTATTTGCAATCCTCTCAATTCACTGGCATGCCACATCTCCATGCCACCATCCATCCTCCAGCATAAAGCCCCTCACGCTATAATAGGCCTTTCTTCTTCATCGCAGCAGTTTCTTGGTACTGCCTGACCTCTGGATCCAGTAGCCAGCCTTCTCCACAGCTCTTTCAGGACCTGTGTCTGCACCTGGAAACATGCTCCCTCAGACATAGCCCATCTACATGCCTCCATAGATCTTGCCCAGAAAATTCTTACAACTTACAGGGTATCTCCACGTCCCATAGGTTTCCCCACCATCTCCCTGATGTACCTTCCATTGAGGTATGGGAGAGAAAGGCTGCAGACCTGAGCAGAGACCTTGGTGTCACAAGAGCTCACCAGTACTCAAGAGATACAGGGCAGACCTGCCCAGGGGGTGGTAAAAACTCCCAGATCTAGCAGATTTTGGAGAGCAAAAAAGGGCACCATGAGTTTGGTAAGAAAGGTCCTTCCTTAACAAGAAACAGCTGCTAAAGACCACATGACTGGAAAGCCAAAGCTCCCAACTGTCATTCAGGACAAGCACAGACCCCATTTATGGGAAAGGCTCTCTGAGCTAATCCTCAAAAGACAGCATCTCACAGCTCCACGCCATGCAGAAACCTCTCAGGCTGTAGGAAAAAGGGAACTTTATCTTCTGACCTAGACCACACAACTAATGAGAAGCCATTGCTAGCCTGGCCAGGCCACATAATGCAGAAAGTCAAGCAACGTCAAGAGGGTCTTTCCCCACAAGGGTTTTCAAGAAGACTGTGTGCCACCATCAACACCCTCAATGGCACAGAACTTCAGCAAATAGAATCACAGAATCACTATGGTTTGAAAAGACCTTTAAGATCATCAAGTCTAACCATTATCTATCTCTACCAGGCCCACTTCTACACCATATCTTTGAGCACCTTATCTAGATGGCTTTTAAACACATCCAGGGATGGTGATTCAACCACTTCCCTGAGCAGCCTGTTTTAGTCTTTGATAACCCTTTTGGTGTAGAAGCTTTTCCTAATGCCTAACCTAAACATCCCCTGACATAACTTGATGCCATTTCCTCTTGTCCTATCAGTTGTGACTTGCAAGAAGAGACAAACACCCACCTCCCTGCAACCTCCTTTCAGGTAGCTATAGAGAGTGATAAGGTCTCCCCTCAGCCTCCTTCAGACTAAACAGCCCCAAGTCCCTCAGCCGTTCCACATAAGACTTATTCTCAAGACCCTTCACCAGCTTTGTTGCTCTTCTCTGCACCCGCTCCAGCACCTCAATGTCTTTCTTATACTTCAGCACTCAAAACTGAACACAGTAACCTGAACACATAGCACAACGTCTTTGTCTCTATCTCTGAACAGACTGATTTGTCCAAGCATCCAGACAACTAACCTACAAAAACCAAACACCACAGAGTAGCTAAAGGAGAACCCCCAATGTTAACACCAAATCTGAATGCAAACTTAACGTGTCTTGCCCATCTTTAGCACAGAGCAGCAAGTATATTTTGAAAACAAACTCTACCCCACCCATTTGTAAAGACAAAAAAAGTCACCAAAACAATACTCTGAACAGAGCATTCTCCCTCTGAGGAAGAAACGAACAGCACGTGATGTGTAATAACATCCTTTAGCGCACCTCATACCGAGAAACAGCAGCTCTGGTAGGGGCGCAGCAAAAGCTGCCACCACCACCGCGCTATGCCATTGGCAAGGGCACCACCTATTGTCAAGCTCCCCCATGCACTCCACCAGCAGACACAACAGTTAATTGTATCTTAATGATTTGGGCTGAAAATTTCTGTTTGCCTCAAGCGATATTTTGTATCATACTTAAATTTCCAGCCTTAAAGCTCAAATCATTTCCCTAAGTAAGGACAGACTAAAATTTTCTACTTCTCCTATTTAACTAGGGAGACTGACTCTCAGAAACTCTCAGAGAGCTGTCGAGGAGAAAACTCCCAGCTGCTAGCCCAGCACGCAGAGGAAACAAGGGCATGAACTAGAACAGAAGCTGGTGAAGCAGGATGGACTGTTTTAGCAAGGGTAGGAGTCAAGCTGTGTCTCCATGTTGAACTGCTGTCCTGCCTCCAGAGAGAGGGCACGTCCTGTAGCAGTACCTCCAGTTTAAAATGTGACAATGTGAGAGACTAATCCCCAAGCTGGACCTTGAGCCATGCTGCCAGATCAGGGAATTCTGTAAGTAAGGAGCATGCAACCATCCAGCCATGCACCGATTCTGTGCTGTTGTAGCTGTGGCTCAGAATTGGCTATGCCAGATCTAAGCCAGCATCTGCCAAGCTTTCATATGTTCCCAAAATGTGTCTTCCCTGCTCGCTTGAACAGCTTATTAGTTAGGGCTTTGCTGTGCAAATGCACAAACATGGTTTGTTTCTGTGGTCTACCCAAGCTACAAGGCAATGCAGTCACAGGGATGGTTCTGCAGGAGTTAAGTAGGGTCAAAGCCAGTTGTCCTCAACCTGAGCTAGTAAAATAGTCTGGACCCTAGCCAGCACTTTGCTCTCAGGTGTCTTTCCACACTTCCAGGAATATGACACAGGAATATCTGCACTTGATCTGCACAGAGCAGGCTTGGGAAAAGCCAGACTTCCTAGCTCTTGAACCCACAGTGAGTGTGCTTCCTCGGTATCCCACCTGTCACTGCCCCTGCCCTAAGGGGTCTTGCTAAACGAGGTCTATCCAGATCACTTCCCTCCCCAAACTGATCTTTTCAGTGGTCATACCTGCCCCTTCCCTTGACACACACCTCTGCCCTCACTCTCCCAGAAAATACGCTAGGCCTGAGCAGCATCTCTTCAGCTACTTCAGGCCAAAAAAAATCTGAAACCACGACCCTCATTTTCAGTAATGTGAGCATTCAGCTCCCACTCACAACACTTAAAATCAGGCCACAAATCTGTTCCTTGTTATGCTTGCAGATGGTTGCTTCATCTCCCTACAGATGGCATCCTGAAGTCAAAGCAAGTGGCTTTCATGCAGAACTCCAAGACTACTACTTGACAAAATTTGATACAAGTTGAAATGCAGTCTTCCAAGGAAAGGCAGAAGGCTAGACTTGTGGCAAAAATCCTTTATTAAACTAGACTTTGTAATAATTAGAAATTCTAAATGCAAATTACAAAATTGTATTTCAGTAAAAAATGACAGTTATAGTTACCAGCAAAATTACAACTTTATACAAATAAAAAAATCATTTTTAAATTTTAATTTAAAAATAGACATTGACATCTTCCACCATACTGGTCCTGACAGCTTTTACAACTGGTAGCTGCAATACTAGGTCTTTTCACACGTGTATTCACATAAAAGTAATTTAATCATCTGCACAGTTTATTTAGCTGAAACACCATGAACAGCGGGGCTTTGGCTGGGTTTTGTGTGGCATTTTTTTTTAAGAGAACGTGATACCTTGGTATTGTGGTAAGTCAGTGAATTCTTTAGTTACAGTGTTCATACTCAGCTCTGCAAAGAGGGTGATGCTACTCTGGAAGTGTGAAATGCACTTGAAGACATCAGCATCAGTAATGTAAAGTCTATGTATACTTTCTCATATTACATTTATGATGATCCTTCTTTGCCAGTAACAACAATGAAATTATTCTCGTCTACCCACCATGTTTTGTGGCAAGTTTAAGTAACAAACTGGTTACATTTTACAGCCTCATGTAAAAACCTTCAAGCATACATGTTCTGCTAAGCGTGGGATGGTGTTCTCCGACACTGTCCATATTCACAACAGTGATGTTTCAGATGTTCGAGTTCTAGTGATGTTCTAGGTTCTGACTAGAGCATCTGGACATTGTTTACATGGGGATTCCCGAAGTCACAATGTTTTCCAACAGCCACAAAAAGTCACTTAAAACTTTGCCTGAGATGTCCTTCAATAGGCCACTAAAAAATTAAGTTTAAAGAGAATTGTACCACGTACTACTAAAAGCAAAAGCCAAAAGTCATTGAAGTATTATGAAGGTATCTTGAAATAATTAAAAAAAAAACAAACCAAACCACTTTTGCCCTACTACTTTCACAATCAACTGAAATATATTTTTAAACACTCACATTACTTAGGAGAACAACTTTCTTCATTGCAGCTTGGGGCCGTTTTTTTTCTTTACTGCAAGATTAGTCATCAATGCTAGCATAAGCATTAAATTTTGTATTAAAGATATTTTTCCTAAACTAAAAGTCGGGATAAATGTTACAATGTTTTGTTAAAGATAAATCAGAAGTCACATATTAAAGGCTACCAGTCATCACAACCACATGCTGTTGAAGAATAGAATAAAAAGTAGTACACAAAACAGGTATTTTAAGTCGCACATTGTTTCAAGAGTGCTGGTGGCAATACTGTTAAGTGCTACTTTAATTAAAAGATTATACGGAATTTACATGATACCTCAGAATCCTCACTGATGTAACTGCAAAAGACACCAAAAAAGCTGGAAGTTAAGATGTAATCTACTTTGAAATACCATTTTGAAACAATTGTATTTTATATAATTAATCCCACTACACATTATAAAAACAGTCAAAGAAATACAAGAAGTCCAGTGGGGTTTTTTTTTTCTGGACAGTTTGGCAAGTAGCTGAAGGCATGGAGATCCTCAGTAATAAAAATCTACTTTCTCTCTGTGCGCTGATCTTCTGCTCCATTCTGCATCCAGCTCAGCAGAGCTTCTAAGCACATGCTTAAGCTCCTAAAGAAGTAAAAGCCTGAGCTCATTGTATTTTCCTCAGAGTTGGAACTGTAGTGCCTCACCTCAAGTTACTGAAGCTGATGGAGAGGCTGTCACCAACTTCAATAAAAGCAAGACTGGTTCTGCCTGTGTTACGATTTTAAACCATCACCTTCCATCTAAGTTCAGCCTCTAATCAAACAATTTCTACTAGGCAAGCGATCAGCCTACAGTCAGGCAGGATATTCAGAATACTTTAGCGAACCTCAACCTGTACCCAAAGGGGCAATGGAGAGAGGAGGACTCCAAACTGCTCTTAAGCTATGCACTCCTCTGCTGACTTTGACAGACTGGAGAACACCAACTCTCCTAGTAAAGGGTGGAGCTGAGGTTTTGCCCTGAACATTTGTTATGCATTTATCCAAACAGATTATCCAAAGAGATTAAAAAATAATATGGAGGGACAGTGAAGCTCAGTGGGAACAGCTTATTTTCTGAAGAGTCCTAGCCCTCTTCCAGAGACTGTTTATGCACTTTTAATTATTTAATCTCTTTTGTCCCCTTGAGCTTGCATTCTAGCTTGTAGTGGTGATTTTGAAAGAAGCTCAGGAAGTGGTGACTTTAAGAATACTCCTAAGCGCACTGGTTAGAGCATTTTCCGGGGAAGTGAGAGTCAAGCGCAATCGCTGTCCCCTTGCTAGGCCAGAAGAAGATAAAAAGCTGTGTTTCTCGTCTCCAGGGTAAACTTGTCAGCAACTAGATTACGATGAACAGATGGGCAAGGCAACCACTTTTTCTGCTTGTCTTTTGAACTGAAATCTAAGTTGTCTTTGTCCGTGTCAAGAATGGTGTGAATATGCTGAACTAATCAGGCCCCCTCCCAAAACAACCAGAAGTGTTGACACTTCCCTGTTTACAAGCACATTGCTGTAAGGCTTGGGCACTCAGCAGCTCAACATGCAACACTTCTGAGCATCCACTGGGATCTTTATTGGGCAACTCATGGACCTGGGCCAACCAACAGGGACTACACTTTAAGAAGCTGCCCCAGAGAGTTGCACCTCCATTGGCTATAAGCAGTAGCACTAAGGAAAACCTGTTCAGGAGCGGGAGGAAGTTCCTTAGTCCAAAAGAAAGATCCTTGCTCTGCTGAGACAATTCTAGCATCTGCAACCCTGGACAACTGATAGTCTGAACTGCTGTCTTGAGTCCAAGTGCCTGAATGACATCTCAGTCCATTTTAGGCCCTGTCACAGAGGATGGAGCATGGGCTTCACCGCACAGGACAGTGTGGTGGCAGAAACAGCTCTGCTAGTGCTGTCTACAGGTCTTTTGTATTTCACCCACTGGTTACCAGAACAGTCCAGAGAGAAAGAAAAAGAGAAGGGACACAACTCAGATGAAGTACCCACAACAAAAGATAAAACTTATTATGACAGTCTACTATTCCAGTAAGAGTCTCTTCGATCAAATGTTATTTGAGCTATTCTTCCACTTGAAATCACCATGAAAAGATTATTGTATCTGTTGAAGGATGACAAACTCATTTTTAGGTCTATGGTACGTTGCATTCACTGTGTGTGTATTACAGTAAATACGGGTGTTCAGGAAACATCACATTTTTCAGTTTGTCAGCAACTTATATGTACGCATTTTCAAGTGAAACTTACTTCTGTGCACAGCTTTTCTCACAGAAGTTCCTTGCTTATTACTACCCATGCACATAAATGGCAGAACTTGCACGTATATGTGGATTCATATTAAAAAAAAAAACAACTATGTGCAGCTCCTGAATAAACTTTACTGCAAAAGTGGTTTAAAATGAAAAAACTCTCCCATTAATCCTTACCCTATTAATATTATTCCTAATACAGAATTCATACCCGTTCTGAAAAAGCCTTACAACAAAAATTAAATGTAGTAAAAAAATTTGTATGCCTTTCAAGAGGCAAAATTGTAATTAAAAGCAGTAATGCATTCTAGAAGATATTTCTATTTTAAAAATTGTTCTGCTTGCTTACTGGAAATACTTGTCAAAGTACAGATGTTTATATTTAATTTGGGGGAGAGGGTGTCTGGGGTTTTTTTGTTGGTGGTGGTTTGGGTTTTTTAATACAGGTATTTCTAGATGCTGATGCAAGACCACCACCACCAAAGTAACTTCTGTACTCCCAGATTTTTCCAATGAAGCAATTACCACTGTAGTATTAGCATTCACTTTGATGCTAAAAATACTTTTTAAATGTCTCACAATCATGTTTGCTACAAGGAAATCACCAAAGGTAATGCACACAGAAGACATGTCACTATTAAAGACACCTGTAAAGTGAAACAGTACTCAATTGTCTCCATTTAAAAAGCCACAAAGGAAGAAACACTTTTAATCCAGTAGATGCTGAAAAAATAAGGGCATTTCCTGCAAAATTACAGTATAGCTATGTGTAAGTAGAGACACAGTCCTTCATATGCAACCTCCATCAGTATCAGAAGTTTAGAATGGAATAAGGACTGTAGAACTGGTCAACCCATCACAAAATAACCACTAAAAAAAAAAAAAAAAGACTACATCAGACTTTTGAAGAAACTTAGAAATATTTAGCACTCAACTGTAACTGGATTTCAAATATCACTAGTTGCCAAGTTCTCACCTCCCCTGTCCTCTTCTGAAGGGTTTAGCACAAAGTTCTGAATCACAAAACTTCATACAAGGTCCTATGTTTTAAAAGCACAGAATCCTCAGCAATTAAAATCTGTGAGGGTCAAAAGACAGACTTGGTATGCTGAGAAGATAGTTGTATTTTAAAATTGTATCTTAATTTCCCTTTAAAACATCATACACTGCTCAGCAGTATTCTTAGTCTGCATTTCTGATACTTGGAATCCCGTGTCTTCTTTTAGCAGGTTTAAAAAAGGATCCATTCCACACAAAAACTTTCTTGGAAACATACTGACAAAACCACTTGCTGTAAATTGAGATCACTTCTAATAAAATACTGTCCTTTAAAACACAGTACAAAATACTATTGCAGTTGTTCAAAAGGTTTTTAGCTGTAATCTGACACCTCAGTTTCTATATTCCTCTTCTCTTCTTGACAACCCTTCAATTCAGCATGACTTTCAGGCAGCCTGGTTTTACTTCTGTGAACCTGTGAAAGGAAAAGAGATGAAGCTTCAATATGAAAGCTGTGTGCAATACCATCTCCTTCAGCCCTCATCAAACATATGGAAAGTGATAAGGTTCTCAATCAAGTATATGTGCCTGTGAGAGTCAGAAAATCAGCACCATGTCTCTGGATGTGACAGTGAAGGAGGGTTTTACAGGGTCTGGAGAGGTGAAGAGCTGGGAGCAGCAGGAACTAAGAGGGAGATTAAAAGAAAAAGCTGCCCAATATACTTGGGAATGTTCATTCTGCTCCTCTTTTCATGCTCTCCTTTCATTCCCTCTTCTTTCAAAACAGATTTTCTCCCTTTCTTCTGTAGAAAGAAATGTAGAATTCTGTAGAAAGAAGGAAATGGGAAGGGACGTCTTTGCTGTTTCTGAGTCCCACCTTCACACACTCTTGTAAAGAAAAAACAAACACAGATGCCAGCCCAGATTTCCTAAATTGCTGTTCCACATAAGCAGCTGAGAGCTAAAGCAGGTATTGGAGACGAATACAAAGCAGGATTAACTTTTCACAGTAAAGCTAGTGACCCTGAATGGAAATAGGTAATTAAACAATGTTACGTAAATTTAATTCATAGTGCTTTTCATCTGTCTCAGCGTAAAGAATCTAACATTTAATAGGTGCCCGGTGTAAGATGGTTTTGTGTCACACAATTGCATTGGATTTATGAAAGAGCAGGTCTACTTTAATCTGAAACAGTAGACCTGCCTTAATCCATTTAGCAGTTTAACAGTAATCTAAAACTAACTTCAATTTTCAGTTAGTTAAATGTGGGTTGAGGAAAAAAAAGTATCAGTAGCAAAAATCTAAACTCACCTGAAGTTGTGGCTTGTGAGGGATCTGATAGCTGCTGGNTGGTCTAATGCGAGCAACTCCTCCCTGACTATGGCTTCCTCTTCCCGTGATAACACAGAGATATGGTTTACCACCAGTCTGCTGGTACTCTGTAACAGCAAGGATTGTAACGGTTAAAATTTTTCCGCGGCAGAGACTTGGTGTCAGTAGAACCTTTCTGTCCATTCTTCTGAAAACTTTCACTAGTGATTCAGAACTTTGCTTCCCCATGCTGGCTACACATCTTTTACAGAAACACAGCCATTCTCCCCCTCTTCTGAAAAAGTTATTCTGAAAAATATATAGTCAAGTTTTTAAAAGCTAGATTGCTTGAAATATGTAAGTTGTTATATCACAAACCCCTTCTAATTTCATAGCAGCTTTACTGTTTCTATCATCGGACCTTCACTTGGAATTTATATCCTCTGATGTAAATTACAATTGCAAAATTGAAAGAGGTGGGTTAATTTAGTAGATTTTTCATTGACACCTCTCTCTATTGTTCCATGTTTTATCTTAATGTGAATAAAGAAAGAAAATTTTATTGGAAAAAGAAAAAGAGGAAAAATAAATGTCAAAAACTGGGTGGATTTTTAAGTCACACTTATTTGGGCTGACTTCTGCTACGCTGGAGCACGTGAATCAACAGATCAACGCATCACATGAGCTTTACTAGAGAATCTAGCCCTGCTAACAAAAGAAATTGTTCTTCTCCCGGAGATCACAACAACCTAAATTGATCAAGAGTTTGAAAAAAAGGAAAGACAACATAAATTAAATTGGATTCTCACAACAAGTCAAGATTTGCCAGTTCAAGATTATCAGTTCACATCTCTCTCTCTTGTTTAACTTTATTTGGGTTTTATATTAGTTTACTGTTAATTCTGCCAGGGCTAAGTGCTCAGTATTGATTCCCCTTCCCATGTATGCACACTGAAATAAAAACTTTTTTTAGATTTAGATGAATGGACTGAACAGAGAACTCCTACCATCATTACAGGACTCCTGATTTAAGTGCAGCTCAGGAAATTTAGCTCTAAAAAGCATTAGGTTACAGCTTAAAGTATACAAACATCATTTTAGGAATAGCAGAAGATAATACAACTCTAATGTATATTGAAAGAAAAGGATTATCTAAGGCCCCACTGAACACTTCTGTTTCTACCACGTGGAGCAGATGTTTCAAAAAATTGAGTTTGTGCAGCGGCACCTTGTGTAAGAAGTTATTTCTTATAAAAGCATTCCCAGTGTGCTTAAATTTTCAGGGTAAACTAATAATGCAGAAAATCCATCTTTTTACAGCAAGAACAGTCATGAAGTACTTGAACACTCCACTGGGAGAAAAAACAAGCCCTCAAGCACAGCTGCACAAAATGACATTTATGGAAGCAGCAGTCTTCTGATCTCAAGAGATCCTGCTGACAAATCGATATGGAAGTTACTGAAATATAGTCCAAATCACACACTTTCATGTAAAAGTTGAACACAATAAATCGTTGTGGTTAGAATTCCAACGTAATGATTTTTCTCTAAAGATTAAAAAGCAACATAGCTCTGAGAAAGCAATGCAAAGATGACACAAATGTTTGCATTACTACCTTTGTTAAAGATGCCAGGAAGGACACCCCAAGTCTTCAGTAAAAAAAAAAAAAAGTAGTAAAGGATAAAGCAGAAGGAAAAAGAAAATTTGCAAAAGAAGCACAGGGTGGGCAAAAGGACCAAAGAGAGCAAAAAGACCATTGCCATATCAAAGAAAAAACAATTCCATGCAGGAACTTTGGAAATAAACTGATTAAAAAGCCAGTTGTTTTTATATGTTATTTAGTAACATGAATTCCCTCTGATATTGCCATATATTATGATTTCTTAGTAGAAAATCTTTTATGTGGCAGGAATTATGTGGCAGCTTTTTCCTACCTTCACTTTTTTCCTGCAGTACTCTGGACAACTGATTCACAGCTTCATCCACATGGAGACCGTGGAGATCCAACACATTCATAGGCAGCAAGGCAGTATTTACTTTCTCAAAGATCTGCACAGCAGCAGCATGGTTGGCTTCTTTCATCTTCTGCTCATGAAGGCGACTCTTTATTCAGAAGCATAGCAACTATTATACACCGAGACATAATCTAAGCTCCACAGCGCTTGTCGGGTTCAAAATTATAGTACTGGCGGGGTGCTTTTAGCTCACAATTTGAAGCAGGAAAATTTATAATCACAACAGAACTTCCAGAAGAGGCTCAGTGAGACCTACCCACAAGGAGATTTCATGAAATGTTCTTAAGAAACTACTCAAAGCCAGCACAAAGAAGAAACTACAACAAAAACCTTACAAGAAAGAAAAACAAGCCAGAAAAGGCACAAAACCATAAGGTCTTTACATAATGCCGATTTTCAGACTTATTATTCTAACAACAGAATTTTAAATTTCTGCAAGTATTTTGCTAAAAGAAATAACGAAACAATGTAAGAGAAACTGTCCAACAGGTCAGGAAAAACCTACTGAGCACACTCCCTAAAAATCAGACAAGCCACGCGCAAGCATGAGTACTTTTTAAAAACATTGTTCCCTATTACCTCTCCTAATATTTTTGACAGATCTTTTATGACTGACAAGGTCAGTCATAAAATATTAGAATTAGGGGCAAGGAGCAGTACAGGGTTATTCACATTACACAGTGAACAAGTAACAACTATTTTGCATGAACCTTGCAGGGATAATACATGAGAGACTGAAATAACAAATTCAAAGATCCGTAGGCACAGTCTGAAAAGGAATAGAAGACTTCACTCCGGGTACTGGACTGACGAGGGCTCAAGAGAACAGAAGCGACGGTCTCTCTTACACTCTCTTAAAATGGATCATCTGAAGTGTATTAGTATCAGACCAGAGACACCAGCCCCGTAACTCTCACTTGCAGAGGACTCCCAAGACAGGCCTAGGCCACCAAGCATAAAGTATTTTTCATTAATAAAGGCAGCTTAGTTTGCCTTTTATTACCTACAAGACAATATATATTTCCAGACTGTACTTAGCCATAATGGCAAGTACAAAGGTAAGACAGGACTTGAGATCATGTTTCTACTTAAAATCATGCAGACCTTTTTTTAGAATCTCTCCAAACCTCAAAAATAGATAAACCAAGAACATAAAGGGTTCATTATAAAGACTGATAATCACTATTTCCTACATGCATAGCAATGATATAAACACATTTAAAATGCTAAATTATACCAACTACATGACAGCTTTTTTAAGATAATAAATAAATTCAAAGTAATTCATTATTGCATTATGACAGAACAAAAATGTAATTGATAATTCAGAATTAAATGCCTCTATAATATGAATTCTGACCAAATCTTGATATGCTATTAGATCAGGTAAAAACTACAGCCTTTGAAGGTATTTTTAACAAAACTTTTAAGAGTGGTTTGAATGAAGTGTGAATGGTAGGGTCTTGTGTGAAGGCACTGAGAAACCAACATACAGGAACAGTTACAAAGAACAGTTGATACTCCTAATCAAGAATGTGATCCATAGCAATGATCAGCAGTAATCAAACTGGTACGTACTGAGAAATGTGCTTGAATTAAGACCAGAGAGCCTGTGCTCCAAGGCCAGAGCACAAAAGACTGAGCAGCAGCAGATCTACACTCCCAAAACCAGATGGATGGCAAAAAGCATAGCATATGACACCAGGTTATTCCAACCCAAGAGAGACTGTAGCCATAAAGATAGTCAGAATGAGAGAAGACAGCAGACAGCAATCTTGCCCAAGATTTATGGAGGATGAAGCAAGCAAGATTCTGAGGCAAAAGATCTCATCTTAGTGTCTGATTCCTAAAAATTAAAAAAGATAGGTCTAAAAATAGTTCATCACCAATTAGAAGGAATGCAATGGGCATACAGAGGATTAAAAAACTGATGTTTGTTGCAGTCCACCGTCACACAAGTGAAACTGGCCAGATCACACCAACACAAACCTTGGTGCTTACAAATACATGGATTCCAGAGTGAGAGCTACCAGTAAATTAGCATGTATGACTAAGCACTAAATAGCATCTTTCATGACATCTCACACTGAATTTGGCTACATTAGCTTCCTGGATCAGTATCTTTACTAGTGAATGGCAGTTTACTCCCAAGGGGATTCTCAATGTAACACTTATACAGGGAAGAGTAGTTGCACAAATTTATCAGCTCTAGTTGGCACAATGTTTTTCTTATCGCTTCAGTAGTTAAGTACCTCTCTAAATTCAGGGAAAAAGGACAATATTTACATTTACCTGATGTGCATAAAACGCTGCCACAGGCTTCATACCCATGCGATAGGCCTCCCCAGCCTTTTTCAAACATTCCTGTCTCTTTTGCTGGTGACAAAAAGCTTCTGCTCTTAAATCCTCATATTGTGGATACTCAAATTCTTGAAACCTTTCACTCAAAGGATCATCTTCTTCCTTACATTTTTTTTCCTGTAGAAATTTGCGATGTTGAAGCTAAGTATATATGGTAGGGAGGTTGCATTAGCATAGCTTTGGACATGTTTGTAACTACTATTTAAAAAAAAAATAAAAATACCTTCTTCTCCCGGTTCTTTGCAGCACTGTAGGAAGAACCAATTTCATTTTGCTGAACACTTTCTTGAGCTATAACTGTTTTTACAGGATCTGCCTCCAGAACACAGTTCAGAAACTGTTCAGTTTGTTCTAAAGAATAGCTGTAAAGGATAAGTAAAACCTGTGACTTTAGAAATACTTTAATAGCAGCTCCATTTATTAAAATGCATATTACAAACCTTGATATTGTTACAGAAATAGATGACAATGGAAATAAAGCACTGGAATGGAATTCTCTACCTTATGACAAAAGGGCTTGCACACTCATTGTACTGCACTCCTGGTGTCAACACACATGCAGTCTTGGCTGATTGAACAGAGAGGCACTTGAGTATTAAAAGGACAAGGAAATACCAAAGTAAATGGCACCCTACCTTGTTGAAACAGACATTCGTTTAGAAGTAAACACTTTTTACTGGGCTGGATAAGTTACTTCATCTTAAATCTTCTCTGGTCAGGGTTAGATAGTACAAACTAGTTTAAAACTAGCTCAGTTTTCTGAAACTATTATGCAGGAAAATCCTTGTATTTCCAGTCAAGCTTTGTTTTATTAAATTTAATAAAATAAGAATATCAGTTGCCATTAGCTTTCTAATAAGCCCTCTTTCTTCTTTATTCTTCTTGCTGTTCAGTAAGCAGACAAGAGGAAGGCTGATCAAAAGTAAAGACAGATTTTGGGAAAGGCAACACTGCAAAGAGAATTTAGAATGCGAAAAACAAGAGATGGTGAAATGCTTGAGCTATAGAGATGGAGGAAGGACGTACTTTAAACATCCCACAAGGACAGGTTTTGATAACAACCTGGACAAGCAGGAAGACTGACAAGTATGAAAATCCATATGTAGAGACAGACATTCAGTTGGCCAGGGATGAAAAAAACCAAGTTTCTCCTGCAAAAAAATTCCATTCTCAGGAACTTGCATTTAGGAAGGTAGCGACATAGCCTAGAAATACAATGCAGAAGAGAAAAAGAGAACGCTAGCTGGAAGAGATGGAGGGATGGCTCACCAAAGCTGCTGTAGTAACCAGGAAAGTACTCACAGCTAACATCAGGTGATGGCAGTTTTCATCTTGGGCAGATGCTAGTTGCTGTGAAACCACTACTACCGCCCCCACTAATTTCTCCCACTTGATTTAAACCTCACCTCCAGAGCAAATACACAGTTCCACTGACAGTCAGAAGTCAATAGCCAGAGGAATTCTTCTCCCAACGAGAGAAACTCTCTACTCCCCAAAAAACCCCAAGTCTACACATAGAATTTTTATGCCCGTTTTGCTTTTAAGGCCAGCAAGCTTTCCCTTTATTTAGATCTACAAAAAGTGTGATAGTTTGAAAAAAAGCCATTCTTTGGCAGTATCTGAACTCTTAACATTTAAGACAGTAACTGTGCACAAGAGAGTGTTACCAAGTACCATTTTTACAAAGAACTTCAAAGGTTTCTTACTTGTTGTCCTTGAAGATATCCATTAAGAAACTTTGATTAATCGTTGGAAACATCTCAAAAAGTTGCTTCTCCTTTAGCTTAGCGGCACAGTCTTTTCTTGCCATAGAAGGAGCACGATTCTACCCAGAAGACAAAAGAAGAAATATTACAAGTTCTTGATTAGAACAAAATATAGTACCAGTGGAGCCAATCCAACTTTACTGTTATTTTTTTAGAGTTCAAAAAAAAAAAGTATCTGCTCAGTAGGTTTGCAGCCACAGCCATGACAACATGCCAGTATCAGCCTGTCACACTGATCTGATGAGAATAAAGTAGGGATTGGTGAGTTGTGTTACATACCACTCCAGTACTCTGCAGTCAGTTAAGTGACACAGTTGGAGCTCCCTCATGACTTGGCCAAAACAACAGGATTTTTTGGGAGGAATTTAAGTTTTGGAATGCATACCCTGTAAGTCTATCTAGTCCAATACTAAGCCTGTGCAAAGGCCACCTCTGTACTCTATACTGAGGGCCTGGGGTTGAAACAATATTTTATTATGAAAAAGCGTAAACTATTCTGTTTTGGTGTATCTGAAGCTGTAACTGTAATAAATGTTCACCTTTCTAAGTCATGCTGAGAAGACACATAACTATAGCCCAGAATAAATCAGACTGATCATTCCAATGCTCAGTTTAAAAAAAAAAAAAAAGTGATCAAAACAAAGCCAAGCTCCGTGAATCCAAACTGAAAATAGAGCTGCAGACATCACAGTTATCAGGAAGCCACATGCGTGCAGTTCAAAGAAAGAATCCACAACCCATTCTTCCCAAGTATAGGCTAATCCATCCGACCTTCTACACCAGCATAAACAAAGCTCCTCTTTTTTAGGACAGCTACTTATTAGAGACAATTACAGATAAAAATGCATAAAAACGTCTGTTCTGAACAGCTGGTGGGCAGCAGAGGGCAGTGCCACACACACATACCCCAACCAGACAGGTCATGGGAGCTGTGTGGAAGGTGCAGAATTAATGAAAATCTTTTTTTAAAATTACTATTTTCTCACAAGTGGGTAAAGAAATCTATTTGAGATTAACCTCAAGTACTTCTTTTAATGTCTCATCTGTTAAAAATGTTGTGGGTTCTCCTTACAAAAAATACAAAATATATTCAATCCACTTCTAAACAAACAAGGCATGGAGCTAATTAAGAAAGTTTTTTGATATTGCTTTCCCAATAAAAAGTGTGGGAAATCACACTGATCTTTGGTTTTAAGTGAGCAATCAAAAAACAATTCAACCAAACACAAATGCTAACCTGTAGAGTGAAATGCAACATGACCTGTTTGTGAAACAATCAAAACACTGCATTTTAAAATAAAATTTATATTTTAAGATCAGAAACATCTACCACAAACTTCTGTATCACAGTGATCAAAAAATACTAATCGGCATGCATTTGTCTCAAATTCAGGCTGTATTCAGCAGCACAAAGATGAGTCACCAGATAAAGACATATTCTGTTTCATTAACAGTAACAAATTAAAACTGCATTAAAAAAAAGTGGTGCAATCCATACCAGGTCCTCTTTCTCCTGCATAGCTATTTCTTCAGAAATTATTTGTCTGAGAGAAACTTTTTGAATCTGAGCATTCCAGTGATCCATAAAAGGAAAAACGTCTGATGTTGCTGGTTTGTTAGTCTGTATGTTGTTAGATGAGCCTGAAGCCCAGCTCATTTTTTTCTTCTCTATTTTACTGTCTGAATTCTGAGATAACAGCATTTCTGAGTCATCTGTATGTATCTGCTGAATCACAGTAGAACCTTCAAAAGCAATAAAAATAAGGTGAAAATAAAACATTAGCTTATTTATACAAGCAATGCCAAAATAACTAAGATAAGTTTTTCTACCTAGATGGTTTGGGTTTTGTTACAATAAAATTACTAATGCTAAAACGGAAAACTGTTTTCACCTTCCTCACTTCTATCTTCCAAAGACTGTCTGATCATCTTTATCTGTTTTGTAAAAGAAAAGCAGAACGATCAGACTCCTTCACCTAATTTTCTAGTGCCAAGACATCTTACTGCTGTAAACTACCTTGTACCTACGCTAAGCGGGGATGTTTGTTTTTAAGAGAATCACTGACCCATATTTACACATTTACCTGCCTTTCCTCTACAGCTAAAGGACAGATGCTTAACAATGTGGTTTTACTCTTCTATGAGTTAATGCCAACAGCACTGTTTGGTCATTTCCGCTGAGAGTTTGCACCCACAATGCAAACCAAGTCTTCACCCAGATCCCATGCAAGAGCAGTGGGGTTCTACTGCAGAGGGAGCTGAAGGAAAAGTGGATTGGCATAGATTTTAACACTTCTTGAACAAGGACACTTATATTCCCGCTACAATCAATTCATCTGACAAGGATGTGAATGTTGTATTCCTGACCTTCTTCCCTCACCTGCAGAAATCTTACTCTGCTAGTAATTCTCTGGCCACACCTTTCTTGCTGCAGCGATTACAGAAGTCCTACCAAACAGTTGTCTGATCCAGCCAGAGCTTCTCTTTGAGTTCTCCGAAGCACACAAAATGACAGGCATTTTGCTTGCATCTACCTGAGACTAGCGATTCTGCTTATTAATTAACTTCTTTCCCACTCCACACCTCCATAAGAATGGTAAATGGAACCAAGGGCAAAAAAGAAAAGCTTAGCTTAATAAATGAATCTGTCATTTTTCACTGGACAGGATATTTGCAACCTTACTGAAGTTTCAAAGAATTAAATATTTTTATAATGAGAATGAAGTATTTTTACATTTAAAATACATAACATACCTTCTGCAGACAGCTTACATGATTCATTTCTCCTCTGACGCTTCTAAATAAAAAACCATGAATGTTGTAAGTAAGCTATAAATCTTGCAGTGAAACTTTGCAAGTGTGAGCTTCTAAGTAAATCAGCTTCAAAGTAACGTCTCACAGTATTTCTCAAAGATTGGATATTATAAAAGAAATATATCTAAGAAAAATAATTACAAAGTTTAAAACGATCTTTCTGAAAATACGAACTAGAGCAATATGCCCCACTGCTAAGATTTCATAACCTTAATTAAATATACCAAACAGAAATTTTGCCAAAAAGCGTTCCAAGTTTCAAAAGGCTATGAAGGAACACACGTTAGAAATGTACATGGAGATGTTTTGTACACATAATTATTCATAAAAGAACTCTTCTTACATGTCAAAAAGCCAGTAATAATTTTTTACCAGTGGAATTTTCGATCAATCTTATAATAAAATTGTGCATAATGATGCTTCTTTTTTAAGAACCTTGGTTTCATGATAAGGCACTCATGACATACAGTTTCTTCACCCCCTAAACGGTCTTTCAACAGCTTTGATAACTACGATGTATTTCACAAACTGCTATTGTATTTTATCATTGTTCTCACTAAGATACTTATGTCTTACAGACTTAGACCAACAAGTAAGGAGACAACTGCTCTGACAAAGCACAAGCATGCCACATCATATCATAGGCAAGAAATCTACTAACCAGAATAGATTCTTTCCATTTTTCATGAATCACTTTTGCCAAATTCAGATCAATATGAACCACACAATCCTCAACAGTTAGTGATCCTTATGGAAGAAAGAAAGAAAGAAAATATATTCATTAAGCCATTCTATAAAAGCTTCTCTAAGCAATTAAAGTACAGTAGTGTAAACATTGATTTGAATTCTGGAGATTCTGCACAAACTGTCATGCCTGAAAAATACTGCAGCAAGTGCCAAGTTAAAGAAAAAAAAAAAAGAAGCATTCCACACAGAATTCATTATCTGGTGCTCAAAAATTCAGAAAGGGTAAGAAAAAACAAGTTAATATTAATTGTATCTTGTTGAAATATGACAACCTGAACAACTACCTTTTTCCTCCTTTTTTCCATTTTTCTAGCAGAACCTTCTCTTACAAAGTTACAGTGAATTTACAACCACAGTTTCATTTGTGAAACTGCAATTCCCCCTATTTTCCTGCAATGCACATGCAACTGCTTTTATGTGACACAACATACTCACAACTGCCCAAGGGGAGTCACAACCCTCCTTTCAAACACACAAACTCAGAGAAACAAACTCCAAGTACCCCCTCTAACTCTAAAGGAAATGGCAGGAATTATCATAGTATCATAATGATACATCATCTTTTTATAAAAGATCTTTCAAAAATAAAAAGGCAAGAAGTACATATAAATCAAGTAAAAAGGCAGAGCATATTTCAGACACAATAAAACCCCCTTCTGCTATAAAAACCAAACATTTCTTTTGGAGGAGGCAGGCATGGAAGGCAAAGAGTCCAGCATTCAAACCCACCAATAAATCAGGTATCCAGGGTTTCATGTCCAAGTAATCTTCACAAGGAGAAGAAAAGAAAAAGGAAAAAAAAGATATAAAAACCCCAAGCTATATATTCCTTGTGTTTTCTTTTCTTCCTTTTTCTATCAGTCTTTAACTTTTTTGATGCATTTTCAAGCTGCTTAAGGCTTCCTTCATCAGTCTCTCAGCAGACTAGTCTGTTTTCATCTTCTAAGTACAGTCGCACTTTATCTTCTCTAACTTATTCATCTTCTCCTTCCCCAATTTAACTGATGCCTAAAGCTTGCTTTCTTCCTAACCAGTCATAATTTGCATCTTCCTCATCATCTTAACATCCCTTCAGAGTTTGGATGTAGGCTCAAAGGCCTGTTGCTCAAAATGCAAAATAGGCCAATATATTTTCTTATGATTTTAAAGTACGTGCATGTACAAAAAGGCAAAGGCAGAAGGAAACAACAGTATCACGAGGAACGAGGCAGATCTGTTCCCTAAAAATCAAGCATGAAGGAAAAAAGGAAGCACAGGCAAAGGAAAAAAGGTTTTCTTACAAACTGAGTTTTTTCATTAAAATATGGATATAATTATGCCCATACCTGCATCAATGCCAACAGGCCCAAATATTTCTTTCAATTGGAGTGCCAGTTCAGGAGGTAACGTTAGCTCTAGGCAATCTATATTGAAGGCTGCACGTGATGCTGGTTTAGAGCTTTGTATTTTGGCTTTAGCTTCATCCCAGCTTGGAGTTTCAATTTCTTCTTTACCATGTATGTCCCTGGAACTCCCCTGGCTTTCTTTATCCATCTCCAGTTCTTTATCACTCCTGGGACCAAACAGTTGCACGTGATTTATTTCCAGTAATGAAGCAGTCACTGTGGAACTCTCTGCATTGCCTTCTGAAGAGTTACTGTCACTTTTGTTATTTAATTCAAATTTCAAATCAGTAGAAGTTGTGTTAGGACCATCAGGCAAAGTCATGGGTATACAGAAACCTGCATCAAGCTGTGAGACTGATGGCTGATTTATACTTTCATCAACAGGACTCTCAGACTCTGTCTTCTGCTTTCCTGAAATGGATGGTTCAACGATACCTGCTGCTGAGCTGCCTGCATCAGTTCCAGGGGCTGCATCTCCAGAATTTTTCACTTCTGCTGAATCATTCAATGAGGGAGCACTCAACGAGTCAGATACATTAGCGTCTATCACAGTTGCCTTGGTAGCCCTACTTTCTGCAATGCTGCGTGATGAGTTCTTGTCTTCTGAAGGCTCAGAGATATCACCAGCTCCAATTACTTGCGGCATTCGTTCACAGTCTTTGAGATTCTCATTGTAGTTTGTACTTGCCTTGAAATCAAGGTCTGCAACAACTGGCTCAGCTTCTCTTACTTGAAAGCATTCGGTATCAAGATCTTTGCGTAACTTTTCATCAGAGTCTAACAGCAGACCTGTGGCCCAGTCTATGTCTTTGTTACATCTTTCATACAGATCTTTCAGAGCTTCAAATGAAACAGACTCAAAGAGCTTACATAACATATTTAGCTTTTCAGACTCATCAATATTGATAAGTTCACTTTCTTCCACAAAGGTACTTTTATCATACATAACTCGATAGGGTATTTTTTCCTGAGAATCTGAGGCATTATCTACATCTTTGGGTTTGAAGCCATCTAGTCTGCCATGCAATACTTTGGTAGTCTCAGGGAAAAGCATTTCCTTTTCTAATCTCCACAGGAGAGCAAAGTCCTGTGACTCAGTCTGTGAATGGCTACTTTTTTGTCTACGTGACCCTGTGTCTTGTTCCTCTTCTGCTGTGTTAAGCGTAGACAAACGTTCCTCTTCTTTGGGATGGGGCAAATTGTTGTTTGTAAAAGTGAGGGCTAACTTGTGATGCTTCCTCACTCTCTTATTTTGCTGGGATTTTTTCTCACCTACTGTTTCACTAGCTACTGTTTCTGGTTGATGCATGTGCAAACTCTTTATATCCCGTTGCTCTGCAGTGTTCACATGTGTCCCACGAAGCACATCTACGGTTTCAAGAGCATTTCTATTAATATCACCTTCAATATTTCTACCTTCACTGGACTGATTTAGACTCGTCTTTCTTATTCTCCTTGACCTTTGTTGTCTCTGTTCTGAGGGCGAGACAGGCCAATGTCCTATCATTTGCAGTTCTGGTGTAACTTTATCTGGATTAACAGAGGAACAGCTAGAAGCTAGATTTTCTTCCTCATGTTCTTTTTCAACAGTACAGGTTCCAGGCAGGCCCACTTGCTCTATACCTAACTCAGGATGCTGCTCACTGGGAGTTTTACCTTCCTTATCGCTCTTCAGAGAAGATTTCTCTAGTCTTCTAGCTCTTTTGACTCTCTGTCCCATCGTTTGTTCCACAGGCCAGTCACCCAGAAAGTTTAGCAGTTCCGGTTTTGCTGATGTGTCAAAAGCTGAACTGCTTGGTTCCTCTACGTTACTGCTTTGTGTTGAGTTTGGTTCCGTATACATTTCACTAGATTGTTCAACTTCAGTTTGAACTTTGAGAATGTTGTTATCACTGTTTTCCTCAACTCCTCCTGTGTGCAAGCACACAGTCTCTTCAGTTCTGATCAAATCAACCTCATCCATTTCTGTTTCAGTATTTTTGTCTATTTTTTCTCCCTTTTCTTCTTTATTCTTCAAGGGCAGTTCTTCTTCTACACAATCTGATAAATAAACATCCAAGTCATCTTGAACAGTGCTGTTCTCAGAACTGTGTTCCACTGACTTATCTGCCATTTCTTTTTCCTCTTTCTGAAAACGTTCAGGATCACAGTTACTTTCTAATGTTAGAGAAGCAAAGGGAAATGTTTTATTATCTTCAGCTAATTCAAGAGGCTCCACATCAGAAGCAAAAAAAGGTTTTTCTTCCTTTACATCAGAATGTGCCTCTCGCTTTCTGGAAGACAAATTGGAATGAAAGATAAACCCATTTCAAATATTCTTTAAGCACTTGTCCACATTTTTTATTTTGGCTTGGCTATTTAACACTTTCAAATTACAGACCAGAAACCACCTTTTAGGACACTAACCATCTAGCTGGAGAACTCCAGTGAGAGGCAAAAAAAAGTAACTATGACTTAGCCCTAACGCTCCTTAAAAAAAGAAAAAAAAAAAAATTGAGAAAGGAGTTTAAAAAAAAGGAGTTAAGCGAAGTGGAACTTTCCTTGGTAAGTATCCCTTTTTTACTTCAGCATGGGACTAAGAACATTTTCTCAGGAGTCTATTTTCCCCCATTCCCAGCACCCAGTTATGTACTGAAGCACTCTGCTGCTAGACATTTCCTCCTTCAGCTTAGCAAACCTGGTAAATACAATTTTATTTAATGATCGTTGCTCTCTCCTGATGGCTCAATGCTAAAGCAAGTCTAGAAGTTAACTCGAAGAGGCTATGCCATTTCTTCTCATATAACTTTTCACAATCAACTACCTTCCATTACCACTGCCCACTTAATTTTAAATACATTAGACATGCAAAAACCAAATGAAGTAATAACTAAAATAAAATCTGATCTCCTATCCATTACTATAATGCATACACAGCAGCATTCAAATTATCCACTACAAAACAGTCATGTCTATAACCAACATAAATATAGGCAAGTCTAAATTAAACATACTGAAGAGCAAGTAGAACAACTCATTACTACTGCACAAAGAATTCCCTTTCTACCACAAAGACATCATCTAATACCAACACACAGACTCAGAAATAGTAATTTGCTTGTACTTGGGACTACCTTCTTCTAAAAAGCATTTTATAGATTTTAAGTGTTTTGTATCTACAGCATACATCCAACAGCACAATTCTAAGATAAGAGAAAGTAAATCAAGATTGGCTTATAGACAAGTAACACACAGCCATACTGGGAAGTTTTCAAAAAGCATCAGGAAGTTGACTACATCCCGTGACTGCTCATTTCTAGAAATTCTTAAGAAAACTATATAGTGTATTTCTTTTTATTATTTAACTAATTCTTTAATGCATTCCCTGTTCAACTCAATTATCCTGGTTCTGTTGCTATGAAGTTTGACTTCTTAGCTTTTTTATTTGGGACTACAAAGCTAGTGAAAGCATCTAACCTATGGCTTTCCTCCTGACGAGGATCTTCACTCCAGCCAGCAGCTTCTGATTTGCCTGGGACTGTAGAATTCAATATTGAACGAACAGTAAGGCAGCGTTCATACCGTTCCAACATTCTTTTGATCTTTTCTTTAGATACACCATGAATGTTTCGCCTATGAATTAAAAAAAAAAAATAGTAATGGAAAAAGAAACATTTCAGATTTGTGTCTTACAATGAGAGAAGAGAATAATTTAATAATATTAAGTTTACAGCAAGACTAACCAAAAAGTTCAGGGGGCAAGGGCAAAAGCTGTGAAAGAGCAATTCTTTATCAATTCTGTATCAGTGCACTAAGGCATTCCAAAGCATATAGCTTTGAGTATATCTCAGACAAATCGCTGTTCTACTTGATTTCTCCACACCACCTGGTGGCCCTGTTCTTCAATAGGATATTTTGCTTAATACTAATATTTAAAATTGCATCAATAATACATTAACTTCACTTCCTGATAGCGATGCAGGATATCAAACTGAGTATGGAATATTTCTGAGTTCAGTCCTCCTTCCCTCATATTGCTAAACTAAGAACTCCTTGAACCTTGAGGAAAACCTCTTCACCTATCATTTTGAACACCCTTTGGCTAGGAATTTTCACAGCCTCTGTTAAATACCAATGAGCAATATTCTCTGCAGTAGTTCCACCTAGAACAAGTGAATCCTGCCAAGGATGGTAAGACAGAAATTGAAGGTACAGGAGAAAATGTTCTATTTTAGTAAAGAAAATAATATTCCTTAACTTGCTTGAAAAGTGGCCACCCTTAAGTTAAGGATGCAAACTCAGTTGACAATGGGTATTATGACATCACAAAATAACTTAGGTCGAAAGGCACTTCTGCAGGTCACATAGTCCAACCTTCTGCTCAGAGACTGTACAGCTATATCAGGCTGCCCGGAGCTTTGTCTTCTCAAATTTCAAGTATCCCCAATGACTGAAAGTCTACAAACTCTCTAGGCAAACTTTTTCAGTGCCTGGCCACCCTCAAAGTAAGATTTTAGGGTTTTTTTCTTTTATGTCATCAAAATTTCCCAAGTTCCAACTTGTTTATGTTTGTTTTGTCCTAACCCTGCACAATTCTCAGAAAATACCTTTTTAGTCTTCTCTATACCTCTCAAAAGATAGCTGAGGAACACATTATGGTCCTTCCTTAATGTTCTCTTCAGGCCAAACAAACTACTTTTGTATCATCTGCAAATCTGCTGAATGCATTCTGTCCCAACATACAAGTCATAAAAAGGACATTAAACAGTAGCAGCCCCTAGTATTCATCCTAGAGGGACACCAGCCACCTCTTGGACTTTGAACCTGGCATCCAGCCTATTTTCCAGCTACCTTGTTATTCATAGAATGGTTAGGGTTGAAAGGGACCTTTAAAGATCACCTAGTCCAAACCCCCTGCAGTCAGTGGGGACATCTTTCACTACACCAGGTTGCTCAGAGCCCTGTCCAGCCTGACCCTGATACTTCCAGGGATGGGGCTTCTACCACCTCTCTGGGCAACCTGCTCTAGTGTTCCATCACCCTTGGTGTAAAAAATGTCTTCCTTTTATCTAGTCTAAATCTACCCTCTTTTCATTTATAACCATCACCCCTTACCCTGCCACAACAGGCCCTGCTAAAAAAAGATTGTCCCCGTCTTTCTTATAGGCCCCCTTTAAGTACTGGAAGGCTGCAGTAAGTTTTCCCAGACTAGGCAGTTACAAAATCAACCCCAACTTGACATCATTTTTGCAGCCTCAGGAACCCAAAGGAGCAGTCATTGTACCTTAAATGGAATATTGCTAATAGTATCTCTTGCAGTTAGAATAAAGTGACAGAAAAAAAAATTCATAATACATATGAAATCCCACAAAAGTTAATACTGTAGACAAAAATTTAAAAGCTACTTATTATTGCAAAAATCTTAACTGATATCCTGCTGCTTCACCAGCCATTCTAGTAAGTGATGCCTTTTTAAAAAAATCATTGTATACAGACTGTGAAGATACATAATTAGATTCTATAGTATTTATTAATAGATTATTATGATTATATAATATTTATATTTCATATTATATATGAACTTTTCCTTTACATTCTTACCTTTCAAGTTCTTTTGGTTTAAACTTCCACCAAGTGTCTGGTTCTCGGAACATGACTTTGTACTTGAACTGCTGAGCCTGAATAAACCAAATACAAAACAGAACAAGCCACATCACTCATTTCTTATTTCCATGAAAAAGCACTCCTTTCCATGAAAAAGCCTGCTTCCTTAAAGCTGTTTTTTGTATTTTTAGAAACCAATTAGACATTTGGAATTACATACTTCTGTGCAGTGTTTCACTTCCAATTACATAAATGGAGATTATGAGAAACATGTAATCGCATCTCTTACTGTAAAATTAAATGTGTGCCATGATCTCAGAAAAAAAAACAAACCCCTATTTTATATAATCCCTTTAAATGTTCTACCTCCTCTGAGTCCAGACTGCAGAATACCTCCTCTTTCCAGGTATAGCACGCACATGTCTACACAGCCTCTCCAAGCCAGAGCAAAGCTGACCGCTTACACTGAGAGCTGACCAGATGTGAGCCAGCTCCACAACAAGCAATTGAGTGACATCAGCATGGCCGCTGTGGACACCTCTCCTGCCATATGGGAAACTTGAGTGGGCTGCAAGGAAATGGTCCTAATATGGTCTAGTCCATCACGAGATTCATCGAAGGGTTCTAATCAGGATATACACTGTGAGCACTGTGCTCTTTCTCCCTGTTCCTGTTTTCAGAAAAAAAATTCTCACCGTACCAAACCCTGCATTTTCTGGAAGAACTTTTGTAGTATCTTTATTTTAGTATATAGCAAAATAAAGGACTTAATTTACGAAAGAACTGCTAATGAGACAATTGTTAGTAAATGCAAGGATAATGAAATAAAAAATGGGTTACTAACATCTGTGTTAAGTCCCACTGTACACTACTCCATTATCATATGCAGCATATGTACAGTATCTGCTCAAAAGCTGTCAGTTCCACATACTATACTCTCGGATGTGTTTCTGTACCATGGCAGGAGAAATCCCAGATCTACCTTATAATATTTCTTTCAATATATTATTTCTGTTAATCAGAACAAATTTTATAAAATAATGCTGTTAAGTACAAAGGATTATTAAAACTACCAACCAAAATGGCAAATGATCAACAGCAAAATAAGAGGCAGAGTCTAGAAGTGCTGATGCTCATTTAGAAACTATTAAGCAAAAAGGACAGAAGCTCCAGAAAACTAGAGTATGAGAAACCTATAACAGAGTTCAAGTTATTAGAATAATTAAATATAATTTTGGAAGTTAAGTGTAGATTGCATTCACTTAGTAGTAAATACAAGCAGGTCACTCAGATACTAAATAAAAGCACTACGCTACTAACAAAACAGTGCAGGTGCATTATTTTGTTTACATAAATAAAAATACTCACTAAATCTGCATAGCTTCAAGCAAGCTCGTAAGATTGGATAACTCTAGCTCTCCAACTAGTCAGCTGGTATCTGCTTCTATGTCATATTTAGGATGAAACTAAGACTGAGTTTTCAAGTGTCATGAGCACCAAACATCACCCACTAGTAAGTGCTGATTATATTGTAAAATATAATCAAATTTTACTGATCATATAAAGCACAGAATGGTTTTGGTTGGAAGGGCCTTTTAAAGGTCATCTAGTCCAACCCCCCTGCAGTTAGCAGGGACATCTTTCACTACATCAGGTTGCTCGGAGCCTCGTCCAGCCTGACCCTGATACTTCCAGGGATGGGGCCTTCTACCACCTCTCTGGGCAACCTGCTCCAGTGTTCCATCACCCTTGGTGTAAAAAATGTCTTCCTTTTACCTAGTCCAAATCTACCCTCTTTTCATTTATAACTATCCCCCCTTGTCCTGCCACAACAGGCCCTGCTAAAAAGGGCCCATCTTTCTTATAGGCTCCTTTTAAGTACTGGAAGGCCACAATGTGGTCTCCCAGAGCCTTCTCTTCTCCAGGCTGAACAACCCCAACTCTCTCAGCCTTTCTTCATAGCATAGGTGTTGCAGCTCTCTGACTGTTTTTGTGGCCTTCCTCTGGATCCACTCCAACAGGTCCATGTCTGTGCTGAGGACTCCAGAGCAGGACACAGTACTCAGATGAGGTTTCACCAGAGCAAGTAGAGGGGCAGAATCACCACTCTTGACCTTCTGGCCATGCTTCTTTTGATGAAGCCCAGGATATGGCTGGCCTTCTGGACTGCAAGTGTACATTGCCAGCTCATGTCCATCTTTTCATCTACCTGAGTCCTTCTCCACAGGGCTGCTCACAATCCCTTCATCACTCAGCCTGTATTGATACTGAGGGTTGCCCCAACCCAGGTGCAGGACTTTGCAGTTGACCTTCTTGAATCTCAGTCATGGGATTCATCCCACCAGGTTTCAGTAGTAGCAACCAGGTCATAGCTTTCTAGCAGCACAATAGCTTCCAACTCCTCCTGTTTGTTGTCCATGCTGCATGCATTGGTGTATAGGCACTACAGCTAGGCCATCAGCCATGTCACCTTCTCAGAACAATTTCCCTTAATTCCTTTGAGGTATTTCACCAGTACTTCCCTGTTGGCTCCTATTACCTCAGGAGTCCCCAGCTCATCTCCATAAGACTTCCAGTGTGCTGCAGTGTACCCAGTACCCCTCAGAGCAACAAGATGAGGGCCCTTGCTGGCATCCCATCCCTTTAACCATGGTGTGTTTCCCCACAACTTGCCACAGGCAAGCCTGATATTAACCCTCTCCCCTTTCCAGTCTAGTTTAAAGCTGTGTCAATGAGCCCCACAATCTCCTGAGCAAAGACTCTCATCCCCCTTTGAAAAAGGTGAATTCCCATCCAACACCAGCAAGCATGGTGCCATGTAGGCCATTCCATTATCAAAAACCCCAACATTTTGGCAGTGGTACCAGCCATGGAGCCATGTATTAACAGACTGCTTCCATCTGTTTCTTCCAATGTCACTACCTGCAACTGGAAGGAGAGAGGGAAAAATAACCTGTGCCCCAGATACCCTCACCAACCATCCTAAGACCCCAGAGTCTCTTTTGATCATTCTTGGATAACAGGTTGTGGCTTCATCTCCACTCACATGGAAGAGCAGTAACGAGTAATAGTCTAAGGGCTGTACCAAGCTAGGAAGTTTCCTAGTGATGTCCTTAACCCAGGTCCCAGGAAGGCAGCAGATTTCCCCAAGAGGTCTGTCCAGCATATTGAACTCTCCGCTCCCCTCAGAAGGGAGTCGCCTACAACTATAACCCTTCTTTTCATCCTTGTGGAGGAGGTCATGATACAGAAGGTCTTTCTGACCCCAGCAACAGCTCAACAATATTTATTTTTGCTCCCAAGAGCAAAGCACTTGGATTTGTCACTACAAAACTAGGCCGGGTCAATACTCAGATGCACACTGAATATGACACTGGGTAATATGATTTTATGTCACACTTTTGACTCCAGACTTCCTTGTGGAATAACAGCTAAAATGAGAAAGGCAATCTCATTTTAAAGCGTGTTGTTGCCATGCTGGTCAATAATCCCTTTTCACATGATCAAATTGTAATACTAACCAAAGCGACATAAGGCTTCATCTCCCATGCTTGTATGTTTGTGTTGTCTATTATTATAGGAGAGATTCTCATTTCAAATGCTTCTTTGGCTGAAAGACACACACGTACAAAAGAAGGTGATATAGTTAATTTCATTATAATAGGATGGATATGTAACATTTTAACTAATTCTCTAAATTTGTACTTTTCTTTAAGTAGGCAAGCCATCATGATTAACCACTGTGTAAAGAACTCTTGCCACAGCTTGATCAGTTTGAAGGCCCTCTTTTATTTTTTAAATCTCCCCCCTCACATGTAAAGCTACTGAGATACAGTATTACTCTTTTGAATTAACATATGTATGATAATCAAGGAATGAAAATGCAGATGTAAAATGCACCACGATGACTAATCAATCAGTAAATTAAACTAAAAAAAACTACATGATCACCTTAAAGTGGACTTCTTTGTTGCATACAAAATTCTTGGCTTTATAACAGTCTTAAGATTAGTCCACTCTGTAAACTGTATAAAATATGAAAAATCAAAAGAATTATTGTAATTTAAATACACAGTAATGAAATGTTTAGAACTACTAGCTTTGAGATACAGCACCAGGTTTCTGTAGCTATGTCACGATGTTTCTGAACAATCAAAGCTACCATTGAATCACAACATTTTTAACTAATTTCTCCACTGGTTAGAAATTTGACAACAGAAAAGTGATCATGGTTCAAATTTAGAAATAAAAGCTTAAAAAGAGGTGCTTTGTGGTGAGTTTAGTGGGAGCCACTATAAAAAATACACTGATTATGGAAAGAAAAAAAAAAGAAATAAATCATTTATTCTCTCTTGCTCTCATGATTTTGTTTTAAATTTGCCAAAAATTTAGTGCTCAGGAGAAAAAAAAAAAAAAAAATCAGGAAAATATTGTGTGTTATTTCTATCAACATCCTTATTACTTCTTGCACATACATATATATTGTCTCATCTCAGAAGAAATACTTCTGCGACATGGTACAGATTACCGCTCCAAAAATGGGACACAACCCAAAATACATAACATGATGAAATCTGACAACAAAACAATCTTTTGACAATGAGACTGGCATTTTTAGTTGCAAAACACACAACAGACAGATGACTCCTGAGTTTGTGCTCATATTCTTCTTCCACACACATATTAAAAAATACTTCTATGATGGGATAAATGCTTGTCCCGTGACACTGAAATTACAAGGCAGGCAGCTTTTTAAACAGCACACAAACTAATACCTTATTTATTTCTCACCTCGCTTCCTGTTCCAGTCATGTGCTTCCCCTAAGCAATCAGGATCATAATGGTATTGTCCATGTTTATAGAAGTAATCATCAGTACTAAGAATGATTCCACCCGGGTTATCTTCAAGCAAAGCCCTGTGAAAGATCAAGAAGTAAACAGAGGATATCTAGGGGAAAGAGCTGACAGGGGTTCCCTACAAGTCTCATTTCAAAACAAGGGAGATATTTTTCCATCTACATCTAGTGACATCCTTTCACACTGACAAATAACACATCCAGTCCTAATTGCACCAAATATTTCAGGTGCCAGCCAAAGGAGACTAAGCTTTATCTAGGCTTTTGGAGAGTTAGAAAAGAAATCAATAATTCAACCCAAGAAGCTCCACACATACTGCTTACATAAAAGAATTCCAACAGCGGAAGGGGAAATTCTGCCTATGAAGAGCTGGCATATTTCCAGCCATGTTACTGGAAGGAAACACCCGAAATGAGCAGGGATTGGAAGAACACAGCAGACCTGATACTACTGCAATGATCCTCTCCTGACAAAACAACCCTTTGGCCAGTGACAGAACCCCTCCTATTTCAATTTCCACAAGACGTCAAGGAGCTTCAAGCAATTTAGCTCTCTGCAATTATTATTACTCATCATGCTGCACGTACCATGTAGCTGGTAATCAGGGTATAAGCATAACTATTTACAAATGTCAGAAAAATTGTCTCTGCTTGCACTAAATCCAGTACACAGTTAAGCAGTTTCTTTTAGAAGCTCACAATATAGAAGTTCTACCTTGCCAAATATGATTTTCCTGATCCTGGAACACCTCTGAGAAGAACAAGTACTTGACCTATAAGGTGCATCTTTTTTCTCATCATGTGACAAACAGGTGGCTGCTGTGCTTGCGAGAGGCTCAATTTTGAGTTTCTATCTTGATCTCCCCATACCTTCAGAGAAGGGTTGCTATCCCAGGCATTTGAAACCACCGGAGAGGAAAAATAAAGTCCTTTTTCCAAAGTTCTACAATCTGAAACAGGTCTCCAGTGACTGACAGCCACAGGAGTTACAAAGCTGCTACTTCCACTGGATGGATAAAACACAGGAGCCATGAGATTCCAGTGTTGTTGAGATTGACATGATGGTGTAGAAAGATTTAAGGCATGACCCTGCTGAGTTTGCTGAAAATCTGCAGGTTTCGGTGTTTTGAAAATGGATGTTTCAAGAGAAACATAGGTCTCTGGAAAAGAAGCGCTCTGGTGGCTGTTAAAGGCAGTCACTACCTCTTGGTGCTGTTCCAGGCACCTTGAACTAGGATTTCCAGTGACATCTGCTCCAACTTCCAGAGGTCTTTGGGAGGACTCATCAGAAGCAGCAATCACATTTTGATCCAAAACAGTACCTTGTGTCTGATCAGAATTTCCACTTGCTATTTCTCCATTTGGTTGTGTATTGACTTCTGAAGTGACATCAGGCTGAACAGGTATTTCTGACAAACCAGTATCTTCCACCATCTGTGGAAAAGTGCCTGACGCAGCTGGTGAGCCTGTCTGGACCCTCAGCTGACTCACTGCTGGCTGAGAACAGCTGAAGTTTTCTAAAATCTCATTATCTGTCCCTGTTTGCTGTGAAAGAAGTAGGACATTGCATCCTGAATCAGGTTTTTCCCACTCAGGAAATTCATTAAAGCCATCGTGTTCCACAGATTGCTCATGTACTATTTGGTCATTTGCAGAATTGGGCAATTCATCACTCAACCTGTATCTCTGAAAGGCATTTTCTATTATGGAATCCAGTTCTTCAGTCAGCTGCACATCAGGTGATAGGACTGTTCCTTTTTCTTCTTCAGAATTACTTTGTTCTGCAGTACTTTCTCCCATTCTTTCATTTGCAACAGATCTTTTCTGATTCACAAGAGCTAGTGATGATGTTACTGAATCAAAAGCCAAGGTTTTTGAAGATGCTACTCCTTTGGCGTGGGTGGACAGCTCTAGCAGATAATCCATAGCATTTTCTACTGTTGAATGTAAAGAGAATAAAGCATGATCAACTGAACAAACACAAGCTGATGTGAATGCAATTTTTTACTTGAAGGAGTATTTATCACAACTAGAGAGACAACCAAAAGTCAGTTCATCAGTTCATCTTTTAATACACCTTCTGCAACTCCCTTCATCTGTTTCTCACTACCTTGATTAAAGGCAGAACTCAATGCAGACATACTGCAAAACAAAAACCTAATAAGCATAAAAATTACTAAGGAAATAGCATCTAAATATTATTACGCTTAACTGGAAAAAATATCATAGTGTTTAAATGGATACTTATTTCTAACCTATCTCATACAGGAAAAATAGTGTAAAATGAACTGGAAAACACTACTGAGGACTAAGGAGATAAAAGTATGCAAGATATGCTCATTATGGTAAAGCCCAATTAAAATATCGTATCTAAAATTGCCTGGAAAATCCAGTATCTGCATTAATTCTCTGTAAAGCCACTAAATGGAGCATAGGTTGCTTATGATCAACATGAACAAAATGAAAACCTGGCACAAGTATCATCTGAGACCTAAAGCTAAGCTTCCATTTTCGCTAAAGACAGCATAGCAAAAAGTCTAAGTCCGTCAAAGTCCAGCTCTTTCTGCACACGTTAAATAGAACCTTCCTTGTCCTTCCATCTTCGCTACTATATGAGAGAAACTTATTATTCCTTGTATGAGAAGATGCTAATCTTTCGATTTTTACACTGCTGTTAATAGTACAACACAACAATGAACTCAGTGTGTTTACCCAATTCTCCAATAAGCTTCTAGATATCTGTTATATTGACAAAGGTAAATCTTAAGAGTTCAAAGCATGAATCAGTAACAACCAGTAATAAATGCGAGAGAGCTATTAAGTTATAAACTCCATACAATTTAGGTAAGGTAAAAACAGCAATACAAGCAGACCTTTTAAGGTCTACCTAGCTTTCCATACATATAAAAAAAATTACAAACTCTGCCTGCTTTGTAAATATTCTTAGAAAAATCTCAGCTAATCACATCTGATCATATGAATACGAACTGATTAAAATGCTCCATATAAGAGTTACTCCCCTGCCAAATAACTCCTCAGATGTTGCTATCCAGCATCTCATGAATCACTTTTATTATAACCAAATGAACTTGTACATAGAATTTCAAAACCACAAAAGCATGGAAAGGACTGGGCACAGACCTAAAAATAGTCTGCCAGGAGAGGTGGGTATGTAACTTGGCAGAAAACAGGGGAAAAAACATAGACCAAGTGAGGCTGCAGAGAATTCAACATGACGAACAGAATTTATCCTGCAAAAACTAATCCGCAGTGGAGATGACAAGATGACAATCCAAAACAGAAAGCAAAACAAAAGCTCAATTTGAGTATTTAAGGAAAAGCAAACACTGCCAGGACCACATACAGTGTAACACTGTCTTAAAAAATTGTGATCTAGAACGCAAAATACCCCTCCTGCAGAAACACTTTGTGCATCCAGAAGATATGGCACAGAAACTAATTGGAAAAAACAGATTCTCCTCACAACTCTACCACTGCCTGCTCTGTGTCACAGAACAAGCCACTTAAACTCTACCTCCATTTATGGAGCACACTGCTAGTGCAAATTACCAGCCTCACAGAAACATTGTCAGACTGGGAGAATCTTGCATGGAAAGAGCTATAAAATTTCAAAATATTATGACTCATCTACTCATTATAAGCTAAACTCACAAATATGCTTGCAACACCCACACCAGTTTTTCTGGAGATGCCCTAGTTAAGAGTTGTCTGTGTATGGAACAGAACTGTAATGCTAACTATACAGTATTTACCTTTAAAGTCACATTCAGACAGAACCATATAAACCACGGTAGGATCTAGGTCAGAAAACATCTCTGACATGCTGTTGAAGAGCTCTTCCTTATTGACACTATACACTGCTTGTGACACTGAAAGGCTTGGGTCCCCCTGGGATACAGCAACAGCACTTCTGTCAGAATTGCCATTCTTCCAAGAAGGACTCCCACCAGTTTTCCTTCTCCGTGGCATTTTGTCTTCTAAATCAGCTTGCTTTTCGTTTTAGTTTGTTCACATGAGGCTGACAACACACAGCTCAGAAATCACAAAAAAACCCTTATAACTGGGATACGCATAACAGAAATAGCAGACCTGGAAAAAAGAGAACAGAGAAATTTTAATAAAATACACAATGCCATTTCCGCATCTCCTATTTAGATAGCTAAGGTATCAAAAAAAATACATAAGCATCAAGGAAAGCATTTTCTAGAAGGCTGCCTTTTTTTCTTTTCAAATGGCTGACAGCTAAATAGCAGCCTTATTTTCCAGCTAACTAGATATTGAACTTGTGTCTGGAAGAGAGAACAAATAAAATGGAGTTCAAAAGAAAAATCCAGAAAAGTAAAGGAAGTAATGCAAGGCAGCCAGTTCACAAATATACCTCTGATAACACCTACTGATGACCAGTTAACATGATGGAACGCTTTATATTCTGATAAAAGCCAGAAGTTTTTCTCCTCCTTTGAAAGTAGTGGAAAATGTAACAGACATCTCCACATCTCCCAGAAGTCCTTCATGACTTCCTCCCCCGATTTTTTTTTTAAGAGTACACTGCTGGGCTTCTTCAGTGTTCAAACAGTGGCATAGTTTGCCCAGAGAGGCTGTAGAGTCTCCAACCATGCAGGTTCTCAAATATGGCCCTGAGGAACCTGCTTCAGGTGACCCTGTTTGAGCAGGTGGGTTGAACCAGATGACATCCAGAAGTGCATTCCAATCTCCGCCTGTGTCAGGCTTTTTTAATTGTTAAAAACATTTTACAGCTTTTTAAGACAAAAAGAAGAGACTTTGGTCCACCTTCCCACTTCTGCCATAAAGCCTTTGAATATGTCTAGTTAAAACACTACGACATCTATAAGAACTGCAATTACCATGTTAACCTTGAATAAAAAAGCAAAGTGATTATTAATTAAAATACAAGTACAGCGTATGGCGTGGTCTCACTTTTTGTATCAAGTAACATGAAAGCTCTGTTGTGTTCCAGTGATGCTCACAATAAACTAATTTTTACTTTTTACAAATAATGATTCAGAAGACTAGCAAACCTTGATAAGGCTCAGAATCAGAAGGTAATTACAGCAGAGAGTCAGTATTTAGCAGTAACAATTACTGAGTAGGCCATAAAATACTTGTTCCTATATAGAGATTATTTTGCCAGTGAAGACCAATTCAACGTGTGCAGATAAATCAATGGCAGCACTTCCAAGTTCATTTGCTTCATCTCTCCCTGGACCACTGGCACACAAACGATGATGCCACATCAGTGCCAGAGTTGGACAGCACTTCTCCATTATTCTCTAGCAGTCTCCTCCAGCAATCAAGAGAAGTATCCTTTAGAAGAGTAGACTGTTACATTCCCAAGTCATAGAAATTTATGTAAGAAAAACAACTCCAGGATCCCAGGGGTTTCCACCAAATGTATACAGACTTTAGACGGACAAAGGAGACAGATGTCTGGAACAATGAGGAGGTCAAGGAATCTGAAATGCATGACAAGGAAAACTATAATACACAGGAAAAGGAAAAGGCAGACTTCGAAAAATAAGCAGAAACAACATTGGAAGATGCTAGTTAGCCAGACTGAGTTGGGACAATTGTGGCCTGTTTCTTCATTACACTTTTTTTGGTTCACCTTTCTGATTATCCTTCCTTATACCATTCTTTACTGTCACAAAAAAACTATTCAAGCAAAACAATTTTTTAAAAAGTTATAGCAAGTCATGTTTTTCAAACTTGTATTTCTAATTGATTCATCTTCCAGTCAGTAATTGATTCAGCCTCCAAGCTGAGACCTAACTTCACACAATGTGTCAGAGAGAAAAAATGTGATTGTTCCTTACAAAAACAGGTAACAGTGACAAAGAAAAGATCCTGCAGGGAAGAAAGGTATTCATGCACCTTGACATTACTGAGCACCAAGAGACTAAACAGAACACTCCCAAGTGTTGTCAGTGTTTCAGTCCAACTCTCTTACAACGATCAATCCTGCAAGGACCTGCTGCTGAAAAAGATGCTCTGAAGCTAGGACTTTTAACAATTGATGGCCTTACTTCACTACAGGATATTCCCTTGTCCTGGTTTGTCCCGATGTATTTCCATTTGCATTAGGCTGTGTATCCCATGATATATTACAATGACTTACTCTAATGACTCTAATAAGCTGCACACTTCAGTCTGCATGAGTCTCAGTCAGAGAATTCACAGTGCATTGCTTCAGAATTACTGAGGTCTAAACTGTATAGTCTAAACTGTATAATGCAATTAAATCACAGAAGGGTAAAGAAGGTAGAAAGGAAAATGACACTGGTCACCTCAGAACACACAGATCAAAACCTTGGCAACTACTACTACATCCATGTATGCTAAGACAATGCACAGATCACCATTTGTCCCATTTCTCCATCTAAAGTCTTAGTAAAATTGTAGAAATTGTTAAACCTATCAAAAAGATAGATCAGCATTGCCCAGGATTTCATTTAAATGAAGTATTTACTATGGCCAGTACCACAGACAGATATTTTGACAGAATTGTCTTTGCTTACCACAATATTTTCAATGAAATTCCTGGACAGATTCCTGGGCAGTATCTTCTGTTGATATTACTAAGCACAATGAAAATATATAAAAATAGATGCCTGCACACACAAAGCACACTGTACTGTATTACATAAGAGATAACACTAACAGACTCAACTGAAAGGAGTAATTTTCACTTGCTTTTGAGAGCACGTCCTGATACAGAGGATTTTATCTAGGGACTTGTGTTTTCAGATATTCAAGTTTCTTTCTTGAAAATTAGTTTACTATGAAAGAGGACATAACTCTGAATAACCTAACAGCCAGACTTACAGGTCAGCTATATTCATCGGTTCTGCGTAACATAATACGAATCAGCCTGCAGTTTGCTGTGGATGAGGGATTTTGTTTTCCTCCCAAGATGAAAATGGAGTTCTAATAACATCATGATTTAGAAGAGCTGGGCTGTGCTGAACACACTGAAAGGGAATTCTAGACAATTAGCCAGAGGCTGCAATATACTCAGAGGTTTGCTAGGCAGTTCTGGGTACCACTGTTCGACACACATCCAATTAGAGCAAACAGCTGCTTCATTCCAGCACTGATGAAAAACAATACTCCAGTGGCACTCTCAACTTCACCTTTAAAAACAAAGTAAAACAAAATCCACCAGCACCTCCTCGCTCATAGTTCTTCAGAAATAATCATCTGACACTAAGGATCTCACATCCCAATGTAATTCAGCTATCACAAACAACCATATGTATGAAAATACACCAGCATTACAATACTAAGACACCAGCATTCTCTACAAAATAAGGTAATTTTCAAACCCTACCAACCTAAAATAGAAAAAGTAGATTTATCAGGTCAGGGCACTGTAATGTCACCATCTTTCTAGCTGGCCAGAGTTGATTTCTGATGGTAGATTCAGGGTTCTTGGTTTTGTTTTGGCTTGATGTTTTTTTGGTTATTTGCTTTTTTTTAAATTTTGGTTTGCTCTTGGGTTTGGGGGACTTTTAAACACTTTTTAAATTTCAAGCTACATAGAATATTTATAATGTAGTGTTCGTTTGGAGCCACTGGCTTTTAAAAAACACACACATATAAACTGACATGCTGGAGATTGGAAAAATAAATCCATATTTGTAATTCAAATAAAATAGTAATGGTATAGAACTCACATTTTCAGCTTCACTGAGTTGCCCCGCAGTGGGTCCCTTCTCATCTTTCCAAAATCACCACTGATGGCACATTTAATAAAGATCTGCTGTTAAAAAAATAATGCACTCTTCTGTCAGGAAACCATACTTTCAAACATACAAATCAGATGTCAGCAGAAACTGATGCTCCCTCCTGACAAAGGAATGATCAGAACATAAATTAAAATTGCTATTTTACTCACAGACCATATAACTTTAAGCAAAGTTTTAACACTGAGCAATACACAGTTTTTTTTAGTATATTAAGCACAGCTAACATTTTACTGACAAAGTACCCAATATGCTAAGTTGAGCTCAAATCTAAGTTTTCCTAAGAATATCTACTTGACTTCAGCTACTGATTTCTCATCTAAAAAAGCTGACTTACATCAAGTAAAGAAATAACATAATTGCAGCAGAATTAGTTAGGAATAAAATTAAGTTTCCTCACTTGTCATTCCGCTTGATTCTTCACAACAGTTCTTAACCATCTTGAAAAGATCTACATATCCATGTTGGTCAAGAAAAGATTTGTTCCATCATGTAGGGAATTAGGCAAAGAAAACCTGTCACATCAAAATCAGAATATGTTACACCACTGATTTGCAACGCCCTACTGATGCTAAAAAACTGCGCTTCTGTTCAAAGAGGCTGCAAACTCCTAATCTACTGCGTACACACTGAAGATGTTAGGTCTACTCAAGGCCTGACTTAATTCCAACGTACACATTAGCCTAGAGCTCACTTTTCTGACAACAGTCTCATGCTTTCAATCAAATTCAATTTAAAAAAAAAGAAAACAACAACAACAAAAACCCTATGAGCACACAGCCATAAATCAGGTAAAGAATTTGGAACAAATACTCTGTCACACTCCTAACACGGCAGGCTGATGGCTCAATGTCTTTGTAGCAGTCTTCACAAGAGATGGAGAAACCTGTATCCCATTCTGCATCTCACCTCATTCCACTCTCCAAAGCACCAAGAACTGCCATCAAAACATACAGAGCACTTCACAAACACAAGCTTGATGATGAGAATCCAAATTTACAAAGTAAAGGAGAGGCTACAGGCAGAGAATGCTATTCACCCCACTCTCAAACATGTGGCTTCATAAAAACCACATCAGGAAAGGCTGAAAAGCCATTCAGCAATTTTAAAGAACATTCAATCTCTGAATATAAATTCAGCCTAGAACAAAACCAAAAGGCTGAAGTGTACCTGGTAACAGTGTAACGCTACATTACTTCCACTGCTCAATCTTCTGCTTTCTGAATCAGGCTTTACTAACACACACATTAAAATGCAAAGGTTATTTCCACATTTGTTCACTTGCACTTTGAAGTCTCACAAATTGAGCAAAATAATTAAGTATTTAAACACAAGCAGAAGACAAAAAAAGCAGCCAATGAAATCAAACAGACAAAATCATTAGACTCTCTAGTTGTATTTATAAAACAAGAAGCTTTTCTTCTTTGGACAAGGTTTGAGTCCCCTCTCTAAGAGCCAGAAGATACAAAAAGGAATAAATAAAGGAAGTGCCCTCCAAGAGATTGTTCTCAATAAGCACAAGAGTCACAAAGGAGACAGTTTGGGAGCCTTTTGTGTTCTTCCATTTCTACCAGCATTCAGCAACAGAACCAACTACCTAAACATGTTATTTCATGTGAAAATCTATACCGAGCTAGAGACAAAGCACTTTTAAAAACACTTCAAGTATCTTTTCTGCTCTTTCCCTTCTCCCACTCAGTGTTATTCCCACTGGTTGTTCCAAGGTCTTTGGCTATTTCAATGGTTTTAACAAAGGTCCTCTTTTTCACATCAAATTCTGTCAAAGTGCAAGACATACATCTCAATACACTTGCTTTATGCCATCTGCTCTGCTAGGAGGGTTTCCACTTTTGCAGTTTTTTAAGCCTTGTGAATGGCCTGGACCAGAGACAATTCTTTTGAGGCAGCTGCGAAAAAGAAATCTTGAGTACAAAACCAAAACAAACAAACAAACAAAAAATCAACAACACACACAGCTCAAGAGTACAAAATCAACACAAACTCATCCAAAGGAGATGCTTAGGAAGCAAATATAACTTTCAGAAAGAGCAGAGCCCTCTTCACTAGGAAGGACTCAAAGGCTCTTTCTCCACACACCAGATCACCAGAAGTCTGCCTGCAGTGTCAGTCAGCTGGTGTTTGACAGGTGACAGAAGCTGCTGAAATCCACATCAGGTAGTTCCCTTTTAAGCCCAGAAGCTGCATTTGCTAAAGGCCCTCTACATAGGTGAGCAGAAGCTCTTAGAAAGGCACTCCCTCAAAGCCAGATAGATCTCCTGCTGAATGCACATGATTAAAGCAGTGAAGTAGGAGGAGGAAAGCCACCAGTAAGCACGTTCTCCAGCACCAGGTCTGCTTGGCAAGAACTACTTTGGTACTTGCTTCCTTTTGCTATGTGCTGAAGGTCAAAGCTTGGGACATGCCAAAAACATGTGGCCTTGGGGTTATGGAGCATGCAGATATGCAGCCTGACAAGCTAGAAAACTCAACCAGCCGTTGTTTTCCTTGTTTAGGTGGAGAGGGTAATTGCTTTGGTTTTGCCTTTTCTTTTTCTTTCCCAGAAAATATTAAGACAATCTGCAAAATGTCTTTCCAGCCCTAGGAGAGCTTAGGGATATCAGATCCTTTCACGGCTTCTCTCCTATGTTCTTTGGTAGCCTCCCATACAGCTCACGGCCCTGCTCGAGCATGCTCAAGTCAGGGTTACTCATGCCCATACCAAACTCATCTTTGAGGGGAGATGTTCCAAGGAGGCAGAGCTCTCAGGCCACCTCGGCTGTCCCCAGTGCAGACTCCACACAGCTCAGCTGCTTCGCTGTGACCTATGCCTGGCCCCCGGAGCAACGTAAAAGGCTGCAATGGAGGAGACAAGACTTGTGGCTCTGGTGGTGCTACTGCAGTTTCACACCTGTGCTCAGTACTACTGCTTCAGATTGTATTCCTGCTCCACATTACAAAACAGTAGGAGAGAGAGAGAAAGAGGTATTTGGAAAAAAACAGCTCCTGCCAGATGGAGCAGAGCTGCAACTTGCCCATATCATGTTTCCAGAGACTGTCCAAAAGTCAGGCTGAAGGGCAGTGAACAAAAGCAACACCTCTCTGCAGAGTTACAGCTCCTCACAGCAGAGTTTCCTTTCGCATCCTCTCCAGATGAACTTTCATACCTGTCTCTGAAAAGCCTTCATAAACACAGCAGTGCCTGGATCCTGTAATTCAAGACTTGGTGCCTCTCTGAGATGCTGGAAGTAGCTTGCAATCTTTTAGAAACTGCTACTCCAGCAATACCTAGCTAAGAAGCTACAACACAGTCTAATGCACAAAATATTTGATGCTGATAAAAGAAGGAAAATACATTATTAAGCTGAGCAAGACTCTCTTAATGAGATTAATTTTAATACTTGTTGTATTCTGCTATATTACTGTTTCCTGCTTCTTAAGGATCCTTTGGTTTGGGTTTTTTTTTACTGTGACTGAGACTTGGCCAAAGGTTGAGCATTTATGTTAGTGCTTGGAAAGCCAGAAAAAGGGCAGCAGCAAGGGTGAAGACTGGTTCCATCAAGGTGAGAAGATACTGTATAAGAGGACTATGACTGAAGTTCACAGGTGATGCTTATTACTGCAGGCACACACATGCAGATGCACTACGGAGGAAGGAAAAGCAGAACATTAAAATAATACTTTAGAGTTTTCTGCCCTGGCAGCAGTCAGGACTGACAATAAATAAATGCAAATGCAACTTCCCCAAACCCTGACTTGCTTTAGCTGTTGAGGCAAATGAAGACACGTCTACTTTCTTCTTACAGATCATGCTGCAACTCTAACTCAGCTGGGAACAAAGGGAAGTGGCTGTCAAAGACTAAGGCTCCAGAGCATAAATCTTCAGACCTATGTAGACACCTAACGGGGCACCTGCAATGTGAACAAGTCTTGGTTCTGGTGCTTCCACATAAAAAGGCCTCTCAGCTCCACACCTTTCCCTCACGCATGATACACAGAACAACCCAAAGGCAGCACTGTCTGGCCAACTTTCTGCTGAAGACCTTCAAGCCCGTGACACATACAGTGCTGCACTTTGGTGAGCCCCAGCTGCCACTTCCCTCCTCACAGCCTCATAGTTTTCAGTTCTGTGACTCTAAATGAAGGTTTGGGGCACACCGAGACAAAACTGAAGCACAACACATTTTTGAACTTCAGCATAGGCTCAAATATAGAAACAAAATGAAGATGCATCCAGTTTTGAAGAAAACACTTCCAAGAACAGGAGACTGATGAGAAGACCACGACTGTTAGAGCATCTGAGCTGTGGCACAGGGTGTGCTGGAACACAAGCCAGATTTTTCACCAAGGCGTTATCTATTAACCAGTGACTTCAGAACAGTAGCGGACACATCAGAAAGCTGAGGACCCAGGCTGGAAAGAGACATAAAGCTGTTTGTGACCTTTGGTGGCGGTCCACATACAATAGTAACATGAGAACCACTCCAGAATTTCCCAAACAGAAACATATTATAGTGACACACAATACTTGGCCAACTCACATGGTTTCAAGTAGCATCATACAATCACAACTTCAAAAAGAAAACCAGAAACAAAATTGCATCTAGAAAGCAAGACAAGAATGAGAATAGCTTATTCATGTAGACATCCTAAATATTTGCTAGGGGAAAAAAAAAAAAAAAGAAACAGGTCCTAGGCTGGAAATTACATTACACAGACCTATTAGGGCAATTATATCTACTTCATAAATTCAAATGCACTTCCACTGCTGAAGTCAGGAGGCCAGCTGAACATAGCAAACACAGAGCCATTACACAGCTATTAAAAAGATAAAAACTATTTTCGGCTTAATGTAAACCACAGACAGATGACATCATCCTGATCTAGGTACAATCAACAAAAAGTTTAAGGCCTCCAAATGACTGCCATTACTTCCTTGATAGAGACTTAAACCTGTCATTTACCTTCAGAAAGTAGTTCACATGAGTTCACCTCGTATGGCTGTAAAAAGGTCCATTTAAATAGTTTTATATGGTGGTTTGAGTTAACATTTACAAGTTTTGAGATGGAACACAGATCAATTACATAAACCAACTCACCAATACAACAAAAATTGTCAGTGGAGTCTTGAGAAGAAACAGATGGAAAACAACCTCTTCCATAACCACAGCTGGATTCAGGAGAAAATATCAACATATTGCCTTACTTAATTCTGAGAGGCAGTGTAACTGACAGCTAATGAATACCATACTGGCATTTTTATGTTAGCAGAGCCTCTGTAAGAAAAACCAAGGCAGCAACTTCCTAAAACTCAAAGATTAACAATTCAGGAACTTTCACCGGAGCTAAATTCACACACAGAACTCTATTACTTTAGCAATAATTAGATTGTCAGCCATTTAGCATAGACTAAAGATCAGTACACAAGCAAGAGCGAAAGGCAAGAGACCATGCAACATCTCAGAGCTACAACTCCCTGAAGTCCCTATTACAATATTTATACACTAATTCAAGACAACATAATGCTTTTTTGTAAAATGGACATGGTCATAGGTAGCAATCCACCTAAGCCATAAAGCAAAACAGCTGTTTTGCTTTAATACATCATGGATGTTTCCTAACACCATGCCTAGGCTAACTTTTGTCAGGTACTACTGCACGTTCACATTGGTAAGAATGTGAGAACCTCACCAAGAACCTTGCTTCCAGCTGAAATGCACTGATATTAATACAATAGAGGGAGAATTCTTTAAAAAAAAAAGTGTAAAGAAGACCACCAAAAAAACCCACCCACGGCAACACCACAGCTAAAATCAAACCTAAACACAACAGAAAACCTATAAAGATGAAACTAAAGGATTTTTAAGATGTGCTTTGATGCTGTTCCATTTCCTTCACAAGCTCTTCACATAATCAGTACAACACAAACTATTGCGACATGAAAGCGCTGCAAACACGAGACAAGCAAGCCCTGCCCTGGTCATGGTGACTGCACCCAGATGAAACAGGGCTCAGGCTTACAAATGCATACTGTATCTAAACTTTTCTGCCCTTCTGCAATTTGCCACAGGTTAATCTCAACCTTCACCTCTCCAATCACATCCCAAGACATATTATCTATGGTTTTTACTCCAGTGAAGGCGAAACAGATGAAGAGCAACCCGATTATCTTCTCTTTTCTTTTGCTTTACCTGAAATATCAAATATACTTTTGGAGGCTTTTCTGCTTAAGTTCTATATGAATTACTCTCAATCTTTTCACTGAAAAGACTTGAGACGGATACTAAACTTTGTCAAGATGCTGTATAAAAACCTTTGAAGTGTCTCTTAAAACAGTCATTAGAACAAGATCTAAGAAAAGTAATAGTAAATATGTTGTTGAGTTTTTTCTTCTCTTTTGAAGTCAGGCTCTTCTGAAGCCCCACAGACTTTATGGCACTCAATCAGCAAAACCAAAGGCTGTGTCCAAAGCACGTGGCAGCAGTACGCTATGAAGGACATGCTTAAATAACCACATGGTAACCACGTTTCAGCCGTTCTCGACTGTTGAAAACAAACAACCCCTTACTAAGTCTTTTGGTTTCATTTCGCACGGGGTGAATTGATCCTGAGGGGCCCTGTTCCTTGCGAAGTGCTTTTAAAGTTCACGGGTACTTCACTTGGTTTGCTCGGGACAGACGGTTGAAGCGTTTCCACCGACCTGCCAGCCCCGATCCTTCCTCCAACGGCAAGTGCCGCCACACAGGCCACAGCTGCCGGCAGGGCAGAGCAGGCCGGGCCGCGGCCCTCCCCGGGGCTGCCGGGGGCAGGAGCCGCCGTTTGGAAGAGGAAGGCGGGGGCCTCGGCCGCTGCCGAGCGCTCTTCAACAGTGACGGAAGAGGCACCGGAGGCCCGGCAGCCGGCACCTCACGCTGAGGAGTGCCCGCAGTGCTCACCAGGGCGCCGGGGAGCGGCGACCTGGCGGCAGCTCCAGCCCCGAGGCCCGCGGGAAGGCCGCTGTG
>VZZY01015555.1:75706-86175 GCA_013400335.1 Eurystomus gularis
AGGAAAAGGAGTGATAAATTAGTTTCTACATAGAGATATTTAACAAAGGTTTAAGGCGGTGTAAAAACCTCTTCTTGTGGAATTGAAGAGTTTTATAGGTTAGAATTTATTGAGGACTATGCAGTTCTTTGTCATAGCTGGAGTTAGTGTAGTCTGTTTTCTGGGGGGTTTGTTGTTTAGGGTTTTTTGTTTTGGGGAGTGATTTTTCCTTTTGTTTTTCAAATAGTGTAGTAGTCTTGTTGCTTTTCCCCTGGTGACAGTCTGGCAAGGCATTTTCTGTGAAAGTTTCTTCTGATTGCCACAGACGCACCCCTTCCACCCTCCTCCCAAGGCCTAGCTTGTGATCATCTGGAGAAGTTAGGGCTCCTAGTGTTTCATAAATACTCTTTATCTTGTCCCATGGCATTTCTTAGTTACCTGATATGTGTTTGTGCCAGAGTGAAACAAACACTCCCTCTCCTTCCTATTGTCTTTCTGCATGTTCTTCTGGTTCTTAGATGGTGGCATCTTTGTAGCCGGACCTGTTGGGTCTTTATCTTTTGAAGATTATCCTCATATCACTAGAAATAGTTAATGCTAATAATTTATCATATTATGCATGGGTGTTCTTTAGGCATCTGTACATAGTGTTAAAATTGAGAAAGTTTGCTTGTTTGGTACTTAAATGTTTTGGAGTAGCTGGAGGTATGTGAGAGGACATACTCACACCCTGGTATTTCTGCACTGAGATTGTGTAGTTAGATGGACCTTTGATCTGACGTGGCTATGCTTATATAGTTATTTTGAGCAAAACTAACAAATACAAATTAGAGTATCACCTGGGAGAAGAAAATCTGTTTTCTATTGTCATATGCTAGAATTTGGTATTTTTGACGGGAAAAGGTATACATATTAAGTATGCTGGATTGTATTCATTAATAAATACTATTTGCTGGAAAAACTTAGCTGACGTGGGTATTTTAATGGCTTAGACATCTGTCTTGTATGTACTTAGGTGCTTATATTTAAGAATTATGTGTAGTTCTGTGGAGGTCATATAGCCACGTTACAGAAATGATCTGCAGTTAATTATTCTAACAATTTTTAAACTTCCATTAAGTGTATTTAACTGCAGACTGCAGTTTGCAATGTTCTTGAGCTATTGCTGGCTACATAAGCCTAAAGCCAAATTTCTAATTTGATTTTGCTCATAGTTTAATCTTTTTAATTAGTTTGACTCTTGTAACGATCAAGTTTTTCATTAACTAGGACAGGCCACCAGTCAGAGAAGAAGAAATCTTGTTCTTTTTTTTTTTTTTTTTCCAATGGAATATTAGCTGTTTGCTCTGTAAATGTCCCAATTTTATGAATCCTTAGAGGAACAGACCATGTAGGCTCACCCAGTTCACCCAGATGTTACTGAATTTCCAACTGATTGATGATGAGACCCTTTGTTTTCGTATGGGACAATTTTCCAATTTTCTTTTGTTACAAGCACATCAGTAATTAATGACAATTTCATATATACATATTATTCTGATGGTTTCCTGGCAACAATAAGATAAATCTATTGTGGCAGAAAAGAAGCCTTGATTTGAAAGGCGGAAAAACAGGGGTTGCTGAATTAGGAATGGTAACTTCTGATGACCGACCACCAAAATGGCCAGGCTGGTTCAGAAGTCCCTATGCCCTCATTTATTCTATTAGAAATGTCAAAGAATTATTAATTTTATTCTTGTGCTAATGCTTTTTTGTGAGGGAGGACATGGTATTAAACAGTTTAAAAGATGGGCAACTGAAGAGCTACTGAAAGGGTAAAAAACAAACCCCCAACACCAGAAAGACAAGCTGGCTTTGTGTGCCTGCCTTGGCATTTCTAAAATGTGACTTCTGAAGTGACTGTACATTCTGTTGCACTTTATGCGTTCAGACCGCAAGTTCCTTTGATTTCAGTTACATTTCTGAGCACCTAACACTTCTGCCTTGTAATCTCGGCTTAAGAATCCAGAAAATGACAAATCTTTTCTGTGAAAACTTTGTTATAGGGTGTTTTACAAGCATCGTATAGAAACTTTGTAGTAGGTGGGAGGCTAGTGTGCAGGATTTCAGGCTTAACTGTTTTAAAGCGTGGCATTGAATATTCCTTTCCTGCAATCTTTGCCTCCAGTTATAGTCTTCCAGTTTCAATAAATAAGAAGGGTGGCCTTTAGGCAACATGCTCTTCTACCAAACAACCCTGATTACCTCCAGAGGAAGTCCTTTCTGTGGACTGAACCAAATAACGACTTCAGGTTTGTTTGGTGGTGGTTAGTTTTATTGGTTTGTTGCTTTTGCCTGAGTTTTTGTTTATTTGTTGGGGTGGGGATGTTGGTTGGTTTTTTTATTTAAAGGAAGGGGGGAAAAAATGTAATCACTTACCAAAACCCATATTAATATTAGGGTTGAGGAGACTGACTAGAGGTTTGAGAAGTTCAGGACTGTTTACCTTGGAAAAGAGATGAGCAAGAGTTGTAATAAAAGCATACGACATAACCAGTGAGAGGTAGCAAATTGGGAATTTCTTGTTTTGACCCTCTCTGCTGAATAAGGAGCGTTCGTCAAAGTTGAAACTTTAAAAATTGTTGAGGGTTAAGTATTTCTTAGGATCATACTGGACCAACTGGAAGGTTGCAGCAAAGCAGAGCTGAACTCATGTCTTTAGTATAAGTGACATGCATTAATCGTAAATCACTTCAGGTTAGTGTACCTCAGTACGTATTTTCATGGCATAATGTGGGACACTTTTTGTGTATTCAAATATTTTAAATAAAGTCGGGATACAAACTGCGTTCTTATGAGGAGCTTGTATGCATAAGTTTGCAAAACAGCAGGAGCCTGAGCTGTGCTCAAAGACTCATAAACGAAGTGTTAATCTCACAACAGTGCTATGAAGTGAAAGAAAAATTATCCCTTGGTTTGCAGACAGTAATATGGAGATGATTGATAGGAAGGGAAATTAAACATCATCTGAGGTTACTTTTCTTCCTTGTCTACTTGAATCAATACATATTATTTTGTCTGCTTAATGCCTATGTGCATCTTTTGCTACCAAAAAGAAAAACAACAGACAAAATAATTAGCGTATCACTTGTCCACAATATATATTGTAGCCATTTTGTTACTTACAGAAACCAAACTTTGGTTGATGTTAAACATTTTTCACACAGGAATTTTTTCCAGATTGCACTATCTTCTTAATCACCATTGTTACCTAGAAATCTAAACCACATGCTTATTATTGGTGTCACTCAAAGCAATGTGTGTTTGCTGGCTCTGCAGCTGCAGTAAACTAATGAACTGTATTCCCCCTGCTCTGCTGACATCAGAGTTTGGCTGTTTCAAAGATGTCTTAAGCATGATGAAGTACTGCTAAAGGTAAACAAAGATAAAATTGGCACAGAGACTGTTCCTGCTTAGAAATGAAGGTTGAAAGCTTCATGGTACCTACATAGTGTGGGATATCCTAAACAGATGTTTTATTTATGTGAGACAGATGATACGTACTTATCTGATGGAGATGTCAGAGCTGCAGTGTTAGGATCAGGTTTGCAGCCATGGTGGGGGAAAAATCTATTCAAATTTACCGTGTAGACTGGGCAGCCTTTTTAATGCCTTTGTTATACTCAAGTGAGTTCCCATTTATTTCTAGTGATTCAGTTATGTTACCTAATCTTAATAGTACTCTTTTGTCTTCCGTGAATAGAGACTGCCACCTTTTGCTGAAACACTATTTGGTAGTAATTAGCAATTTTAGCCTTTATATTATGTTTTTAGTTTCATATTTTCATACTTCGTGGTAGAAACCATGACCTCTGTCTCCAAGAGATTTATCAAAACTTTTCAAACTGTTGAAGCAGAGAAAAAATTTTGTACTGGCAAAATACATTTATAAGCGTTAAAGAGAAATCTGTCTCTTCTATTTACAAATAATTTTTTTAACAGATACAGGCATTGAACACAAAAGAGGAAGACAAAGAACATTTTAAAAAGAACTTTGGAGAAATCAAATACTCCTGGAGTTTTCTCCCATCTCCTCCTTTGCTGGCTACAGCACGTGAAAAATGCACATACTTTAAAAAAACTAAAATAATTACTGTTTAGTAGTATTAGCATTTTCTTGCAGTCATTAAATAATTCCCTTTTCTCTGCAATTGTAGTCCTTGTCTTGCTTATGGTTTGCTATGGAAATAATCTATTGACCATCATGGAATAGGATAGCTTCAGATCTGCAGGTTTACTATGCTTGCTTTTTAAAATATTTTGTAATTTCTTGATCTTTATCACTGCAGCTAACATGAGAGACCATTGAAAGATCAATTTCAAACTTATGAAAATCTTATTACTGTGCTTTTAAGTGCCTGATAATTAGCCTCTCAAAAATGGAAAGAAAACATTTTTCTGTTTTTCAGTTTACTTTGTATATGTGATAGCACTTTGTCTGGACAAATGTTTTTTAGCTTGCTTTTCTAATGAAGTAAAATTTTTATCTGATCAGCCAGTCTCATTTCTTTGTTACTAATCTTCCCTGAAGTTACATTAGTTCAAAACTTGCTGGCAGTTGGGCAAAGGTTTCAGAGATGCAAGAGTTGTCTAATTGGTGCTGAGCAGAATAGAGACATACGAATTCTGTTTATACAAAGGAGAACAGACCAGCACTGTTAAACGTTTCAAATGGCAGCAGCCCCTGTGCTAGCTGGAATAAATTCAACTAATTGCCACATGGGTGTTTCAAGTGTTGTAGGGGGAAGTGCTGTCCCCTCCCCAGCTCTCCAGGCATGACAGCCAGGAGGAAGAGGAGTAGAGTTACAGGGAACAGATCAGTTGCAAACCAGCCGTCATTAATTTTGCTGCTTGTGATAAAACTAATTTCATATAGCAGTAAAGGAGATAAACAACACAAAACTTTGAAATACTCTCTTAATCCACGGGCTGGTAGAGGGGCTGTACATGGTATTTGAAAATATTACTATTTATTTTTTTAACTTAGAGGTGATTTTTTAACAACAAAAAATGATACCTGCATTCCCTGATCGTCTTAATGAAAACTGTGTATGTGATATACTCTTACAGAAGGGGGAAAGCGAAAATGAAAAAATAAAAACCAATAACAAAACCTAAAAACAAACCAGTCAAAAGTAGCTAAAAATCTCAAAACATGATCACAAAGTTCTTTAGTTAATGTTTCCTGTAGTATTTTTTACATAACTTGTTTTTTTTTTCCTGTGTATTTTGGCTGCTTAGAGTCATGATGATGGTACAAATGCTGAAGCAAAATGTGTGCAGTTAAAGTAGAGCTGAACTTAGGAAGTGCTTAGTATAAAGAGAATTTGCAGTTTGTCCCTTATGTGGATGCCATAGTGTGGATGTGAAAAGTCTGTTAAAATAAATTGTTCCTTGAAAAAAATAAACTTACTGACTTTAGTTGTGTCAACAATTTAATTAAAGGAAAATGCTGTTGGATATTTACCCTTGGAATTTTTACTCTACCTTCAGATAGAGTAGTCAATGTAGGGTAAATCTTACTATTTTAATACCATTATGTGTTTTAACTGTGTTCTTCTGTTACTATTTGAAAATATAGACATGTACTTAATTAAAAAAATGCAGTAATTGTTCTCCATAATAAACTCATTATTGAAATTTAATCAAACCATATCAATAATTTAGTAGGCAATTATTTGAAATTAAATTTTGAAAAATGTAAAAATTGTTCTTTTCTTGTGATTTAGGAGTAGAACCTCGTACTCAGTCACTTAACTCACTGACTGCAGTGCCTTTCTGTGAGCTTTAGTCATGATGTCCTAGTCAGTCAGAAAGAATATGATTTTTCTTTAAAAAAAAAAAAAAAAATGTTTACATGACCCAGTGAAATTGTGTCCTTTTGTGCAGTGACACAACATTGTAGAATAAACAAAGGGAAGTTTAATTCTTAAGCTGTTTCAGTAATAAGAATGAAATAAAGCAAACTGAATACTTAGTTTTGATGGTAGAAGCAGAATTCAGCATTCTGGGGGTAGGTGGGAAAGGTTACTCTGTATGTTTGGGTTTTGACAGGTGGTTCTTTCTCAGCACAAATGGCTGTAGAGTTAACATTTAGTCACTTAAAAAATAAAACAAAGAAATACAAGGCAACTTTAAAGCTTTTTGGTGAAAATACATGTTTATTTAAATACCTTATTCAGTCATCCATTGTAAATGTAGTTGGCGTGTGTCACTATTTCTGAAAAACTTCAAATCCATCTCTTCTCTAAAGCTCCCACTTCTGCTATTGCCAGTAAAATTCCAGTGGCAAAAAGAGAAGTACTATTTTCGATTGTGTGAAGTGAGTAAATGAAGGTCTAGGAGTTGCATTTGTGAGCTACTAGCGACACTTTTTCTTAGGAAATTTATGTAGAATATGAAAGTCGGCATAACTCTGCAGCCTAAGGGAAATTGGGAAATCTGGAAATAAGATTTCAGCTTGGTTCCAGTTGGAACTGGTAGTCTAGAGTGCTGCAAAACCATTAAAAAATTGCTTTAGGAAATAGGAGGGTTCACAAAGTACAAAAATGGTATCTTTGTAGAATATATACACATTGGTACAACTGGAAGTAGGTCAGTAGAAAAACTAGTAAGTTGTTTAAAAAAGCTCTTTGAACTAGGAGTGAAAAACCAAGTTAAAGGCTAGATTTCTAAACCTCAGCTGGGAAAGCGGGGGTGACGTGGTGTTTTCCAAAGTTACACTCTTTCAGTCCTAGCCTTTGTTTCCCTTTAAAGGTTAAAACACCTTCAGTCAGATTACCAAGTAAAAAGGCTCCCATTTAATTTTGTTTCATTTTGATATGTTTGCCCATTGTTCTTAGTTTAGGTTCTTGTGCAAATAGGAGCATTCTAACCTGAGGTGGATTTATTATGTAGATTAAAGCATGCTCATCCTAGGGTTGCAGCTCTGTGTGCCACTCCTTTTCTGATGCTAAAATCGGTTTCTGATACCCGTATATATCTGTGAGGATGGAGTTCTCCACTACGTTTTGTCTAGCAGTGAAACTGGTTTGAGAGACATCTTCAGGGACTTCCTTACACTGGCTCAGCCTCCTGAGAAATCATGCTGTGGAGCTGTGCCCTAATTCACACTGTCTTGAGACTCTTCAGAGTCACTCCAACTTCAGCCCGTACGTGGGCTGTGATGAGTTTAAGTTTCTGTATACTATCTGATTTAACGCCTGTCAACACTTTGCTTAAAAGCCTGGCATCATTCAACATCCCCATAAAATTAATTTTAAAAGTAGCCTCAACATTTTAGAAATTAGGGAAAAATTAATTGCTAGCATTTTTTAGAGGATTTGTGGAGAGTTTTCCCACTGATTTTCATAATCTGTATTGATCTTCTGCTTGAAAACAAAACTATAGGCAAAAGTAATTTCAGGAGAGTGAGAAGGTGGAGGGGTAAGTAATGACAGGTTAGTTCTTCAGAGTACTGCCAGTCATCTTAGTAATCTGAGCTGAGCTGCATAGCAGGTATTTTAACATAGTCCGAAGCAAGTTAGTTTATCTAAAAAAAAAAAAAAAGCAAGTTCTCTTTACAGAGTGCCAGAATTGAGTTTCGGAAGCTTGTCATCCTGACACTGTTTTATCTGACTACTTTGAGTACTCTTCGGTTGACACTGCTGCTGAAGGAAGCAGTTACTCATCTTCACTGCTCCTGCCATTGCTCTTCAGGGAGAATTAACGAGTCAAAGTCATTTGCCTTATTTGAGTCAGCTGCACTCTCAAAGTCATAGAAACAAAGTGTGTGAAGAGTAGGAGCAGAAAAGTAAAAAATACAGGCACATAAGTGACAGTAGGCAAGGAGGGGGGAAGGAGTATAGTTGCAAAGGATGGAGTTGTTGCACCAGTAGCTGGAGCGTTGCCCTGAATCAAACCTTGGTGTTCTTCACTCTGCTGGAATGTGTGGGAGCGCAAACACCAAAGCCAACACTTAGAGCCAGAGAAGTACTCGCGCTTGCTTGTAGGCCATCATTTTCCATGTGCCAACCCAAGCATGTCAGTGGCCTGAAGGATACTGGATTGTGGAAGTGATCCTGTTCAAAAACACTTCCCCCCCCAGGTTAGTTTTCATTTGGATCAATGTGACTTACACAGTCACCTGCTACCTCCTTTGTGTGTTGGCAGATGCTGTGTGACAGTCTTGGGGTGGCAGAAGTGTTACTTGCAGTGACAGCTTAATTTGGAACACTTTATTCATTGGGTTTGACCTTATTAAATCATCTTAAACATTGATTAAACCGCATCCTAGGATTGGGCCGAAGCAGTCCCACCCCACCCTGTGCGTTTTTACAGCCATGTGGTGAGCTGGTTCAAGAAGTAGATCTATCTGAAAAGTAGCCTGGCCAGAAAAATGGATTTTTCAGTAGTGTCGCTCATCAGTTGCGTGCGTACTGGAGTGATGGACAGACAGGTCTGACAAATTTTTAAAGGTGCGCAGTGCTGTGAAACTGCACCCTAAAAAATTCTAAAAACACTTGTCGCCCCCAAAGTCTGGTGCGGCAGTATCCATATACAAAATTAAATGTGTCCCACGTTTCAGAGAGCTGCAAACATAAGTGCAGTGAGTGATGCACTACCCTTCCACGTCTGAAAAAGAAACAAAGGTACAGGGGAGAGTGTTCCCTGCTTAGAAACCGTTGAAATCAGTGCTGCTTTTAGACACAAACGTGTGGATTGTGCTGGTGCCAGTAATTTGAACTAATGTGAATGTTGTGGAATCCACGATAAATTTTTCTAATGTTTTAAGCTGACTGGCGGCTGTAATAAATCATCCGTTCATCCTAATATATGGTTGCTTTCAAAATAAATGGATTTTATATTGGAATTCAGAATTGGTGTGGTAATATTTAGTGAGAGGTACTTACATACAGTTCTCCTTTCCCTAGGAGTGTTAGATTTCCACTTTTTATGCCCTTACTGTCTTTCCTATGTGTACAAAAGAAAGAATTTGGGGTTTCAGTGTTTTTCAGGCCTCCCTAAGCCTGATGGCTCACAGTTGTGTACCAGGATTACGATTATGAGATGTAGTCTTTGATGTTTGGACTGGTCTTTTCCTGTTCTGCAGTCTAAGCTACTGAGTCTTGCACTGTGGCTTGAACTAGAGAAGGCAGTACAGGCCAGTGCTTGCACACAGATTGGTCTTCATGCCAGCTCTCGTTCTTCCCCTCCACCCACCTGCTGTAACTGGTTGTTCCTTAAGCAAAGACTTGAGCTAACTTACAGGATGTATACCTGTCTGTAGGGGAATATGTATGTGCATACATATGCATGTACAGAAATGCATCTTTTCTTTCCAGGTAATCACACATTCAAAAAAAAAAAACCAAAACTTGTACTGCCGAACGGATAAGTGCCATAAATAGCTTTCTTCCCCCCAAGCATGAATTGATGAAACGCAAGCAGTAGAATCTTGTCTTGTGTTTCCCCAAAGCCTGCATTAACAACACTCCACAGGACTCATAGCAGGAACAGACCACAAGTTTACTCTTGCACATGAAGCTCTTCCAGAATTATTCACGGAAAATGAAACCCCTTCTTTAAGTGTTACTCATTTAACTGGTATTTCTTACATTTTGGAGTCTTGAGAGCTGTTCAGAATATATTGATAAGGACTACTTGATAGGCCAGAAATCCAGCTGCTGTTGAAAAATTTTTGAATATAAGTTTGTTTATTCTTTGAAAAGACAGTGTTTACAAGGAGCTTGCGCTTTTGTGGCGCTGTATGCGTTGACATTCTGTAGTTGCCAAACTTCAGGCAACTGTAGAGCTGAATGTCACCTGCTTTACTAGTAGTAATTTGTTTTTATGTGGAAACTTGTATGAAAATAGCTGCATAGGAATGTTGCCAGAAATTGTTGGATGAAGTTGTATGGATAATTTTGATTATACAAATCCTCACTTAGAAACAATTTTATTTCATCTCATGTTAATGAGTGGGTTTGTGGCTTGCTGGTTTTAGTTTTTTCATTTTGTATTATTATTAAAGTGAACCTTTATTTATAATCTTTTAATTCAGAAGGATTCAAAATAATGCTTAAGAAATGAATGTGTGGATTGCTTTGCATATATTCACCAGTCAGTGGTGTAGTGGGATTCCTGCTGTTCAGTCTTTTTGTTTGTAAATAAATTCTGCAGACCTTAGGTGAGTCTTGATTAAAAATCTCTAATTACCTATCAAGACTTTGATGGTACGTGAAAAAAACTGTGAATAACTGATACCATTCGTGACCAGTGGATCAAATGTTCAGAGGATTGACCAAGACAAAGATACTTGGGTACATTGATTTTAGATAATAATCATGTTGCAAAGGGAAGCTCGTGAAGGCTAATACCATTTTTTTTTCTATAAATTGACTTTGCACTGTCTTAATTCAGGCCAGAACGTGTGCAAAACTGTCATATTGAAAATGGGGGGGGGGGGGGGG
>VZZY01015555.1:86204-106561 GCA_013400335.1 Eurystomus gularis
TGATTTTCCAGGCTTTGCTGAGATTTCTGAGTAGGAGATATTGCTTTCTCACCCACGAGAAGTGGTATGCATATACAGGATACAAAATGCTTAAGTTGGAAGAGTATATTGAGAGAAAGAATCTGGTAGAAGAAACTACTTTTCTCATGCTTGGCCTTTTAATACCTGACCCTCACAAGAATCAACTGTCTTTCGATGTCCTCCTTTTGACATGTGAAGGAAGCTCCTAAGCAAATTCATAACGAACGTTGTAGACACAGTGTCAGTCCTATGCAGGCGGCCACTACCTGAGTTGAATGTTACTCCGTGATTTTGCCACTGTCAAGATAACTGTGCGTGAGCAGTCAGAGCTCTTCCAAAAGACAGATGCTTAAAGTTAAAAGCTGAGCAAGGCAGTGCTTTCAGGCGGGCAGCAGGAAGCGTTTTTCTCCACCCCTCGGTTTCCTTTGCTGGATGTTTCCCTTCAGTACGTACTTCTTGTTGGTCCTCAGTACAGGGCAGTACTTACCACTCTTGAGGAAACAGCCAATAGTAGCATCTGAGAGTAACACCTTCTGGCCTATCTGCTTGGCTAGGAACATCAGCCCTGTCCAGATTACAGTTATTTACTCTCAGCATCTGGAACAGAATTCTGCAATTAATCTCATCGTGAATGAATCAGTATTTTGGGACTATCTAATACAAAAACTGAAGCATTTTCCTTAATCTGAGTTACCTGGGCAGCAACTTGTTGTTGTCTCCTCCTATACTAATTTCCCATAAAATTCATAGTCAAATATTAGGTCTCAGCCTTTTTTTTTTTTTTTTTTTAAAGGTGCTAAATTACTTCAGCTTAATGCCCAAGTTTTAGGCACTAAAGATTATAGTTGACAGCTTTTGTTTCCTAATCATAAGTGTCAGCCAACAACATTTTTAGGGTGTAGGATGTTCAGTGAACTCCTGCAGCTATTGAAGGCTGTTGTGAACCTCCCCAATCTGTAAAGTGCCCTTCTGAAGTCTTCCTTTCTTGTGATGAAGATGCATTGCAGAGTGTTTTGATTTCAAATTAAAAAAAAAAAATTAAAACAAGAAACCAACACCATTCAATCAGAATAAAATAATTGCACTGCTAACATTTATTTTTTTTTTTAGGATAGAAAGGTAAGAAAAACAAATGTAGCAAACACATACCACAATTTTTTTTTTGTAGGCTGTTTCAGTATGCTACTGACCTGCATGCTGTGATCATGAGGGTGATTTTTTAGAAAAACAAACCAACCAACCAAACAAAAACCAACCCAGAAAAACAACCTGCAGAATATGAATGAAACTGAGTTTCATCGTGTTTGGCCTTTTGAAGAGTAAAAGCAAAGGAACTTCATGCATTTTAAGTCTTTTATATATGCAAGCTTAAGAGAAAAGTAAGAACTTTATATGGGATTCAGGACCTGAAGACAGTAACTATGTATTCAAGAATGTTTTTAGGTAAGAAAAGTTAAATTTTGTGCTTAGGTAATGTCTTGTGTGCTGAAGAAAGATCAGGTGGTTTATTTTGACAATCACCTGGTCAACTAGTTATTCTCCTGCAGAGTTAGTATGTGAGAGAGATTGGTTGTGTCCTTTTATAAGTAACATTTTCCCTCCTTTTTTCAATTTTCACAATCATTTTTTATAACCTTTTTTTTTGTTTTAGCCACTTCTTGAATTTCCAGCACATACATGTGGACTGCTGTTCTGAGGTCACTGCAGCTGAGCAAGTGAAGTTGCATCTCTGTTCGGTTTTTGAGTTAGAGAAACAAAAAGATCATTTGTAAACAATGAGGCATTATTTTTGCTGGTGGCTTCAGGCTACTTCAGTCCAGTACTCTTGATGAAGTGTGTGCTTTCTTCTGTGTTTTGGGCAATCATTATATTTTAGACTGAGGCTTGCTGCCTTCTTTGTAAGCTTCTCAGATGTCTCTTTGGTACTGTCTCTTTATCTGAGGCTCAGACATTTGAGAAATGACCACGTTCTCTACCAAAGGGTACCACATTTTATGTTCATGTTGGGGTGCAGGTTAGTATTGTTTCAGGTGTGTGATCTTATAAAAGGATTCGGCCGCATCTTCCAGCCCTTTGAAGTGAGGGCAAAAGTTTCTTGCTGCTGCAGTCTGTGCACTGTCTGGAGACAGTAGTACTGTTGTATTGGTAGAATTTATTAAATAAGCTTGAATACTTGTACTATGAAACTCTTAGAAATGGTAAAATTTAGTGGGTAACAATATTTCTAATAAAGTATTAAACTCAAAGTAGTTTTAGGGGCAACAACTTTTACATTTTGTACTTTTGAGGTTGAAATTCCTTAAATTTTGTCATGGATAATTGATTTGCTGGATGCACATGACAAAGCGCTTTGCACAAACAGAGCTGCTGTGTCTCAAGTGCTTTTTTTTACGTATGTTGGACCTTTAAAAACTTTCTGTGATTTCTGTTTTAGGCATTCTTCATGAGAATGTTGCTGGCTGCTATGTAAATGATATTTAGAAGTTGCAGGCTGCCGATTTCAGAAAAATAGTTCAGTGAAATGTTATTTTCATCTAAATTCAGCATGGTTAATTCTAAGACTGAACTTAGTCTATTAAAAATATAAAATATAAATAGTGTATTTTTTAATAAAAACTGTATACAATGATTTTTCAGGCTTTAACTTTGAGATGTCTGCCTGATTTGAGTTCTTCTGTCCATAGTTACATGATTTTTTTTTTTTTTTTTAAATCCCGTATTTTTCATAGACAATGCAATGTTGATACTAATTGGAGAGCTTAAAAAGAAAGCAGAAGTCAATGTAGAGGTTAAAATAGGAAAACACTGCACAGTACAGGTACTGTGAGTAGTAGACTCCTCAAGAATGGTCTGGGGAATCTACTAGTGGGTAGCTGATGTCCGTAGAGGGAACACTCATACTGTGAAGTCTTCATCTGAAGTCTGGAAACTGCAGTGCTTCCTGATTTGTGGGACATCAGTGATCTTTATACATTTCACTAAGGAAGTTTTAGTACAAAAAGACTTCTTATGGGAATGTCTTTAAAAAGTCAGACATGTTTTGAAAAGATTCTTCTTTTTTTAAAAAAAAGCCTTGCATTAACACTTTGTATCTGATGTATTGCCTGTTTCTTATCTTGGCAAAATCAGTAGCTATAAAACTGTGTGATTACATATGAGGAATGTTGAGGGACAGGTATAGCAGTTACAGGCATATTCTAGCTATCCACAAGGCAAGTATTTGATGGAACCGATAGTGAAAATCGTTGCAGAACTCGTATGGAGGAAATAGTTACTTAAATTTCTCAAAATGTTAGAGAAGAATTCCAAGACAAGACTTTATTAACCGAAAATTAAAATAACTGCAGAAAATCAACAAAGCCACCACAACTCTGGAAGTTGACATGTTATCCTCTAAAATAGTATTGCTAGAGCTCTAAAAGCAGTCATTTTATTTTCTTTCTTTAATTACGGGAAGAAAAAAAAAAAAGTCTTGGTTTTGGAAATAGAATGTATTTTTTGGATAGGGGGTAATTTCTGATCAGCTCAATGTAGATATATGGCTTGAAAATATTAATTAAAATGCTTAGCAAAGTGAGAACCAAGTTAAAACATCATCCTGTGACTGGTGATTTGGTGTAAACATCAAGATCCAACAAATAAAACCAGATAGGAGATAGAGACGTGAATGGGAAAAACTATGGGGTTTTTAGCTTCCTTTCTTTCCCTCAGTCTCCTGCCTTTGCCTTTCACTTTTTAATTTTTACTTTTTCCTTGGACATACTTCACTCCCATACTCAAAATGGAAAAATCTACATTCATGTGTGAAATACTGTATCATAAAAAAAGCAGTAAAACCAAAAGTAACCTTTTAAATACTGTCATATAAAGTCCTCCAAAATGCTTTCTATAAGTAATATATTCAATTTGAAATATTTCCGCACTTCTAGTACTGGCAATTATGATGATGTCCTGGTTGGAGTTGAAAGTTTAATTTATTGGAGACTTTTCATATTATTCTTTGCTACCTGCATTGTAGTAAAGTACATAGGCATGTCATCGTCATTTCCCAGGCTTATTTCTGAGAAACTGAATATCCTACATATAATTATTATGTCTTTAGCATCATCCTGTTGCTGAGCACTATGGATTTGACTTTCATATCCTTATATCAACGATATCGGTTCCTTTTTCTTTAGTCTCCCACTCCATTTTAAATAAATTTTCCATTTTAAAAAAAGTATTTTGTTATTCTAACGTGTGTGATAAATCAGTCTTTATTACTAGGGGTACTTGTCATTATTCAGAGTAAAGTAATTTAAATTTATTAAATGAGTTCTACCAATACAATACTTTCCATGTAGTAATTACATATAATACTCTTCCTCCTTATTAAAGAATTAAGTAAGACTTATATCTAGGAGGCCACACCAGATCTTTCAGGTCCAGTTTTTCACACACCGGTTCTTTCCTGTGCTTTAAGAATTTCCAGAACTTTGTTTTTAACAGAGCTATTTAAAAATAAAATGAAACCACGAGCCACACACAGAGTAAGCAAACTTCTGCATTTTTGCCTTCAGCCCATTCTAGAGTGCCCTGTTTTTGAGCTTGGTATCTGCCTAAGAAGAATACTTTTTTGGTGTGTTAATAATAGAGATAATAGTGCTCCACAGGTAGCAAAAATCTTTCTGGTAAAATACTACTTCACTGGAGAAAACTAATTTGAATAGAAATTCTTTGCAGCAGTGTATCTGGTTTGGTAGGTGCAGTAGCTGGTGCACCACCCAGCTGCTGCTGAAGTTTGCTGCAGCAAGATGAACAGGAGTGTCCATGTCAGACTGTGCCTTCTGGGTTCTGGTTTGATGTGCCCTTGGTTAGGGGTTTGTTGTTGTTGTTGCTGGTTGGTACTATGAGTTTTGAGAACTTTTTACAGTTCTGATTTTTGTCCAGCCCTTCACATGGGAATAGAAACTCACATCAGAATTCTAGGTAATTGTCACTAGTATGACAGTGCTTCATTAAGGCTCCAGTAGATGACAGGCAAATATGATAGACATATGATGATAGACAAAATTCTTCAGTGCGGTTTTATCGATAGATACAGCTTCGCACTATGGTTTCACATGATTTGCCTCCTAATGTTCAGTCTCAAGGCTCAGTAGAATCTGGCTGCTAAAGAAACCAGAAAATGAATGCCTTGGCTAAAGAATATTTTCTTGTTCACCTTGATGCCTTATTGTACTACTGAGTATGATGCTAGTATGTGTAGTTCTCCGTCGTTGAATGAGTTCCATGAAATAAATTAAAATTTATTTCTTCTCTTACTGTCATGAATTGTGCAGAGCTAAAGATCGAGGTACAAGTACTTCGCATAATTTTCTGCTTCAGTAGGTATAGCAAGTTCTCAGCACAATTTACAAGATTAGTGAAATAGAAAAAAAATACCTTTTTTTGGTCTTATTTGTTTGTTGTGTTGGAATACAAGCAGGAAAGAGTGTGATGTGCTTTATACACCCCCTGCTTCTGGATGACTGGTCAGGAAGACTGTGATGTACCACAGGATGCACCGTGGTATAAAAACAGACATGGGGACAATGTCCATTAAATTGTCAGTATTGCTGGAGGCATAGCCCTCTAGTTGTGTTTTAATCTGAAACTCTTAACACATGATTTTGTTAGGAGAACTGGGCCTAAATATTCACTTCAAAATGAATCCACCCAGTGAATTCACTGTAGAAATGAAAATGCCATTGTTGTCTTGTCCAGCACCACCTTCTCTTTGGAAGAGGAGATGAATTACCACGCAGAGTGAGCTGGTTATAAAGAATCCTCTCTCTTGCATCTGGAGGCTATTATCAAAGTACTTGGGAAACTTCACATAGAAATAGAAACTCCACCACTGTGAGGAATACACATTTAGGAATTTTTTTGCTATACCCCAGCCATATATAACACTTGCTAGTATACCCTGGGGAAAAGGACTATTTAAAGAAATAGTTCTAACTGATGACGTCTTGAATTATCATTAGAATGTTTAAAGAATAGGCTCTTTTTAGTCCCTCTGCAAGTACTCTTTTGTTATGTGTCTATGTATGTGGAAGCAAAGTTTCTGAGAACTTAGAAGACTTTTAGTGTTTTAATTTATGAAGCTTCTTTAGAGTACTTAAACGATTGCTAGACTTTGGCAGGAAAAGGGGAAAGGATCCCATTACAAATCTTTCCAGTAATAAAGGCTAGATACTGCCGGAGACTGAGTTGCTTTTAAAAAATAAAATAAAAGTTGATGCTGTGGCACCACACTCAGATCATGGCCGTGTTATAGACGGTGAGAAGCATAGGTATGAAGAGAAGAGAAGAGAATGTGCTGGCAAATATGTGCACTGTCTGTGCTATCTATTTGAGAAGAAATATGCATACATTGTTAAAGCGTGATTTGATCCACATTGTTATAGACTGTGTCATAGAAAAATTGTGTGAAACTGTTTAAAACTAGGACAACAGAATACTGAAGGATTTCAATATGGTAAGGCCAAACTAACAATATTTCTCAACATTTTTTACATGAAAATTATTTTAAAAGGTCTTGGATTGAATAGGCAAGTATTGTCATGCATCAGAAGTTGACTGTAAACAAAAAGTAGGTTTAAAGAAATAGTATTTGTTAATGACAAGCCATACAGTGACCTATGGTTGGATAGTTCTCTGCATGCTTGAAAACTTTTCTGCTGTTTGGGAAACATGATAAGGAGAGTTTGTTTGGTTGATCACAACCAAGGAGGATTTAACAGAATTCCTGTCAAGTCAAATAATTTCAGTGAGTGGGGTGAATCCAGTGGCAGCTTTTAGGCTTAATGTCAATAAAAGCAAGGTGAGGAATAGTGAGAGAAAACAAAACTATTTGCTGACTTTGTGAAGTTGTAAAGGACTAAGTCAAGGACAGCGGCTGCACCAGTCTAGGCCATTCAGTGAAATCTTTCACTGAACAGCTTCTGTCCAGAAATCTTACAGAACTTAATGCTGGGTAAGGAGCCAAATGGTAAACATTATCGATATTATGCTTTCCTTACACCAATTAGGCATGTGTGCTCATCTGAGTACCATGTGAATGAGCTCTGTGCGGTGCTGCAGTTCTAGTGAACCTTTGCCTCCAAAGGGGTCAGATGAGGGTGGGATGAGAATAATAAGAACCTGGAAGACAAAGTAAAAGCAGTGGCCTAGAAAGGTGAATGGGGAGCCTCTGCTGTCTCAGGTCATGACATAAACCAGGGAATACCATTAAATTAAAATGAATAAATCAATTGATACATTGGGTACAAGTTTTGGAAACTACTGTAACAACATGTTTCTGAGACCTTGCCTTTAAAATGATCAGTAATCACACCTTATGCCCATTTCTTATGAAGAGAGGGGTAAAGGTAAATTTTTCTGGGGGACTAGTAGGAGCTGGATATAGCTTTCTATTTTGGGCTTCATGTGCTTGCCACTGCTAAGGTTAAGAACTTGTGTCACCATTAGGTTGTTTGTTAAGAGTTTATGTACCAGAAGGCTGAATTCTTCTTCCTTCCCCAGTCCTGGCCATTGAATTCTGTCTACCTTCTGTTCTGCTGGCTTTGTAATGTATGGGATCTGTCCGTGATCTAACTATGCCTGTCAGAAAACTATCTGGGACGTTCTCTGAGGAGCTTTTCAGCCAGATTAGTAAATTAACTCATAGGGTTATTCAACAAGTGTTTGAGACAGCACAAAACATGATGGCACTGCGTGGCCAGAAGCCGGATAGGGTGAGTAAGGAAAAAGGGAGAAGGAGATAGTGGCAGCAAGTGGTTACACTGGGTCTCGATGTCATGTGGAACCTAAACCATAGCTGTTGGGAGAAGGGTTTGAACTGTGTACTGCTGTGACACCTGGCTGGCAAACAAGTCTGAATGTCTGTCTGTGCTTCATCTTCCTTTGGTACTTTTCACCCTGTCAGTATGTACAGAACTATAAGAAAGATAGTATTCCAGCCAGCCGGTTACAAGAGAAGTTCTATTAAATTCCAGGCCATTGGAGCTGATTATAATCTACTTTTTCCTTAATGACAAATTTTAACATCTTCAAACAAAAGCGCAGCCTGTTTTGATGGAGTGAGGTTTCTTATTTATTTGTTTTAACAGCTTAAAATAGTGCTCATTTCAAAAGAGAGATGAAAAAGATTCATATTGTTACAACAGTGGATATAAGTGAACTTACAGGATGTTCTTATATGAAGGATTAAAGGTACTTGCTTGAAGACAAAAGAAACAAACTTGGCTTTAAAATACCATTTGGCTTGGAGGGAAAAGCACCTCACTATTAGAAGTAGTAGTGAAGGCACAGAGGTTGTATAAAAATGTTTTTGAACCTTCAAAATCTTACTACAGTAAAAATTTAAAGTTAGTGATACTGTCTAAAATACTCAGTTCTGAGCTGGATGTTTTATTTTGTCAAAGTCGTAGTGATAAGGAAGGGCATGTAGTATTTTCTTCGCGCATCATGATTTTGATTTTTTTCCCGTGGACTTGTTCATGGCCAAAGAGTACAGAATCTATCACATGCAGTGATAACAGGATTAGGATTATCTTCTGCAGGGCAGGAAAGACACTTACCTTTGTGCTGTTGTAATCTTGGGAAGCACACTTTTTTGCAACCTTTCCTTGCAGCAGTCCCTACAAGTTACTGTAATCAAGGCATCAGTGCTACATGACAGATTTTGTAGGGCAAAATATTCCACCGCTGTTTAAATCCCATGTTCTGATTTGTGCTGTGAAAGGCACCTGATTTTTTCCCATTTTATTTGCCCTTTCCCTGCATCTATTTCATTTATACTACTTGAGGAATCTTCTAGATTTACAGCAGAACTGGAATTCTGCTGTGCTAATTATTAATTATTACAGCCTCTCTCCCAAATTCGTAACAATACTTACCCTGTTTTGATTAAGATGCTGTATGTTTATGGTACCTGTATTAATTATTTAGTTACTTTAAAAATGTGTTGAAAAAGTTACTTCAGATAATTCATTAACTGCTCAGTAAACTGGTTGTATTACAAGTAGTCATCAAGCTTTTTGCTTTTTCGTATGTCAAATTAGTTTAACATCTGGGCTCCTGGAAAATAGTCTCAGAGTTGCTCAGTGTAAGTAAAAAAATACAGTATAGGCTGTTTTACCAATGTGAAGATAGTGTTAAGTTACAAGTCTATGACTTCTTTGCTCATGATCTAGCAGTTGGCCAAACTTCCAAAACAAAGCCCATTGTAGGTTAGTCCCCAGGGGAAGGGGAGCCAGTTAAACTATTGTCTAGTCAGAGGAGTATTGCTGTACAGGCTACCACTGCTGTTCCTGCATAAGCTTTGCATCTCTTACGACACACCTGCAGTCACATCTAGAAACTCTGGTCATTGCCTTCACTCGGTGAGAAGCATATAAAGGAGGAAGCAGATATTGTCCCAAGGAGCATACAATATGCTTTGTGTAGTCTTTTGTTCCACTTTTGGTTTTGTGGTTTGTTTTTTTTCCCAAGTTATTCAGAGTTGTCTTGTCAAAGAGTATAGATTAAAGATAGAATTAGTAATTGGAAATTGGGCAATAAAATGTATTTATCAGGGGTTACTAACAGTACCATGAAGGGAGCGCTACTTTTTGTTTTACTGACAGCAGCAAAACTTCACAAAAAGATATCAGCTCCTTTCCAGTTCATTGTTTCTATGACTTGCAAGTGCCCTTTGCTTAATTTGTGCATATGCTTCTATCTAGCTACGACTGATCAATGTAGACCATGAAAAGGAATCGTTTGCCGTGAAGCAAAACCCTGGAGAGGACAGTGCTCTGTAAGCGTGTGGTTCTGTAGCCAGAGGGCAGCCCCAGCTCTCTGGCTGGGAGTGCAGCTGGCCCATTTCTACCCACTTCTATTTACAGTCTTTGTCCAGTGCATAAATGGCACTCCTGTATTTAAGGCATATTGCAAGAGAGACCTTTGGCTGTTGTTTTGGTAGATTAGGCAAACTACAGTCTCCTAAATGTCTCCTTAGAAGAAAAGGCTTTTGGGACTCCTTTGGTAGCCACCTTCTGTACCTTTCCCATTTTGAATGATTTTTTAAATTAGTGAGGTGATTTTAAAAGACCTAGGTGATGTGTTTCAAATCAGCATTTAGTATTTTTAGCATTTAATGGGTTGTATTGCTGTTTTTTCCTTTTCTTGACTGGAAATACTTCTTCTGTCATATCCTGTGATTGCATTTTCATTGTTTTCATGCACATAGCCTCTTGTCGGCTCATAGTCTCTTTACAATTGCTTAATAAATGTCCATCTTTCTCCTCTCCTGTTGTTTCCAGCTGATAAGCTCTTAATAGCATAAGTTCTTAGTTTTACACGCTAAGCATATGACCATTTAGCAATGAAAAATTTTTGGTATTTCTGTTCTTCTCATGTAATATCCTGTCTTCTACTGCCAAGAGCTAACTGTTGTCATTATGCTCCATTCCTACATCTTGTACCACAGTTGTTTATGGAAATAGCAAATAAGGGTCAATTTTAACATCATTAATTCAAGTCCAAAGAGTCCTTTCAGTTTAATGCTTTAGGAAGGGGCTAAGGAGACAGTGAGCTAAGCTTCATCTCCTCCAACTTCCTAAGTTTCCGTGTGTCTCAGTGTGATGCTGTTCTTGACACTCAGACAAATTGCCTGTTGTGGCCTTCCTTGTCTAGAGCTGATTCTTACCAAAGGAAGTTTTTTGAGCTAGCAAAGTAATCCCATTTTTAGGTGTTACCCTGGTTTTCTTAACTTCTGTGTTTATTTAGCATTTCCAAATTCAGTTTGTATTATAAAATTCTGTTGATGTCAGCCTGTTGAATGTGTTGGCAGGATCTACTTTCTTGATTATTAGATTAACATTTGCTAATTTCTGGCCAGCTGGTATCCTCGCTTGTTTGGGTGTTGGTTTGTGTGGGGCTTTTTTGGTGGTGGTGGTGGTTTGGCTGGGGTTTTTTTGTTTGGTTGGTTTGTTTGTTCTTAAAAGAAAAGCAAACAAAACTGTGTTCCTGAGTTTGTGATTTCATTTGTCAGGTATTTAAAGATTCTGAAAGAACAATAATCTCATCCTCCTGATTTGAATATTTTGAGATCTTTTAGTTCTGCTTCTGTCTACACAGTCATTTCCGTTTTTCGGTGTTTGATGGTTCTGGATGATAGATGGGACTGTATCTGAGGGAGACCAAGACTTCTCATCCTAAACTGCACCATGTAGAATTATCTTTTTTGAAATGTGCAAGTTTGTGGATTTTGCTGTGTTTTACAATTAGGTCTTATGAAAGGACGTAATTCATAGTTAATAGCTAGTGGCAAGAATCACCCATAATGCTGCTTAAACCATGTCAGGGGAGAAAAAGTAAAAATGCTTTCACGGCAGAGCTGAATATTGCAGCATTTGGGTGTACTTTGATTTCAGCCTTCTCTTGGCATCTCTCCCTGAGCTGTCCAAGCTCTTGAAGAGTCAGCTGGGCTCGCATCAATTTGGGGAAGTTTTGCTTCCAAATACCTTTCATATTTAATCTTAATACTGAAGTTAACTTCCAATATTATTCCCATAACAATAAATGATACAAAATTCTTTAAGTTCTTGGATTGCTTCTTTTGATGATTACAACGTGGATTTTTAAATACCAAGTATGTTTCCTTTGTCTTTTTTTTAAGCTAAGGGTGGTTAAATGTTGCTTCTTTGGAATACCATGAATAAGCTTTTGTAAGAAAAGTAAAACAGGTGCAACCTGCACACACCTTCCCCATGCTGTGACTAGCTTGGAGGATTGTGTTTGCCCTGCCAACCGCAACAAGGCTTTCCTAGATCTGCCCGCTTCTTCCTCTCTGCAAGCACTGTTTTGAGTTTTAGCCACACCGGTTACCGTGTCCTCTCTGTCTGTGTAGCTCACCTCCCTGTAACAGTGGAATAATCAGTGTGTTTTCAGCAGTAGCTGAGCTTCCTGATCCAGCAAACCATGCACCTAAATCTACGTGGTCGATAAACACAAGCCAGGATCCAAATAGCAAAAGTCAGTGTTCCCATCTGAGGCATAGGTCTTGCACAAGAGCCACATGCAGCTGAGTCACGGAAGGGCAAGCTACCACGCTGATTTACTGCCTTTGCGAACAGGCCGTACGTCAACTGCATACAAGGTGTGGGCAGACTGTGAACAACACTTTGGCAACCTCTGATGTAGGTTTCAGTGCAACTGAAAGGCTGACAGTCTCAGAAGAAGCTGCAGGTAGTGTTCATCTTGCCTCATTTCAGGCATCTAGTCACACTGAGCAGCTTTCACGGTCAGCGCTGAGAATACCAGGCAAACTGCGCTGACATCTGTAGATGTCATCATAGACATCTGTGCTTGAATTCACTTGTGATCTGTGCGTTTCGCTCCAATGGGTGAAAGGGTAGTCCAGAGCAACTGGCTGGCAGAGTACGTATTGTTATGCAGACGGGTGAACACCTCCCTGAAAGCTTTAACTTTGTCTATTTTCAGTGTGTTCATGGTGTGCTAAGAGTGATTAAACAGTCTTAATTTGACTGTTGTTCTTGCTAGTTTGAATGAAGGCATTTGCCTTTCTGTACCGTCTACAGTGTTATAATCAGACCATTTCACTTACATGTTGGGAGACCCTGGAGAGTAAAAATCTTGGTCCGCTCATTAGAATTTCAAGGTACTATGGTAAAAATAGCAATAATGAAAATGCCTAGAATAGTTTTAACACTTTTATTTTTACAAACTAAAGTACCAGTGTGTGATAACTTCATGGAGATGCATTAAATCAGAAGAAACATAGAGTGAATTTAATAGTAAATAGAAATAGCTAGATTTTATTTACATTTGCTAGCAATTAGTTTTTGAGTGCTTAAATGTTCAGAAAAGAATGGATGGTGTTGCACCAATATGTTTAATACTGTTCTGTTTTCTGCATTTTGCGCAGAGGGCAGTAACAATTTTCTGGGGTGGAAGCTAAGTCTGTAGGGTTTTCTATAAATGAATATTAGTGTTCTATAGGGTTGTTTTGACTCCACAGCAAGACTTCAGTTAGACAATAGTAGTGTAACTTCAAAAAGCAGTGAGTTCATGCTATGGTTTAATCACTTTTTCCTGGAATAAAAACTGGCTTAGCATGATAATAATTAATACCTAACTCTGAAATAACTACTTCCATTCTGGTAGAGAAATATTTATGTAATGGTCGAATCATAACTTCAGGAAATTGAAACTTCTTTTAGACCTAAAATTAAAACTGTAATACAAAGAGGAATTGAAGTGGGGGTTTGCTTGTTTTGGGCTTTTTTTTGCAATTAGAACAAGGGTAGTTAGGATGGATCAGATGACATCTTGAATGTAATTTGCTTTAATAGAGTACCTGTAATATGAATAACTTTAGTAAAGAAGATTTTCTTAACATACAGGTTCTTGGCAAAACTAATTGTACTAAAATCTGTCTGGCAGTAGCAATTCATGTCTCCTCTCTGCAATTATACTTTTCCTTCCCTCTGGTTCAATAAAATATTAACCATAGCCTTGAATTTTTTTGGGGCTTACTTGCTTTATCGTATTCCCTCATTGTTGCACTTTATGTATATTACTGCTTACATGAATGGCTTTCAGTCTGAGTTTAAAAATAATCTAAAACCTTAAATTATTTAGACCTTTAGTCTTTTCAAAGAGTGTATTTCAGTTTTTTTGTTTCATTAGCAGATGTTTTTAATAGATCAATTTCTAGTTGTCACAGTTAATACCAGTATTGCAGTGGTATGGCTAAAAAATTTAACGATGAAAATCTTTCTGAAGCAATTATGAGTAGTTCATCATAAGATGTTATCAATATTTATTATACATCATGCAACTTGCATACTGCTTATCTTTTTATGTTTTTTAATTTTAGTTTCTTTGAGAAAGCCCATAATTTGTAACAGGAAATGTAGTGGAGTTATGGGAAATGTAGAAAGAGTGGGAACTATGACTACAATACAATTTAAGAAAGATTTTTGGGAAGGGCTGGATAAGTATGCTTCACTTCACATATTGATATTTCTGTTGATTCTGTGTATCCCGAGTAATACCAATCCCAGGTGATTAGAAATAACTTTTCTTTGTCAGACCTTAATGCAGAAAACTTGCAATATGTTGTCATTTTGTTTCTTTGTACAATGGACATACTTGTGAACTGTAGCCCTAGACCAAGACTTTGCATTAGACACAGTATAAATGGCAGGGGAGGAAGGGAAGGTAGTTCTTGTCGTAGAAGCAGCGAGGCAACGGATGGCTGCAGAAAGAAAGACAGGAGTACCCCGGGAAATTGTGGATCTGTTGATCAGTGTTGTACTCAAGGAGATGTTGTTCTATTCTGAATAAGTGACTTCACCAAACATAGAATATCTTGTACTTCTAAAGACTTCAGCTGCTCTCTTGGTTGTTGCTTGATAACTAAGACAAGAGTACCAGTCCTGGAACTGGCGAAATTTTGAGTGTGTTCTTGGCTTTCTAGCAAGTTTGAAGAGCCAAGCATATATATGCATTTAATATCTGGACTTCTTTTTCTTCTATTCTAGCAACTAATCCCCTATGTAGATTAGCAGGCATTTGGAAATAATTCTGTTGTGTAATACCTTAATCAGTGCCAGTAGTTGCTTTGCTATAGAGGCTACTCCCCAGCTTTAGATTCTGGATACAGTTAATTACATATATTCAAGAAATGTATGGAATTTTTTTGTTGAACTATGATGACAGTACAACAAATTTATGGATTGTACTTAAATGCAAGTCTTTTTAATTCCTGTTTTCCCAAATCTTATGTGTCCTACCACAAGCAAGGGTTTACATTATACTTTTCACCATGGCATTACCCTGTGTAGTTCATATATGTATTTTCATTGTTGGCACTATACTCTATATTTTGTGTACCCCATGCTTATTATTTGTATTGCTTTGGTATCTGGGATTTTAGATAAAGACCAAGGTGGTGTTCTGTTGATTTTTGTGTGTATGTGCATGCATGCTGAAAACAGAACATCATGCACCGAAGACCTTATTATAAAGCAAAAAACAACTCACAAGTAGAAGCAGATATGGGACTATAAAAAAACAATGGAGGAAACCCAGGTCAGTATGTTAAATAGCAGTTGGGGCTTGCCAGTGGCCCAATTACTGCCCAAGGGTTGTTTTGTAAAAGAAACAAAATATCAAGGAGTGCTTTGCAGGGAAGTAAAATGAGGTTTTACAGATATTTTTGGACGCTTCCTTCTGAACACAACAGTGACATAGGAAAGTCCATAAGACCAGTGTGTTTTCAAACAGGCAAGACAGTACCAGAGACTAATTTCATTACTTTAATCCCAGAATACCCCAACATTTTGTCGCCAAATGGGAAAGTTGTGTGGGTTTTCACAGCACTGTGCTGCCCTACCTTGACGTATCAGAGAAGGGATATATGCAAGATGTATGCATATTTTCATGTGAATATGAGAACCTGAAGAGAGATCTGAATCTAGAAGGGTATTCTGTTGTGGAGCATATGATATCCATAGGGAGAAAGGAGATCAGGCTTATGGGAAAGAGCAAAAGATTGCTTATCTAGGTTATCTATAAAATTAGTGAAATTACTAGAAGGAACTGTAGCAGGACAAGTTTTTATGATATATAGTTTATCATCCATCTCCAGGGTAGGATCCACAGATCTTTTAGTCCTTTCGACCCTGTTGTTAAAGCCATCAGTAATAGCTGTCTGAATCCCATGCTCAAGTCCATTAGTCCTTGTCCTGCCACTAGCAGAGAGCATGTGGTGTGATTTGGTTTGGTTTGGTTGGGCTGGGTTTTTTGTTGTTTTGCATTATGTTGGGTTTTGGTTTGGTGGTGAGTTTTTGTTTGTTTGTTTTCATGGTTTGGGGTTTTTTGGGGGGAGACGTGGGGATGGGTTTCGTTTTTAAATCTTCCTTACCCAAAGATTCTGGTAGTTTTTGAAGACAGTTATCTTTTTTTTAGTTCTGGTATCTAGGAAGGACCGGTGATGAGTGACACTGCAACAGACAGTCTTGCACTGTCACCAAAAGAATGGTTTTGTCCTTTCAGCTAGGGCTTCAAAAAGAATATTTTTAGGGAAACAGGCCAGTGCAGGTAGAATTTGGATTTTATATGGTTGTGGCTGTAAAGTCTTCTTTTATTCGGTTTATGGTTTGTTTGGGGTTTTTTTCCCTCTCTTTCTTGATTTTTGGGTTTTGCTGTAAGTTGTTTCACAAATGAATGTATTTGCACATTTGTAGAAATTGGGGAGTTTTAAGTAACGTACTGTAGGAAAGGCTGCTATCAAACATTTATTTTAATTTACACATTTACACATTTTAATTTAAAAACATTAATTTTAATTTATTTTAATCTACTGAGTTTAAAACTGGATTCCAAAACTCAAGGAGGAGGTAAAGCTGAAATAAAGTGTTTTTATGTTGGATGCAGGGGCTTGCTTAAAAATGAACAACCTTAGTATCATTAGAATGACATGATGACAAAAGAATTGTGCTAAGAGGTATGTGTTTATTTGCTGTGTGAGCTCATCTCCTCCTGTGTTTTACTGTTCATTTTCTAGAGGTGAATTTGAGCCATCAAGGTTTATTGTACTGTGTTTTATATCTTTAATGTATGTACTATGTGTACTGTACTGTGTAATGGGTACACTAAATCCCACAGATATGCAATACAGCTGTCCTTTTAACTCTTTTAAACCCCTTTGACCAATTTTAGGATTAACCAATCAGGGTGCTCCAGTGACATTGAGGAATGGGACACAAATACCAGTTTGACTAAAGTCATACACTGAGAACCTGTGGCACATCTCTTGGTTCTGTGCTGACATCCTCGGAGCCTTTCTCATACTTTAACAAACCCTGTTACGAAAGTTAAACCTGCAACTTTTTATTTCTTCAAAGTAAATTTTCACTTTCCGTTTTGCCAGAGTATTATGTTGAGATATTCACTTGACTGGAGTTTTATAATAATGAAAAATAAACAATTTTGGTGATGTTTCACAGGAATTAGCTCTTAGCTGCACTGTAAGAAACATGTAGACCAAGTGGTTGATTTTTTTAATTAAGGTAAAGGTTGTAGATGCGGTTTCAAGTAGGCAGAAGTAATTGATCTGCAGCATTGGATGTATTTTACATGAGAAATTAAATTCTTATCTGGTATCTAGTTTGTTTAAACCAGATAAAATGATTGTTTGTATGAAAAGCAGTTCTTGAGCTCTGTGCCTTGATACAGGCAGAGTGTAAGACTGGCCTTTTAGGCTGCCCTGAAGTCTCAGCGTTGCTCTTAAAGCAGCTGCATTAGACTGTGGCCTATATGTTAGGCCAGATGGCACCACCACCCCAATACTGTCTATGCTGAGGCAAGTCCTCACTTTGAAGTGTTCTGGGACTGCTTTGATGAAGTCATGCTGCCATCTCCAACCTCATCGGTGCGCAGCAGTTTCCGTGCTGCACCTCAGGTTAAGATTGACAAAATAAGCAGAGCTGCAAGTATTTTTCAGCGTCTTAGTTTAAAATACCAAGTTCAGTAAGGCTTTAAGTGTCAGATTAACGCTTTTCTTTTTCTGATGTTTGTCCTAACAAAAAAATGGTAGTACTGTGATTACGCAGTGGAACATGTCTTAAGGGCACTGCGTCCTTTTAGAAAGTATTGTTTAAGAATAAAAGCTGAAAGCACTCGAGTGGAGTCTTTTTCCCTGTGTTTTTCAGATGGTGGTAAAAACCTTCATGGATATGGACCAGGACTCGGAGGATGAGAAGCAGCAGTATCTCCCATTAGCCTTGCACCTTGCATCTGAATTCTTCCTCAGGAATCCTAATAAAGATGTGCGCCTCCTTGTAGCATGTTGCTTGGCTGATATCTTTCGTATCTATGCTCCCGAAGCTCCATATACTTCCCATGACAAACTTAAGGTAAAAATGCTTTATAAAATAAGGATTTCTTCCTACCTCATTCTTTTACTGGGAAAAAAAAGACCACCACCACCCCAAAAAAAAAAAAACCCAAACCAAACTGAAAAAAAGTTTTTACTTGCATTTATACCGGAGTTCAGTTTTATTAAAGAGATGTCGCTTTAGTCCTGTGAGTCAGCATAGTAGTTTAGGGGCCAGAGATGTGTGAAGGAAGGTTAGCTAACCAGTACCTGTGTTGGTGATAGCTTTCTCTCATTGCCTAAAAAAAGGCAATTCAATGTTCTCATATCGTGAGTTTGTTAACGTGGGTATATGTCACTAATAAAGGGTTGTATTTTTATTGCTGAATCAAGGTTGTGAACCTTTTCTTGTTTTTTTTTTTGACAGGACATATTCTTGTTTATTACAAGACAATTAAAAGGCTTGGAGGACACAAAGAGCCCTCAATTTAACAGATACTTCTACTTGTTAGAGGTAACGCAATAGTTGTAACTTTCAGTAGATGGTACTTGCTCTGTAAGCCTGAGAAACTTAATCGGTCTTTGTCCAGATATGCCAGTATGCCTGGAAAATTTCTTTTATTCTGTAAATCACACCAAACTCCCTAAGGTTCCACAAATTGCTTCTTTTAGTAGTTATAATTCTGTTTGTATTTAATAAGTTCATGCAGCCTATGGTTGAGGACATGTTAAAACGATTGGTATTTATTAACATCTAGCTTTTTTCTTACAGTTCTACACATTGTGTTTTGTATTGTGCACCCTTAAGGTGTGACTGAATTAAAGCACAGATGCTGATTAAAATGTAAATTTGATTATACTTATGATGGGAGAAGGAATATAAGATTTTGGTTTAAAAACATTAGAAAAACCTACTCTTGACAAGAAGTGTGGGGGTTTTATCAGTGCCTGCTTAGAAACAGTATCTTTTTTGTAACCCTTTTATTGATGTTTAAAACTATTGTTTCATAGCATGAAGAAAAAAGTCTAGAAACATGGTCTTATTATATTAACAACTTCTGTCAATCTGCTTTTCTACGTAAGAAATCAGATTATTCTATATTTAGTATTTTTCTGGATGTATATTGCAACGCCCATTTGTGCTAAGGGCTCTTATATGCAAAGCAAATAGCCAGCCTCTTTCCCCAGAGGGTTTACAATCTATTGTATAATATTTTTCCTTAAATAGAAAAAAATGTAACTAGCATGATTATACTGATGTGACTTAATGTGAACGTGACGTTTAATATCCCGAATATCCTATTTTTGTTTTAGAATTTAGCTTGGGTTAAATCTTACAACATCTGCTTTGAGTTAGAAGATTGCAACGAAATTTTTATTCAGCTTTTTAGGACTCTTTTTTCAGTTATCAAGTAAGTTGAATTGCTTTGTTATATTAAACTGTCAAAATCTGATTGATTTCCAGGGTAGACTGAATCCTTACATAGTCTACAAATAAACATGTCTAAATAGAGCAAGTCTTTATTCCTCCAAATGAAGAGATACAGGGAAAGCAAATCAGTGCAAATTACTGACAATATGGAGGGGTGTGTGTCTAAAAGTAGGCATGTTTTTAAATTTCTTGTCTGATACAACAGTATACTTCATTCTGACTCATTTATCTACATTTGTATTTCCACGTTTGTTATTTTCTTATTTGTTTTGTTTCACTTAAAGCAAAGCTCAGGTGTTCTGGCTTTTTGAAGCTTTCTATAAGAGAGAAAAGGCATATAAAATAGTTTCAAGTTTTAAGATGTGGAGAGCAAGCTAGACAGGGTTAGACATTGTTTCTTAACAGTAGTCTTAATATTTGTCAGGGTCTGAAAATTTAATATTGATAATATTCTTTACCGTCTTAGTAATAGCCACAACCAGAAGGTACAAATGCATATGCTGGATTTGATGAGTTCTATCATCATGGAAGGCGATGGAGTAACTCAGGAGCTGCTGGACTCGATTTTGATTAACCTCATTCCTGCACATAAGGTCTGCAAAGTAAAATATGATAGTAATTTACCATTATAAAAATAATTTTAATTGCTTTTTGCTTGTTGTTTCTCTCCACACACTTTAGCCATCACTGCTGATTTTTTGTTTTCTCCAGCCTTGTAAGAGTGGATTGAAAATTTTCTTTGGCAATTATTTGGTGCTGTTCATCAGCTCTGTCTAGATTTTTCAGTATCAAGAGATTCTGCCTACTTGCCACCTCAAACTCTGTACTAAAACAGAAATATTTTCAAACAGATACAATGTTTTCCTGTTACATATTACATCTTAGGGGTTATGGGTTGTTGGTTGTTTTGGCTTTGGTTGGTGGTTGTTTTTTCTTTAACTGAAAAGATGTGAAGTATTCTCTTTTTTTTATTAAAAAAAAAAAAAA
>VZZY01015557.1:7645-38580 GCA_013400335.1 Eurystomus gularis
ACTCTGCAGCCCCTCAAGGTGCTTCTTAGAGTGAGGGGTCCAAAACTGAACCCAGTACATGTATGTGTTACATTGGAGAGAAACAGCAGCGATGCAAGCACCCCACTGAAAAAACGTGTCTAGGTTCAGCATGTACAATTTCAAAAATAAATAATAATTTTTCTTGTTGTCCACCTCTTTATGGGGCCACCAAGTACACTACAATCAAGTAGTCAAGAGGGGTCAAGAGGATGGGGCCAGACTCTTGTCAGTGGTGCCCAGAGACAGGACAAGGGGCAACGGGCACCAAGTGGAACCCAGGAGGTTCCATCTGAGCAGGAGGAGAAACTTGTTTGGTGTGAGGGTGTGGGAGCCTGGCCCAGGCTGCCCAGAGAGGTTGTGGAGTCTCCTCCTCTGGAGAGATTCCAAAAGCACCTGGACTTGATCCTGGGCACCCTGCTGTGGGTGAGCTGCTGGAGCAGGGGGTTGGATGAGATGATCTCCAGAGGTCCCTTCCAACCCCCACCATGCTGGGATTCTGTGAGAGGGAGGGAAATTTATCCAGAAGCTGGTAACAACAGCAATGCTCTGCTTAAAAGCACAGGGAGCAAGAGCTCATGGTGGCCTCCCACACGGAGGTCATCCCTGACACGCTACAGGAGCTCTGTCCCATCTCTGGGAAATGACATTCTTCTCTCTGTCGCAAGCAGGAACTCTGCTCTTTGAAGGCAAAGTCTACTTTTTTTCTCTTTTGTTGTCATTCTTTGGCCCTAACGATGACAACACGCGGCAAACACCAACCAAGGTGAGCACAGACATGGACACGCAATTAAGCCGCCATCCTTGAGGAGCCTTCCTTGTGGAGCTGCCCGTGTCCCGACGCCAGCAAGCATCGCTTGGCAATGTTTACAGCAGAGAGAAGATGCCGAAGCACACGAAGCAGAACCTTTGCTCCCAGTAACTGGTAGGAAAAGTGGGTTAATTTACACAGCTTCTGAAAGGGAAAAATCAGGCTAATTCCCTCGCAGTCACAGAACATTACACACTTAGTTTCATCTTACGCCCGTGAATTACACGTTGCAATTACACAATTTTCTCTAAGGGGAGAAGAAAGCATTTGGCAGAGCGTGCAACTACAGCAGGTTCTTGTGTAGCGCAAATTAAACAGCGGCAGGAGCACGCGCGGCCTCGTCCCGATCACCGCCGCTCCCAGGTAGTGAAGGCACCGGCGTGTCCTCATGGAATCACAGAACCACAGAGTGCTCTGGGTGGGGAGGGACCTTCAAAGGGCATCTAGTGCAACCCCCCTGCAGTGAGCAGGGACATCTGCAAGTAGAGCAGGTTGCTCAGAGCCCCGGCCAACCTCACCTGGAATCCTTCCAGGGATGGGGCAGCCACCACCTCTCTGGGCAACCTGCGCCAGGCTCTCACCACCCTCAGCAGCAACTATTTCTTCCTTCTCTCTAGTCTCAATCTCCCTCTTGTAGTTTCAAACCATCCCCCCTTGTCCTGTCCCAACAGGCCCTGCTCAAAAGTCCATCCCCAGCTTTCTGACAGGCCCCTTGAAGTCCTGCAAGGCCACCAGAAGGTCTCCCTGGAGCCTTCTCTTCTCCACGCTGAACAACCCCAACTCTCCCAGCCTGGCCTCCCAGCAGAGGCCTTCCAGCCCTCCCATCATTGCTGGGGCCTCCTCTGGCCCCGCTCCAGCAGGTCCATGTCTCTGCTGTGCTGAGGACTCCAGAGCTGGTCTCAGTACACACATAACTCTCATTTTGTTATCACGTTTAAAGAACAAGCCCAAAGTGCTGGCCTGCAGCTGTAGAGCAAATACTCCAGCAGCCCGGTGTGAGCCACTGTAATGTCAGTGATGGACATCCAGCAACCCCATCTTCTAGATGTGCATCCAAACCACTGGCTTTGGGGCAGAAACGGTGTGAAACAGCAGCCCTGACAGATCCCAACCAACCACACAACTCCTCACCTCTGAGAACAAAGCATACTTAATTAATATTTACGCTGCAGCGAGGGAAACCAAAATTCCTCCTTAAATCCAGCCCTTGATGCCCATCACACCTGTCTTTTTTATGCTGGGTCAACTTCAGTCTAAGCCCAGTAAAAACCACCAACATTTCCTGACAGTGGAGGAACGTCTGTGACGGGAAGCTCTTGGATTAAGCTCTACCTTCATGTCTGAGTGAGGAGCTTGAGCAAACTCAAGAGTTCTGGTGGATCAGACAGAAAGGAAGACACCATACGCTGACTCGATATAAAAGATATCTGCTGACAAGACCAAAAATGCCAAGAAGCTGAAGTGGTGGGAGGGCTGAGACCTCAGATCTAATGACTAACCTTGTAACCATGCTTTGAAGACATCTAAAAGAGGCTTATTGCACCAGCAGAAGTTCTGGCCAGTTTTTCTTCTTCTTCTTCTTCCTTCCCTTTTTCTTCTGCTCTTTCTGGCTTTTATTTTCTTTAGTCACACCTGTCCTGCTTTTACTCAAACACTTTGGACTACTGCTTTCTCCTTCATGCTCCCACCAGACCAGTATCTGTGGGTGCTTCTGGCACTATCTGGCATAAGTCACTGCAAGCAGCAGGACAGCCAGCCAGCTGCTTCTCCCACCACCACCTGAGACCTCTGGTTTCCACTCTCCACCTCTGGCCTGCTTCTCCTAAGCTCTCCATAGGACTTCTGGCACCCACACCACTGTGTAGGTTTCTTTTACTCTCTCAACTGATCCACTAGATCAGGTTGCTCAAAGCCCCGTCCAACCTCACCTTGAACAATTCCAGTGATGGAGCATCATAACTTTCCACCAACAGTACAACTCAGAGATAGAATGATGGTCCAAAGAAGCTCTGACACCCCTACTGAGCTTGACAGCCATGGGCTCTTGCTAGACCAAGGAAGAGCCAAACCAAGACATCTAACACCAGGACAGTGAGTCACACTGAGAAGTAGCAGGAACCTTCCCAAGGAGAAGTTGCAATGCTCTCTCCAACTGGAAAAGCCTGAAGATGGTCTGCTGTCTTCTCGTGCCATCTATTGTCATCTCTTATGGAGACAACGTCAAACCATAGAGGCAGGTCCAACAAGAGGCTAAAAACCCCCAGGAGAACCTTCAGGCTTGTGTACGGTGCACTAACAGCCTGGCTGCTCTCATGAAAACCAAGAGTCAGAGAAAACCTTCCCGGCATTGTCTCCAAAAGGACCTTTTCTCCACTGGAGAGAATTTTTCACTTGGAAGAATAAAGCACTGGTGTCCCATCCCTGGAGGAGTCCACAGCAAAGTCCCTCTCCCTGGAGGGACTGAAAAGCTATGGAGATGTGGTGCTGAGGGACAGGGTTTAGTGGTGAGCTGGCAGTGCTGGGTTAACAGTTGGACTCATTGATCTTGAAGGTCTTTTCCAACCAAAAGGATTCTACAATTCTATGGTTCTAACTGCTCTTCTGAAAGGCATTTTTTGCCCATGGCATTTCAAAGCCTTGAGAAGACACGAGACTCTATTTTGCTCTTTCAAAAGCTCCTCCCAACCCTCACGGGGATGGGGATGTGGTGCCACAAGCAGAAGGTTGGGCTCACCAGAACATTAGGACCAACCATTAATCTACCCCTGACCAAAGCAAACAACCCAGCACAGCAAGCGAGCACTTCAGCGTCACGATTGAAGTCCTCTCCTCACATCACCAACAGCAGCAGCAGGACGAGCTGAGTGTTCTGCTGCAGCTTTCGAAATGGAGAAGGAAAGACATTAGTAAGACAGAATTTTTAAAAAAACCCACCAAATTTGGTTTCTTTTCTGCCAAAACTAAATCTTCCCAAAGGCTGTACAGGGAGATATTAAAAAAAGAAAACCACACAGAAAGAAAAAAGCAGCTGAAGAACTAAAGCATTAACAGCCTCTTCCAAACGAAGCCAACCCCTTACGAAACCCGCTGAAGATCTACGCAGAGAAATTCCTCGATAATTGGATTATTGCTGTTAAAGAAACATCTTCCAGCTGCCACCAGCTCTGTCCTTACCCTCTACACGAGATGCACGAGAGAAGCAGCAGATTTCAGGGCTATGAAAGAACATTTGTGACCTGAGGATCTCAACCAGCTTCTGAATCACAGCTGGTGCCTGAGCCAGGGAAGAGGCCACCTTCTCACCTGCTTATAGAAGGTGGGATGGGGTCACTGTCTTCTTCTCGCAAGGATGAAGGAAAGCCTGTAGTCTCTGGAGTATATCCCGTAGGATTTTGCTGCCAAAAGGGACGAAGAACATTGTCACCTGCTGCTGACCTGACTCCACAGAAATGTGGCTGCACTCTTGATGTTTCCAGAGCACCTGCGGTGGGGTGGGGTTTTCAAAATGTATCAAAAATTAGCAAGGTATCATGTCAAATCTTGCTCTTGAGCAGATGGTAACTGAGATACAAAGAGTGGTTTCAAGACGAGCTCTTCTTCCACTAGCTGGAGAAGGTTTGCAGAACATCTTACAAGAAAAGGCTGAGAGCCCTAGGGCTGTTGAGCCTGGAGAAGACTGAGATGGGATGTTCTCAATGCTGATCAAGAGCTAAAGGGCAGGGCCAAGAGGATGGGGCCAGACTCTTGTCAGTGGTGCCCAGCGCCAGGACAAGGGGCAACGGGCACCAACTGGAACCCAGGAGGTTCCATGTGAGCAGGAGGAGAAACTTGTTTGGTGTGAGGGTGTTGGAGCCTGGCCCAGGCTGCCCAGAGAGGTTGTGGAGTCTCCTTCTCTGGAGAGATTCCAAAGGTGCCTGGACACGATCCTGGGCCCCCTGCTCTGGGTGAGCTGCTGGAGCAGGAAGGCTGGATGAGATGATCTCCAGAGGTCTCATCCGAGCTGGGATTTTATGTTCCTGGAAGACCTCCTAAATCACTCAGCAGCATGGGGGAGAAGGAGCTGACGGTGCTCACCGGCTATCTCCTAAGCCTCCTCCTATTTATTTACTTAGGGATCAGACTGCTGGGGAAATTGGTGTACACCACCAGATTTGGAAGAGATGAAACTGTCGCTGAGAACAAAAATGGATTATGAAGCATCTCAGGGAGCTGAAAAATTCAGGCAAGAAACAAAATAAAACTCAGTCAAACACAACTTTAATCAAGAGCCGCAGGGTGAAATAACCTCAGCTGCAGGGAGAAGTGGCTCCTACTGAGTTGGGTTTGGTGTTATGGGGCTTTTTTTCAAAGACTTAGAATCACAGAATCATAGAATTGTTTTGGTTGGAAGAGACTTTTCAGATCAAGTCCAACCATTCCCCCAGCACTGCCAGGGCACCACTAACCCATGGCCCTCAGCACCACATCTCCACGGCTTGGAAACCCCTCCAGGGATGGGGACTCCACCACTGCCCTGCCCAGCCTGGCACAGCCCTTCACAGCCCTTGCAGAGAAGAAATCCTTCCTCATGGCCAACCTCAACCTTCTCCCTGCTTAAGAGTAGTCAAATTAAACCCAGCAAGGGAAATTATGCAAAACACAGCAATGACATCGCAGCGCTCATGGATATCTGGACACGGTCAGCAGAGCATGGAGGATGAAGGGTTTGGGGGTTCAGAGGCATTGGTGCTATCTCTGTGTAATTAGCTAAGCAAACTGAGGATATGGCCCAGCTGAGATCACCTTCTCAGCAGACAGAGCCCCACAACTGGTCCTGGAACAGCAGCATAAATGACAAAATGAAGAAAGAGATTTATATGAAGAAGATTAAAAGAACAAAGTGGGTGGAGTTTGACCCAACCCCAGTGAAAAGGAGAAGCTGCTTGAACTCAACAGGTCTGGATTGCACAAGACACCCTCCCAACTGTGTGGTCCTTGTGACCCTTCCAGTAGGTTCAACAGGGGGTTTTTCAACCCGAAATGACCCGGGTAATAGAATCACAGAAGGGTTTGAGTGGGAAGGGACCTTCCAAGAACACCGAGTCCAACCCCCTGCAGTGAGCAGGGACATCTGCAACTAGAGCAGGTTGCTCAGAGCCCCGGCCAACCTCACCTGGAATCCTTCCAGGGATGGGGCAGCCACCACCTCTCTGGGCAACCTGTGCCAGGCTCTCACCACCCTCAGCACCAACAATTTCTTCCTTTTTTATTGATTTTTAAAATTTATTTTCATTATAGCAACATCTAGAGGTCCTGAGAAAGACCAGGGACCTGTTCCATAACGCCCTACAGGGAGGATGCAGTGGCCACTGCCTGGAAGCACTTCCAAAGGAAAACCCGTCCTACAATGAACATCACCACAGCCTGTGGTGGTACCATCCTCTGGCCGCCGGCAGAGGCTTACCTGGCTCTTTAGAGTCCTCCTTGAGATTTTTTTCTTCTCCACCTCTGAGCTGCAGAGGTCAAAGCTATCCCAGCGCACGATGATGACGTGCCAAGGCAAAGCCGGAGGAGAAGCAGAGGAGGAGAACGAGGATGGGTGAAACACAAAGCTGGAGAGACCCCTCTCAGAGCAGAGCTGGGCCTAACTTCAGGGATTGCTGCTTCAAAAATGCCGATTATGTTTTTCCCCCATCTTCAGTCGTCTTCGTTTGTGTAGCTTTCCAAACATCTCCTTCTCTTCTCAGCTGGTATTTTAGACTAACCGTACGGAGGCAAAGGGGGAAAACCAACCAACCACCCCACCCAGCAACCGCAGCGCGCAACGGAGGCAACCTCGGAGCTTCTTGCATCATTATTAATCCCTCGTCACCATCCCTCCCAGCGGCACCAGACGCCTCCAAAGCACGAGGATTCCTGCCCTGAGGTATTCCCAGGGCCAGTTAGATGGGATGGAATTAAGAGGTAAATAAGGCAGTAGGGAACGTGGCAGAGCGGGGAGAAAGACACAATTATCTTCAGAACCTCTGCAGAGGTTGCCCTCATTTTACATTACACCGTGTTGTGCCCAGAAACTGTCAGGTTCTTGTTTTTTCAGAAGCCATCTGGTGTTTTAAGCACCAAACCCACCAGCACCAGCCTCCATCACCCACCACTTCATTATTTAAGGATGCTGCTGAGCAAGATGGCACCTTGGCTCTTCCAGTGCTGCCCAAACATCCTGAAGACAGCCTGTTTCTCTCCAGCTTCCAGCCTCCTTCCTCTCCATCATGGTCAGCATCCCTTTTCTCCACCCAGCTGGTCTGTAGAAGATGTACAGGGCAGAGAGCAGGTGGCCTGGCTTAGAATGGCTCCAAGAGGAGCAAAGCAGCATCCCTACACCCTACACCTGCTGATGTCCTCCTTGGACATCCTTTCTGCCCAAGGGGGATGAATCATAGAATCATTTAGGTTGGTAAAGACCTTTAAAATCTTTAAGTCCAACCTTCATCCCAACATCTCCCTGATGAAGGGCTGGAGAGCAGCCCTGCGGAGAAGGACCTGGAGGTGCTGGGGGTGAGAAGCTGGAGCTGAGCCGGCCCCGTGCGCTTGCAGCCCAGCAGCCAACGTCCTCCTGGGCTGCATCCCCAGAGAAGGCTCCAAGGAGACCTTCTTGCAGCATTTCAATGCTTCAAGGGGACCTGTCAGAAAGCTGGGGACAGACTTTTGAGCAGGGCCTGTTGGGACAGGACAAGGGGGGATGGTTTGAAATGAAAAGAGGGACATTCAGACTAGAAGAAATTGTTGCTGCTGAGGGTGGTGAGAGCCTGTCCCAGGTTGCCCAGAGAGGTGGTGGCTGCCCCATCCCTGGAAGGATTCCAGGTGAGGTTGGCCGGGGCTCTGAGCAACCTGCTCTACTTGCAGATGTCTCTGCCTACTGCAGGGGGTTGGACTAGATGACCTCTGAAGGTCCCTTCCCACCCAAACCATTCTGTGTTTGTATGTTCTGAAGTCACAATGTGACTTTAGACCCCCCTTGTTCTCACACCACCCTCCAGGACCACAGCTTTTCCCAACGCTGAGCTTTTAAAAGATATTTTCCAGGTCTTTAAAAGCAAAGGGGTAATGAGAGGAGGAGGAAACTCAACCACAAACCCTCCTGCCCTTCAGGAAACGTACCACAAACACCAACCTCTACAAACCTCAGCCCTCAGGGAACTGCGTCAGGAGGTGCCCAAGCAGATGGATGGGCCCTTGCTTTGCAAGTACTGATGGGTGACAAGGGTGACAGCCATGGGTAGAGACACCACGGGTGGAAACCTCTACTGGAAATTACACCAAGGACAACAATCTACCAGCAGTGGTGCTGCTGGTACATCCACTCATCCCTTCGGGCTGTGTGATGGCAGGAGATGTGGCCGAGCAGAGCCAAACTGGTGCCCAGGTGCCCTTCCCAGTCCTCTAGGACCTCTGACCACAGACCCAAGAGCATGGACAGCAGATAACACCCCACGGCATGTAATTCCCATTCATTTCAGACAGTCATGAACACACCATGTCCCTCCTGTCTCTGTGCGAATCCCAGAGCAGCACGGATAAAATCGGCATGGCGAGGGATCCTAAGAGCTCCTGACAGCTACCTGGGTAACTTGGAGGCCTCAGGCAAGGCACGTCAGAAGAAGACACCGCTCATTGCACTGATCTTGTTTGAAAAGAGGAAATTCTCCATGTAGACACAACCCTGCTCCAGTTCGGAGCTGGATCTCACCCTGGCTAGAAACCACCGCAAGGAGAAAGCGGAGCTGAGGATGAACATGGTGAGCTCTTCCACCCATCCATCCACCTGTCCTGGTGTCACTGAGCCTTTTCTAAGGAGACCTTTTAAGCCTACTTTGGACACCTGACTCTTGGCTGGCAAAAATCCTAGAGCAGAGCAGGTTATAGAATCATAGAATGGTTTGGGTTGGAAGGGACCTTCAAGATCATCTAGTCTGACCCCCCTGCCATGGCAGGGACACCTCCTATAGACCAGGTTGATCAGAGCCCCGGCCAACCTTGCCTTGAACACATCCAGTGATGGAGCATCCACAGCTTCCCTGGGCAACCTGGGCCAGGGTCTCACCACCCTCACAATGAAGAACTTCCTTACATTTAATCTAAATCTCCCCTCTTCCAGTTTAAAGCCATCACCCCTTGTCCTATCATTACAGGCCCTTGTGAAAAGTCCCTCCCCAGCTTTCTGACAGGCCCCTTGAAGTCCTGCAAGGCCACCAGAAGGTCTCCCTGGAGCCTTCTCTTCTCCAGGCTGAACAAGCCCAACTCTCCCAGCCTGGCCTCCCAGCAGAGGCCTTCCAGCCCTCCCATCATTGCTGGGGCCTCCTCTGGCCCTGCTCCACCAGGTCCATGTCTCTGCTGTGCTGAGGACTCCAGAGCTGCCCCAGCACTGCAGGGGGGTCTCCCAGAGCGCAGCAGAGGGGCAGGATCCCCTCCCTGCCCTGCTGCCCACGCTGCTGGGGATGCAGCCCAGGATCTTTGAGGGTTCCTCCACAAAGACCAGATGTGGGTGGGAGTGGCTAGAGCCCTGCAAAGCAAAGGGTCATCATAAGACCCTGCAAGGAGCCCATCAACATCTCACCCGGTGGAGATCGTGGCTGCAGCCAGGACTAACCCAGCACAGCGTCACACACCCCACTTCCAACCAATGGATCCAGGAGATAACACCATATCCCGCACCTTGAATCCCAAATATTTTACTTCCCATGGTTGAAGCTCCTCACTTAATTAAAAGCAGTCTTGATCATGAAGCTTTCCAACCAAGCCCCTCCTCTGATCTTCATTTTCTGGGGATGGAAAGAAGGAGAAACGGGGCTGAAACTTCTCGGTGCCTTCAGGGGTTGAATCGCTCTGGGCAAGGAGACCAGGGGAACTTCAACACTGCTCGCTAACGAAGCTCCAGGGTGATGGAGCCGCGCTTTGGGAAGGGGCTGAGCCTCGTACACAGCCAGGGACCACTGCAAGGAGCAGCATCATTAAAATGACACGGGTTTTTAACACTTAGGTAGCTGCGCTCGTAGCTCCATGGTAGCGTTAGAAGAGGTGCTGAGGACTGGGATGCCTACAAACATCCTAAAGACACCGTGTTCATCATCAGAACCAACACCTCCATGACAAACCAACCTAAAACAAGTTCAAAACAACCTCAGGCCAAGTCCACCAGGACGTTCCAGCATCACACTCCCCCCGAGCCCCCTGTCAGAGACACAAAACCTGGTAGGAAAGGTAAAAAAAAAAAAGAGCAAAACTAATTGCATCACTTCGTGCCCTTTGAACAACCTTTGGATCCTGATGGCTTTGCTGGGAGAAGAATGAAAGTCAAGCGGATTAAGCGACCGACATGCCCGTAGTACAAAGTGTGAAGACTTCAGAAGTCTCAGCTCCCAGCTCCACTTTTCTGCTGCTGTTCCAGGAGGAACCGAGAGGAAAAAGCTGATTTTGCCTGGTTATTTTTTCCTTCAGAGCTCCAAAATGGTGGAAACCATCGATTTTGAAAACATTTCTGACCCTGCTAATGGGCATCCACCTGCTTTTCATGGAATTAACTCAACACTGCTTGTCACAGCTACCTGAGCAGCCCCAGGAAGATGTCCCAGGACAACCAGGACATACCAAGCCATGGGCATCCTACGAGTGCTGAAACCTACCAAGGAGTTGGCTCCATGTTTTGGATTTCTGACACTTCCTGCCCGAAAGCTGCCCAACTGGAGCTCTGCCCAGCTTCAGGAAGGGGTTTTGGCCTCCACTGTGTCTTTTCTCTGCTGATCATAGAACCCCAGAATCCCAGCATGGTAGGGGTTGGAAGGGACCTCTGGAGATCATCTCTGCCAACCCCCCTCCTAAAGCAGGGCTAAAGAAGGGCTAAAAAATGGCAGATGCTGATAGTACGCAAGTTAACAGGTCCTCAAGATCCCAGCACACATCTACCTGCAGCATGTCAGGAGACCCAGTTCAGGAGACAAAACCCAGCAGGTAAATCCTGGGACGGGACAGGGTGGATGGACTCACCACTGTCAGCTCCTCCAAAGCACGAGGAGGCACATGCAAACCCTCAGACGAAGCTAGGAGATGTGAGGAGCACAGGAGCTGCCATCTCCATCCCACCTCCAGGAATCCTACACTGACCTACTGGCCAGAAGCAGCTTGTGTCCAACACACATCCTGGTCCCACAGCTCTGTAGATATGAGAATATGAGCATGCACCTGGGAAATCCATTTTGGATTGATTTCAAACTAAAATCACCTTCCTCTGGTTAAGGCCTTGCTGATGCAATGCCAAAGTCTTAATTCCCACAATCTGCTGATACTTCCCCCTGGTCACCACCATCATCAACATGGACATAAAACCACTAGAGGATGAAGTGAGAGGAACCCAGCAGAGCACACATAAAGCAAATATCGCAGCGAAACAACAACCTCGTAACAGAGGTGAGTCTGAACTTTCAGGTCTCATCTCTTCTCAACCCTCTTGGCAAATCATCATCTCCTCATAACCTCTTTAAAACCAGTCTGCCCACCTTGGAGACGTGTGACACTTGCTGCTCCGCTGCCCTACCAGTGTGGATCCTACGTTTTTAATGAAAAAAAGGGTCTTCTAGTGCCAAGATGCCTCTTTGGGGTGGAAGACCTACATCAATAACACCACAAATTTTAGAAGAGGTGAAGAAAAGAGCTCTGAAAACACAGATGGAGATTTAAGACTCGAGACCAGCACCACGACACCCAACGCTTGGACCTTATCGTGCTCTTTAGTGACACGCTGATGTCACCAGTGCCAAAAAAAGGAGGGGGGGGGAGGGGAAAGCCAGGGTTGGAGATGGGAATTTGCTCAAGAGAGGTGCAGCGGTGCCCCCGGCTACAACTGATGCAGCATTTTGAAGGTTGACATCAATCCCAACCAAGCTTCTCCATCGCCCCAGCCTCGTACAGGGATGTGCATCAAAAAGGAAGGTGCCGGCAATGTCGGAATGACGGCGGAGAGCTCTACAACACCTTCCCCCACGGCCACGCTTGTATTTTTATTCAACCTACGTAATCCAGCAACTCTGGGTGCTGCTGCCACGCAAGCAGGGACGCTCCTGGACCCAAGGTGCGAGTGAAGGGCAGGAGAACCTCGAGCACAAAGCCTCACTTGAAAGCCCCAACCCCGCGCCGGCTTCCACAGGGAAGAGCTCCTTCCACTTGTGCAACGCTTTGCGAAAGGGGACCCACATCCATGTGAAATCATTAACTTCATCCGCCGCTTCTCGTTCTGCCATCAATGATTAACGAACGTGAAGCAATCAGCGGGGTTTGGTTGGGTTTTTTTTTCTTCCTTTTAACGAGGAACGCTTTTCTTTTTTTTTTTTTTAAAAAGGAAAAAAACCCAACAAACCACAAACCCAAGCCCTCCTGTCCTTACTTCTGCGAGTCGCCGCGAGGATTCGTGCCAGCTCTGCCCGGCTCGGGCATTTCCACATCGAATTTTCAAGGTCACTGCTGAAACACGTCATTTTCTACTCAAGCCCCTTCTCCTCCGAGCGCGCGGCTCCGTCCGACGCCGCGCGCAAGGGCAGCGCCGAAAACCTCCTCGGCAAAGTTGCAGCCGTAAGAGCAAGCCAACATGAAACGCCCGAGGGAAGGCGGCCTCGGAGAATGCAAATCTCGTTCATTACCCGGACGCCGGCTTTTCTTTGCGCTGTTGAATAAATGCTGAATAAACTGCCGGCAAAGCTCCCCCCCCGCCATCCTTCAACCGCCACCATCCCAGCGAGGTCGCAGCCCGGCCGTGCGAACGCTCCCCAAAATAACCCCCTCCAACCACCCCCCCAACCCCAGCGTTGCTTGAGTTGGGGGCGGGGGGGAGAAGAAGCCATCAGTCATCCCTTACCGGAGAGCTCCCCAGCTCCGGCGCTCCGCGCTCCGGCTGCGCAGCCCCCCGATGCTGAGCATGCCGCCGGGAAGCTCGCCGGCTCCCGCTCGCTCCCGTGCGCTCCCCCCATGAGCTCGCCGGGGGGAAGGGGGGGTTGGCGAAGCCTTCAGCGCCCGTCGGCACTCGGTGCCGTCGCCATCGCCGAGGGGACGCGTCGCCAAGCTTCTCCCACTCGATTTCGAGTCGAGAAGGAAACCCAACGCGAGCGAGAGAGCGCCGGCGATGCCACCTGCCAGGCGGCTCCGACGGCGCGGGAGCAGCGTGCTGGGGTTGGGAGCAGGAGCGGTCCCGTCCGAGGGACTTTGATAGGATGAAAGAAATCGATTCAACCTCTGGAAATGAAAAGCCCTTCTGCTTTTATCGCTTGACGTTCGGAGAGAAGCCGGGTTTTCATCTCCGCGTCCCCACAGCTCGGCGGAACGCGCCAAAGAGGTTATGAAATGGAATTGCTGGGCTCTCTTCTATATAGTGAAAAATTATCATTTCACAAGAGAAAAGAAACTACGGAGAGATGAAAATTCCTTTACCCGAGTCATCCCAACCCTCCCGCACCCCCCCTATCCCAGCCCGGTGACCGTGCCTGCGGCCGCTCCACCAAAAAGGGGCATTTTTGCCCTAAAAAGCAGCAGAGGTTTTGTTTTCCAGCTTGGGAAAGGGGCTCCTCTGAACGTCAGATGGACCCACAGATTGATGGCTATGGGGTAAAAGCAGGATCAGGCTGAGAATCACCCTGGAAGTGATCAGGACCCCCCCCCACCAGTCTTCTCCCCAGCGTTGATGTGCACCATGGATAGTAGATGCTCCTAAAATCTGTCACTCTGGCTTGTGGACAGAGCTAGGGGCGGGGAAAACCCCAGTTCAGGAAAAAAAAAACCCCAAACTATTGTCACCCTTCTGCTTTCCAGCAAAAGATCCTATCTCTGGGTGGGGGGTTTGGTCCCAACCACCCCTGATGCCCAGGCAGGAGTCTGGGGACTCACCGGATCTTCTCAGCAACAGTCACATCACAGGCACCATTAAGGTCGAGATGTTCTTTTTGGTTTTGAACAGCATAAACAAAACCAAACAGGAACCTTAAAGGGTTTAGGCTGGAAAACAGCTCTTCTGATCCAAATCCAAATATTTTCAGGTTTGCCATCAACGTGGCATCTGAACGTCTGATTTCAGGGACCCCAAGGAAGGTCCCTCCTCTGCTGCCCTGCTCAGAGGAACATCCATTCTCAACTTCTTTTCATCTAAACCAAAGCTGAACAGGACAGGACTTGCAGAAAACGGCTACAGACATCAAAGAACAGGAGGAGAAAGTGCTCAAAAAGACACCGAGGGGGGAAACTTCAACAAGAAACTAGAAAGGAAGTGTCCCGGTAGGGTGGAGAGACGTAGAAATGATGCTCCAGAAGAAGTTGGCAAAGAAGGAGCCACTGCAGTGGTGTTGTATCAAGGCATAGAAAAGCCCAAATATTAAAAAAAATAAATTAGAAAACCTAAAACAGGAAAAAGGGCAGAAATAAAGTGACAGGTAGAGGAGGAGGACATGGAAGGAAGTCTTGGAGAACGAAAAGTCTCTATAGATACAGCTGCAGAATAACTTAATTAAAGGAAAAAGGCCAGGCAGCATTTTCCCTGCTCGCTGCAGACGGGTTGGACTAAGGTGACCTTTAAAGTTCCCTCCCAGCCCAAACCAATCCATGATTTTATGATTTCTGTCTCCAGAAAGGATGTTGTTATTCCCATGGTAGGGCCTGTAGGACCACAGCTGTGGAACGGCCAAGACCATAGAATGACAGAATCGTTTTGGTTGGAAGAGACCTTTAAGATCATCGAGTCCAACCATTCCCCCAGCACGGCCAGGGCACCACTAACCCACGGCCCTCAGCACCACATCTCCACGGCTTGGAAAGCCCTCCAGGGATGGGGACTCCACCACTGCCCTGCCCAGCCTGGCACAGCCCTTCACAGCCCTTCCCACCAAGAAATTGTTCCTCATGGCCAACCTCAACCCTCCCTGGAGCAACTTGAGGCCATTTCCTCTTGTCCTGTCCCTTGTTCTTTGGGAGAAGAGCCCGACCCCACCTGGCTCCAAGCTCTTTTCAGGGAGTTGTTGAGAGCCAGAAGGTCTCCCCTGAACCTCCTTTTCTCCAGGCTCAACAACCAAACTGCAGAGACCTCACATGGTCCAGCTGTACCGAGATGGCACGAGGGTAAAGAAGGAAAAGGGATGAGAGATGACATTAAAGTGTAATTCTACTAAAAACCCAGCACCCAAGTGAAGACCCTATTTCATCTACAACCATGGAGCAAATGAGGCTAAAGACTAAGCCCCGTCGCCTGCTCAAACCCAAGTTCCCAACTGCATTATGTCAAAGAGCATTTTTTGGAGGAGATCCTTCCAGCTCCTCTGCTCTTTGCAGCCTTGGAGGAATTGGGAAGAGCGTAACAGAAATTAAAACTAAATTATATGAGAAATATGGGAAGTTTCAAGAGTTTATGAACAAATTCCACCCCTTCAGCTGTTCCATTTGGTATGACTTCAGCTGCAAGATTTACCCTTGCTGGACTGGCCCAGCTCCAGCACTGAATGTGATTCCAGCTGCTGTGTTAAATGAATGATTAATAGATGTCTTTGTCCTGCCTGCATCTGCCTTTCAGGAGAACATCGACATTAACCCGGGAGTAACTCCCCAATTCTGCCGTCAGTGCCATTGTCACTCCACCTCTTCAGCCTCAAGAAGACCTGAAAGAGCTGGATGGGCAGAAGCGAATGGGATGTCACCATAAAAAGTGTGTCATAGGTGGGGAAAAGCTGGAGCTGAGCCGGCCCCGTGCGCTCGCAGCCCAGCAGCCAACGTCCTCCTGGGCTGCATCCCCAGCAGCGTGGGCAGCAGGGCAGGGAGGGGATCCTGCCCCTCTGCTGCGCTCTGGGAGACCCCCCTGCAGTGCTGGGGCAGCTCTGGAGTCCTCAGCACAGCAGAGACATGGACCTGCTGGAGCGGGGCCACAGGAGGCCCCAGCAGTGATGGGAGGGCTGGAAGCCCTCTGCTGGGAGGCCAGGCTGGGAGAGTTGGGCTTGTTCAGCCTGGAGANTGGCGCAGGTTGCCCAGAGAGGTGGTGGCTGCCCCATCCCTGGAAGGATTCCAGGTGAGGTTGGCCGGGGCTCTGAGCAACCTGCTCCAGTTGCAGATGGCCCTGTCCATGGCAGAAGCATTGGATTAGATAATCTTCAAAGGTCCCTTCCCACCCAAACCATTCAGTGGTTCTGTGATCTCCCCATATTTGGTGAGGTGGCCACACTGATAACTGTCACCCTCGCTGCTTCCACACCACTGTCCTTGTCACCATTACAACTGGGATGAAGAGGGTGACAACAACTCCTACAAGCCACAGGAAAACCTACATCCTGCCCATCTTCACCCAGCTGCCATCCTAGTGACCAGCACAAACTGCCCAGGGAGATTACTGGAGCAAGCAAAGGCATGGCCAAACCTTGGAAGCTGGAGGCTTTGGGGTGGTGACCTGACAGTGTCGGGTTAATGGTGGGACTTGACGATCTTCAAGGTCTTTTACAACATAAAGGATTCTATGATACTATAAATCATAGAATGAAGATGATAGAGCAGGCCTGGAGTTCTTCATCGGTTCTCCAAGTTTTCAACCCAAAATTTCTGAACCTTCCCCTAAGAAGCAGGTGGACGAACATCCTCACCCACGTGTGTGTGGTGATCCGACATTACAGGACACAGCCAACAAATAAACTTGAAACCGAAGTTACCTAGTAACAGGCAGGAGCATTTTCTGTACCAGCTGGGCCAGCAACGACATCCCTCGTTTCTGCATCTTAAATGAGATTACCAGTCCTAAAATCACCATTTTCCTTCTACCCACCCCAAATCTGCAGCGGCAACTCCTTTGTGTACGTCCACCTTGAGGCTTGAAGGTCCTGCTCTGGAGGGTTAATAAAAAATTGAGAGTGAACATTCGGAGACCCAGGTTTGGTAACCCAGCTTCTGCCCACCAAGGGATACCCTGACATGAAGCTTTCTTCTCCTCCAGGTTTCACACGCTGGGCTTCAGCCAGGATGTCCCAGAGTGAGAGTTCGCATTTCTCTCCCAAGAACCACCTCCAAGACAGGTGTGGACACATCTGAACACCATTTCATCTCCTCCACCACCCACTGCAGGTCAACCACACGCACGTTACTTATAGACCATCAAGCTGCAAGACCTTCTTGGCTAGAAAAATTTACTGAGGCAAAACCTCCACGAGCTCTGGGTAAGGGAAGGGTGAATTCTGCTGTTGAAATTGAAACTCAGCCTGGAATTGCTAAGCGACAGAAACAAAAGATGTTCTTCCCGAGGGATGGCGTGTTATCAACTCCGCAGCTTCAGATGCAGCAGCGAGAACTGCAAAGTTAGGGAAAAACCCACCCAGAGAAGGCTTCTAACCCCTCAATCTCTAAAACACCCGTGCCAAAGGGGTCAGGGACACCGTGACCACATGGGCCACCTCTTCATCCCTTCTTCCTGAAAATATCCAGAGATATTTTATTGTATTTACTGAGTGAAGTAGCAAGACTTGATATAAAACACGTATAGCCATCTTTATATAGGTACATATAATGATTATTTTATATTAATTATTGAATTATAGAATGGTTTGGGTGGGAAGGGACCTTCAAAGGTCATCTAGTCCAACCCCCTACACTGAGCAGGGACATCTGCAACTAGAGCAGGTTGCTCAGAGCCCCGGCCAACCTCACCTGGAATCCTTCCAGGGATGGGGCAGCCACCACCTCTCTGGGCAACCTGCGCCAGGCTCTCACCACCCTCAGCACCAACAATTTCCTGCTCTCTAGTCTCAATCTCCCTCTTCTAGTTTCAAACCTTGCCCCGTCCCAACAGGCCCTGCTCAAAAGTCCCTCCCCAGCTTTCTGACAGGCCCCTTGAAGTCCTGCAAGGCCACCAGAAGTTCTCCCTGGAGCCTTCTCTTCTCCAGGCTGAACAAGCCCAACTGTCCCAGCCTGGCCTCCCAGCAGAGGGTCCTTCCAGCCCTCCCATCATTGCTGGGGCCTCCTCTGGCCCCGCTCCAGCAGGTCCATGTCTCTGCTGTGCTGAGGACTCCAGAGCTGCCCCAGCACTGCAGGGGGGTCTCCCAGAGCGCAGCAGAGGGGCAGGATCCCCTCCCTGCCCTGCTGCCCACGCTGCTGGGGATGCAGCCCAGGAGGACGTTGGCTGCTGGGCTGCGAGCGCACGGGGCCGGCTCAGCTCCAGCTCCTCACCCCCAGCACCCCCAAGTCCTTCTCCGCAGGGCTGGTCTCAAAATCAATGACAATTCCCTGCCTTGCTGGGGATATATAATCAGGGAAGGAGACACACAGTAAGGACACAGCTCCCACTCTCTGTCCCCAAAGCCAAATGCCCGGCATCACCCCCAGATCCAGGCAGAGCCTGGAGCACCCTCATCCCACTGGAGATCCTCATCCCGCTCCACACCAGCTCTCTCCCCTCCTGTGTCACCAGGCAGGCTGCAGAGCATGGGGATTTTGGTATCAGCCGTGGTCTGGATGTTGTGGGGTTGTTAGAGGAGGTCTCTGTCTCCTCCACCATGGTGGATGGAGGCTGGACACAAAGCAGAGATGTCCCCAAATGGCGTGTGCATGGCCCATCTTCAGGAAAAGGGATGAGCTGCATGCGGGGTGTAGGTGACTCCACCTTAGGACATACCCCCAAAGGAAAGGAGCTTATTAAGAATGAGGACAATTAACCTGCAGCCCAGTATGAGCAGAGACCACCCCTGAGGGGTACACTGGTATACTCATGGTCCCAAGGGTTGGTGGTCCTGCTGTCTGATCCCTTCTGAACTGATAAAAGGCTTCCTTCATCTTCTGCTCCTCTAATCCCAGAAGGTTGATGCTCTTTGACCTTTGGGCTACTTCCTAGCCCCAAAATGCTTCACAAACACCACAGCTGGGAGCGAAGTTCTACACGCAGACCATCCTCCTGCCCTGGGAGGGATTGATACCTCCTCGCTTCTCTTGCTGGAGCTTTAACGCCTCGTAAGATGTTCCACAACAGGAATAATTAGAAACCAGTTATGAAAGTCACTGACCTCCCATGGAGCAGAGAGGTCCTGAGGGTTCAATTACATGACAAGAGAAAACATCGAGAGACACCCTGGGTTCAGCCTTGCTTTTAAAAATGTCTCGCCTCTGTTATTCTTCCCTAATTGCAATGGCTCAGGTAACGAACCTTAATTGTGAGCTGCGTCTGCGGGGCACACGGAGACCCTGGTACCTGCAGCGCCCGACCACACAATTGGGTTTCACAGGATCATAGGACCACAGATCGGTTTGGGTGGGAAGGGACCTTTGAAGATGATTGAGTCCAATTCCTCTGCCATGGACAGGGACATCTGCAAGTAGAGCAGGTTGCTCAGAGCCCCGGCCAACCTCACCTGGAATCCTTCCAGGGATGGGGCAGCCACCACCTCTCTGGGAAACTGGGCCCTCCTGGGCCAGGCTTTCACCATCCTTACCATCAACAATTCCTTCCTTCTCTCTAGTCTAAATCTCCCTCTTCTAGTTTCAAACCATCACCCCTTGTCCTGTCCCAACAGGCCCTGCTCAAAAGCCTGTCCTCATCTTTCTGCAGGCCCCTTGAAGTCCTGCAAGGCCACCAGAAGGTCTCCCTGGAGCCTTCTCTTCTCCAGGCTGAACAAGCCCAACTCTCCCAGCCTGGCCTCCCAGCAGAGGGCTTCCAGCCCTCCCATCATTGCTGGGGCCTCCTCTGGCCCCGCTCCACCAGGTCCATGTTTCACCTTCACTTATCTGAACACCGATTTTATTCTCCAGATTCTCAGCTGGATACACAAGGCTTTTCTACAGTGCCTCCAGAACCACAGAACAGCACATAAAAATGAATATCACAACAAAAATAACCCCAGTCTGACCACTACCACGCTCAGAGACCCGTTCCACAAACAGTGTCTTCAATAGGGGGTTAAAGGTCAGACCCCAGTTGGTCTCCACCAAGGAACATGGTGGTCTCAGATCCCACCACACATCTCATAGTCCCGGAGGCAAGCACCGTGCAGGAAGCTCTCATCCAGTGGTACAACCTGGAGGTAGCAGCCATCTCGTGGGGAAATCAGGGCCAGTCTACCTACACCAATCCATAAGTATGAGAAGAACCCGTGTGGTCTATTATGAACCCTTTTATAAGGAAGATACATGCACCCATCATCATCTCCGCCCTCCCATCAGCAGCCATCAGAGCAAGATGACCTCCTACTCCCACAGCAACTTGATCAAATCGCCGCATTACTGGACCCTGAGCCTGCTGAAGGTGGCACGTGTGGACAAGGACAAAACCTGCAGGAAATGCTGAAATCCTTAACCTTTGGAGATCCCAACTTCATGATGTTCTGACTCAAACACACACAAGCTTCATCTTTTTGTCTGTGTGCATGAAAAAAAAAAAGCTCTGGACATTTTCTACACCGCACTGAGGGATGATTCTCCACCGGGCAAAGCATGAAATGAGGGCAGAGGAAAGAAAAGCAGCGAGGACAAGCGGCTCTTGCTGAAGGATGGACACAGCAGGAACTGGGAACTTCTTCTTTCTTACAGAATCCTGCTGCTCAGCAAAGCCTTTTTCCTGAAACAAGCTCCCACCGACTTCCAAAGCTCAGCGGGATCACAGAATCACACACTGGGTTGGGTTGGAAGGGACCTTCAGGATCATCTAGTTCCAAGGCCCTGTCATGGGCAGGGACACCTCCCACTAGAGCAGGTTGCTCAAAGCCCCATCCAAGCTAGGGATCTGGAGCCTCTGCCCTCTTGGAGGCAGGATCCGGCTGATTTGATGGGGGGTTCCTCAGGAAACAGGGCATTGGAAAGACTCCTAAGAGCCAGCGCCAAACCAGGTCGTTGCTGCCCTATTTATAGTTATTGTTTCCCAGCAAACAAACACAAAAATTAATTCTCAAATTGCTACTGCTTCAAAAGCTGCACATTAAGTGGGAAAACTAGAGCTGGTGTCCTCCTCCTGACCTGCAGCAGTGAGAGTAAGAGTCATACAACCATAGAATCACAGAACCATTTAGGTTGGAAGAGACCTTTAAGATCATCGAGTCCAAGCATTAACCCAGCACTGCCAGGGCACCACTAACCTCTGGCCCTCAGCACCACATCTCCACGGCTTGGAAACCCCTCCAGGGATGGGGACTCCACCACTGCCCTGCCCAGCCTGGCACAGCCCTTCACAGCCCTTCCCACCAAGAAATTGTTCCTCATGGCCAACCTCAACCTCCCCTGGTGCAACTTGAGGCCATTTCCTCTTGTTCTGTCACTTCTTCCTTGTGAGAAGAGCCCAACCCCACCTGGCTCCAACCTCCTTTCAGGGAGTTGTGCAGAGCCAGAAGGTCTCCCCTGAGCCTCCTTTGCTCCAGCCTCAACACCCCTAGGAACCTCAGCTGCTCCTCACAAGACTTGTGCTCTAGAGCCATCTCTAGAAGATGAATGACCACTTGCTCCCTGAAAGTAGCTGCTGTCTATGGTCCAGTAGCTACCTCATTACACTCAGGAGATGTTTTGGGTTCAGTATAGTTCTCCAGAATCAACCTCTGCTTGGTTTTCTCACAAAAGCCTTCCCATTGAAGTCAGTGATGAAGCTTCTTGGACCAGTGAATTCAGCACCTTTGTCTTTCCTCTTCAGAGCATCAACATGTGCCTCCATCACTGGAGATCAGAAGAAAGACTTTCCCAGGGCAGGATAAGCTGTAGCATCTCCTTTAAGCCATCACCACCAGGGAAGGGATATCAGACCAACGAGACCTCTGCTCCAAATCCACTCAAGTCGGGTATTACAACAGGACCCAGAGGACCCGCAAGCAGAGTGTTATTTTGATTGGCACCACACAAAGAGACAGCCTTTCTGCCTTACCTGCCCCAGATGTCCAACCCTGAATAGATCCTACTAAGTGAAAGGGAAAAAAAATGACCATCTCCATTTTATAAGCAGGGGCTCTGGCCAGAGGGTTCAGTATCTTGCCAAAAGACCAAAGGAGAACCAAACTGTGCCACCCTAAACCTCGCTGGAAAGCTGATGTCCACAAGCAAGAGCTCTGGTTCTCTCTCACTCCATGTTGAGTCTATAAACCCTTCTGGTGACCAGGCCTGGTGAGAAGGTGAAAGCCACACACTCCTCTTTCCTGCTTAGCACTTAGTTTTCATCTAAGCAATCACAGCAACCTCCAGACTTAGACCAGGCAGGGTTTCAGCAGCACCTCCATACCCTAAGGGTGGTGAGATGCTGGAGTAGGTTGCCCAGAGGAGTTACGGATGCCCCATCTTCAAGGTCAACTGTGGATGCCCAGCTCTTCAAGGTCAATTTGGACAAAGCTTTGAGCAACCTGATTGAGTGGAAAATGTCCCTAGCCATTGCGGGGGTGGTGTGGAACTAGATGAACTCCAAAGGTCCCTTCCAGCTCAAACTATTCTGCGATCATATGATGATGTTGATAAACCCAATTAAAAAGCTAAAGCTCAGTCCACAAAGAAAACTGATTTTACAGCTCACACTATCACTAAGTAGGACATCTTGCTCGTGCTGTTGAAGAGCATAGCACGGAAGAACATAGTGCAGATCCTGCTCCCCAGGAGAAGACACACCAGCTCTTCTTTTCTGGCCCTGCCCTGGGTTGCCACATCCCCAAGCGGGCAGGTCCCAGTCTCAGGAAATGTGTGGGTGTAAAAAGGTCACCGATTTACAAACTTCACAACGCAGCAATGTAACACAGGATAAAGGCAGGTGATGGGGCCACAGACCACTTCTCGTTCCAGGCAGAGGACTCACCAAAAATAAGCCTGTGACCATGTAGGGGAGGAAATGAGAATCTCTTCTGCATGAAAAAAAGCAAGAGAGACAAGCAGCCTGCTACCGAGAGTGGTACCCTGGGTGCACGGGGCAAGGCAAGGAGCCTGGCATCACCAACACCATGGTGAGGTGTCCCCAGCAAACCTCCCAGGGAATTTAGGGAAAAAGAGCATCTTTTGCTCATGAAACTGCTGGGAATCATATAATAGTTTTGGTTGGAAGAGATCTTTAAGATCATTGAGTCCGACTGTTACCCCAGCCCTGCCAGGGCACCACTAACCCCTGGCCCTCAGCACCACATCTCCACAGCTTGGAAACCCCTCCAGGGATGGGGACCCCAGCACTGCCCCGGGTATCCTGGGCCAGCCCTTCACAACCTTTTCTCTAGACCCTTCCCCAGCTTCCTTGCCCTTCTCTGGCCACGCTCCAGCCCCTCAAGGTCCTTCTTGGAGTGAGGGACCCAAAACTGACCCCAGGATTCAAGGTTGGGCCTCCCCAGTGCCCAGTCCAGGGGGACGATCCCTGCCCTGCTCCTGCTGGCCACACTGGTGCTGATCCAAGCCAGGATGCTTGATTAGATCGATTTTGGTATGGATAGATTAAACTCCAGGTAGAAAGGATATGATGCTTCAACAGCTGCTGAAGCAGAGGGATGAAAATCCCTATGGAGGAGGTATCTCCCCATCTTCTTGCACATCAATCCTGACAGAACTGTGTCCTCATGCCCTTCACCCAGCCCATGCTACCCGCAGACATGGGGAATCACGTTCAAACCACACATGTTGGAACAATACAACCAGGTGAGAGGTGGGGGAAAACCTTTGCCCTGGTATCTCCCACACCATGCAACACCTCTCTGGTGACGATATAGAGAAGCCCTTGGAAAAGCCCCTCTCGGGGTGGGTCCGTGCAATGCTCTGGGCATTCAACTCAATCTCTTTTAAACTCACAACTCTCCAGAATTTAATATTCCCTCTGCTCAACCGCATTCACTTGCAGAGCAGGTCCTACAACATTTTCCCCGGATTGAGCAAGATCGCTCAGGGGCCAAGTCTGCTGGCAAAGCAACAGCACGTTGAACGAGGGGCACAGGCAAGGTGGTCCCCATGGCCAGCACATGCGGCTGCAACAGGACCACTGCTCCAGGGAGCCTCCAGAGCTTGGAGAAGAAAGGTTCAGGCTGTGTTTTCAGACCTACAACCGGCCCTCAGGATGGTTACATAGGAGTAGAGGTGTCCTCAGCCCCGTGACCTTCACAGCCAACATGTGCTTCCAGATCATGCAGAACTCTCCCTAGAAATGCCCTTTGTAGTCAAACAGTCAAAAACATCATCAACTCAAAGCCACTTTCTCCAAACTGGGTGCAGAGAGATTGTTGCAATCCCAGTACCTGCAAGAGTAAAAATAAAACTATCCCCAGAGTCGCACAAGGCTCAGAGTCCTCCTCAGCCAAACCTTTCATTGGGTTTTGTGTTCACCCGAAGAACCAAAGGCCACCTCAAAATGTCACCACAAAACACATGGAAATGCAGAGTGAAGGAGCCACTGGCAGGGACACCTCAAAGCACGGCCCAGCACTTTTGGGGGTCCAGCTGAGATCCAGGGTCTGGTCTGATGGGCCAAAACTAGAGCTAAAAAGCACCTGGGACAAAGTTATTGATGGTCAAGTATCTCCTGGGAACCTCAGTCTTCCAGGATCACAGGTACAGAGCAAACCTGTCCCTGCTTCATCCCAATGACTTGGAAGAAGAGCAAACCGCCCTGCTTCAGGGTGTAGAGCACAAGTGTGGTGAGGAGCAGCTGAGGGACCTGGGGGTGTTGAGCCTGGAGCAAAGGAGGCTCAGGGGAGACCTCCGAATCACAGAATCATTTAGGTTGGAAAAGACCTTTCGAGTCCAACCATAACCACACTCTGCCAAGTCTAATGCTACACCACGTCCCCCAGCACGACATCTACACAGCTTTTAAACCCCTCCAGGGATGGTGATTCAACCACTTCACTGGGCAGCGTGGTCCAGAGCTTCACAACCCTTTAAATGAAAAAAATTTTAATGTCTAACTTTGCTCTCAACAACTCCCTGACAGGAGGTTGGAGCCAGGTGGGGTTGGGCTCTTCTCCCAAGGGACAAGCAACAGGACAAGACAAAACAGCCTCAGGTTGTGCCAGGGGAGGTTGAGGTTGGCCATGAGGAAGAATTTCTTGGTGGGAAGGGCTGGGAAGGGCTGTGCCAGGCTGGGCAGGGCAGTGGTGGAGTCCCCATCCCTGGAGGGGTTTCCAAGCTGTGGAGATGTGGTGCTGAGGGCCAGGGTTTAGTGGTGACCTGGCAGTGCTGGGGGAATGGCAGGACTCCATGATCTTAAAGGTCTCTTCCAACCAAAACAATTCTATGATTCTATCAGCCACTAGTTATCAGGGATTCGAAAGACATTTTCTCTGGAGAGAAGCTATGCCATCATTCCCACTGCTGGTTTCTCGCAGGTTCCTGGCAGTGCTGGATGGCGTTGCACAGGGAAGAACCCTTGCTGCCCACTGACCGATGCCATCTACGTGCTCCCCCAGTCACACACTCCATCTCCTTCCTCCCCGTAGTGACACCTGCTACACGCAAACAGCATTTAGCACATCTCCAGAAACTTCACGAACTGATGAGGAGCAGCAACGCAGCGCGACCAACCCCACGAAGCAAACCAAGCCCGTTTTTCTATCGGCTGCTGCGATGCTCAAGTCCAAAAAGATCATGTTTCTCTGGAGGCTCCAAAACTGAAACCAAAAGTGGGCTGGGAAGCAAAGCCATGCTCAAATTTAAAAGTATTTTTATGAGCTTTCCTATCCCAACGCGCTTACTGTCCTATAAAAAAAAGGATGAAGTCTTTCTCCAAAATATTCTTCACGGCTGCCAAGGAGTTGCTGTGCTAGAAAAACTTCACGTCTTAACCAAATGTTACGAGTCTGTAGGAATTTTTGTGCCACTCCCAAACTGCATCGCTTTGGTTTCCAGGTCAACACAATTCCTCCCATGCCCGGGATGGTGAGAAATCCCATCAAAGGAACTCGAGTAAGATCATAACTGCTTAAAATTAGCTCAACCAGGGGTTGTTTCCAGCCATATCATTGTACTTTATATATATATCTACACTGCAGCCTTTCAGTGCTTCAAGGGTTAATAAGGTTGATATGAATCATGGAATCATTTTGGGTGGAAAATACCTTTAAGATTAAGTCCAACCATTAACCCAGCACTGCCAGGGCACCACTAACCCATGGCCCTCAGCACCACATCTCCATGGCTTGGAAACCCCTCCAGGGATGGGGACTCCACCACTGCCCTGCCCAGCCTGGCACAGCCCTTCACAGCCCTTCCCAACAAGAAATTGTTCCTCATCTCCAACCTCAACCTCCCCTGGTGCAACTTGAGGCCATTTCTTCTTGTTCTGTCACTTGTTCCTTGGGAGAAGAAACCAACCCCCACAGGTCCTCACCACACTTGTGCTCCAGACCCTTCCCCAGCTTCCTTACCCTTCTCTGGACACGCTCCAGCCCCTCAAGGTCCTTCATGGAGTCAGGGACCCAAAACTGACCCCAGGATTGGAGGTTGGGCCTCCCCAGTGCCCAGTGCAGGGGAACAATCCCTGCCCTGCTCCTGCTGGCCCCACTAGTGCTGACACAAGCCAGGATGCTGGTGGCCTTCTTGGCCACCTGGGCACACACTGGCTCATCTCCAGCTGCCTGTTGACCAAAACCCCCAGGTCCTTTCCCACTGGGCACCTTCCAGCCGCTCTTCCCCCAGCCTGGAGCGTTGCAGGGGGTTCTTGTGACCCAAGGGCGGGAAGATGACAAGAGACGGGGATGGACATTTTAGCCGGACCTGCTGTTGCAAGGCAGAGTCTTGTGTAGGATCAAGGTGTCCATTTGATGCAGAAGGGTGCACAGGAGGGAGGGGTGGTGAAAACGGACCATCCCCACCCGATTAAAGGGGACACGTGGGTGAGGGAGGACAAGAGGTCGAATTCTTCAGACATGGCTTTCGTCACCCAGGAATTAAACACGCAGCAAAGCTCCTTCTAAGCCGGCAGGTAGAAGTTCAAGCGAACGTACCTGTGCATACGTATCTCCTGTGCTTATGTAAGAGCCTGTCAGCTTATATGCAAATTTTGCGGCGTTCGGATATTTTCTGAACTCCCGTCGTAGCTTTGGAGCTGTTATGGTTGAGCTCAGCCACGAAAGAGACACCGGAGCCTGTTCTCGGTTAGTCAACCTGTCATGACCGCAGCCACCGAAGTGAGACCTCCCCCGTGCAGCACATCCTGCCCCGATTTTAAAGAAGGTACTGCTAATTAATTATGAAAACATAGTTTTGAGGTTGTAATGCGCTGAGCAGCTTGAGATGGTGCCACCAGCTCTCTGCCCATCAGGTTTCCCCTTGGGATGGGACGTTTGACCAACATGTTCAATGACCCAGGCCACTTTCAGATCTTAAAAATGTAATATATGGGTCACACCAGCTTAGGAAGACCCAAGGGTTGGTGTTGGCCAAGCTGTAAGCTCCGTGGTTAACCCCAGGCCAGTTGCTTTTCTTGCTGCTATCATAGGAGGACACTGTAGGAGGCATTTCTCTCCACCTAGGAATGGAGGAGGGTGGAAGAAGCTAATGCAGCTTCTTTATTTCCACAGCAATTAATGCGGAGTCAGCACAAATGAACATTGGCCAGCTCTTAAGAGGTTCAGTTTTATCCCCTCTCATCTCCAAGGTGAGGAAAGCCCTCTAAGGTCATCACAACCTGGAGGAAGAGGAGGTGGGAAGTGCCTGTGTGACAGCAACATTTCTCCCACCTGCAATTCTGAATTCTCTCCAGCACAAGCAAGTTGTCAGAAATCCACTTGATAAGCAAAAAAACCAACCAAACCCAACAGCAAAATGTAACCTCAGCTTTCTGGAGAGTTTCAAGCGAGCAAGAAGAGTGTGTTGGTGCCATGTGAATAGAGGACAACCCACAAGAGCATGGGGCTTCACCAGGCTCACCAGCACGGTGCAGGTGAGAAGATGAAGGTGTTGCAGGACTTGTTGCACTTCAGTTGGGTGCTCCACCCCATCATTATGCTGCTTGAAGGTCCTCACCCTTCCCACAGTGCCACTGAGCCTCCTTCCCTCCCCAGCTGATGGTGGCACTAAAAATAGCCTGGAGAGCTTGCAGAACCCCAACCAAGCACAAGGAATTGCATCACTTGGATATATGGACCTGTTAAGCAACCTTCTTCCGTAATCAAGACCCCACCACAACCCTACGGGTCCCCTGACCACATCAACATGAAGTCCACTCTACTCAGGGCTATTTTCAGCAGCATTCAGAAATTGTTCAACTGCTACATGCCAAAAAACCTCAGCACTCAGCATCTGGCTTGGGCCAGTCTTTGATTAACTGCAGTTCTGTGTCCTTACATCATCACTTTAGGACTTCTCCACCGGCGAGGCGTGGAATCAATCCCAGCGCTGTTCAGTACGTCCTGAAACATCAGAAGCTCGTGTCCTAATTAAAGGATTCCTCCAGGCAAAGCCCAGACTTCTGGTGGATAATTATGTAACAAACGAAACATTTCGTGATCAATACCCCAAAATTCTAGGGAGCTGCTGATGTCGTGGCACGAAGGAGTAAGCTCCACGTACGTGACCACCCATCCAAGCGAGGGATTTACCGGTAATAATGACGCCCATTTTTCACGCAAAGTTCAAAACCACACGTGGGAAGGTGGCACTTTCCTTCCTTCATTTACATGAAGGTGCAGAGAAGATCCCTCTGAGCAGCTTTTGATTACTCCGGCTTTGTTGAACCTGGCAGGACAGTGACCTCCTTAGGTTGGGTGTCAGTGGAGGTTCTCACATCCAAGACACTTCATAATTGTATGTGATGATGAGTTATATACAATTTTTATCTCTCTCTATATAAATTATATAAAAATAAATACATATATAAATTACATATATCCATAGATCTATAAAAACCTCATATAGGACAAGAGGAAATGGTGTCAAATTGTACCAGATGTTGAGGTTGGCCATGAGGAACAATTTCTTGGTGGGAAGGGCTGTGAAGGGCTGTTTGAGGCTGGGCAGGGCAGTGGTGGAGTCCCCATCCCTGGAGGGGTTTCCAAGCCGTGGAGATGTGGTGCTGAGGGCCAGGGGTTAGTGGTGCCCTGGCAGTGCTGGAGGAACAGTTGGACTCGACGATCTTAAAGGACTTTTCCAACCTATATATACAATGTGTGCACCAATGGGGTCCATAAACACACCTCCTATTTGAAAATAAAATTTAAAAAAGAAGGAAAAAAAATTTAAAGGCCTCGAGGCCAGGCTGAGGGCAATTGAGTTGGGCATCCCCTCACGTTTGGGGCAGAAATGCCCAAAAAGCATCTCTGGGCACCCATCTGACCCTTTTTCTAGAGAAGAAGAGGACAGCAGTGCTGCCCTTCACAGCTCCCACCTCCACCCCTCCACATTGACAAGTCTCTATTTCTGGTGTTCCCCACACGAACCTTTCATCCACATTTTTTCACCCCTCTTTCTATCTCTCCGACCCCTTCAATATTTTTTTTAATGGTCCCTTTCCTTCACCTGCTTTCTCAAGTCAGAACCTACAAGCTCTGCTTCACTTCAACGGGTTTCTTTTATTTTAATTTCAATTTTACTTCCTTCTCCCCCCCCTTGTGCTTCTCAGCTTTTCTGCTGTGGTTTCCTTTCCCTTTTTAAAGCCTTCTGACACGGAATCATTTCAGTTTGGGGAGCACAGAGGAGGTCTCACTTAACTTCACTCAGGTTCCTCTGCACGGAGCGGCTGTTGCCAGCTTGGGGGGTTGTGGTGAGATGATTGTTGCAGGACCCTTCAAAATATTCATTTCTTTTCTAACCAAAAGTGCTTTATTTCTGGGTTCTGCTTAGGAACTGGGGGAATAAAGGGGAAAAAATGGAGGACGCTCACACATGAGGATGGATGGATGGATGGATGGATGGATGGATGGATGGATGGATGGATGGATGGATGAGTGGATGGATGGATGGGTGGATGGATGGATGGATGGATGGATGGATGGATGGATGGATGGATGGATGGATGGATGGAGATAGCAGATGCTGAATTCCATCCCACTCCTACACCCTTTGTCAGGGAGAAATACACCAGCAGAGGCTACAGCTGATTTTAACCCAACCTGGGTCTTGTCCCACTTAGTGACTGTTCTTTCCAAGCTCTGGGAAACATCTAAGCACATCTAAGAGAAACCAGAAATACCTCCGTACCTCGAAGCTACTGGGGGTCCTGCTACATAATAAATGAAAAATTATAGAAATACAAGTTCTTTATTAACTTTCACGGTGATTTACCTTAATATGGGTCAAAATACCTTAAAATAAATGTTGAGCATTGGTTCTGATATAGAAATTAACCCCTCACCAATGCATGATTAGCTAATTCTCTGAGGGGCTTGAGGTGTCAAACAATGAACGACCTTTTTCTAAGATCCTGTTTCTTCTCTAAATACAGACTTTGCAACCTCCCCATTCTTATCTGTTTAGGGTGTTGGGTTTTTTTAATTATTTCACATATATTAAAATCCCCACAAGGCAAGTCAGGGCTTGTTTCTTTTTCCTATCCATAACTCTTTCTTGAGATCGCCCGATAAAGTCCACCATCCACACAACAATTTTTACGCTAACCACCAGCAGATACATAAATTGAGATTAATTTAGATAAATTAGGAGCACAGCCAACATTAAAACTATAGCTGTTGGTGGAGGAGGAACGCCCTACTCCAAACTTACATGGAGGAAAGCAAGTGGAGGACCACAGTTATTAGATGAAGTTTCATTCCTCCATCCTGGTTGTAGAAAGCCATCACCTCCCTTCTCCTCTCCTTCACCCAAGTGTGTGGTCACCACAGCCAATGCAAGAGAAATCTGCACAGCGGAATTACACCTCGGGACCACCAACACGACAATCTCCAGTAAGTCCTCCCCCAAGCTTCTGCTGATCTAATGCTGGTGCTGGAGAACACGGTGGGTTTATCTGCACGACCATGAGCTCATGGACTCAGCACATGGTGGGGAGAGGGGGAAAGTGGCCACCAAAGAGGAGTCCATTCAGAGACCCAAAGAGGGTCTCTGTCCCTGGAGCGTGGGCTCTTGGCTGTGTGCTGGGCACTGAGGTAAGGGCAGATGGGTGGCAAAGCAGCTTGGATCTGAGGTGGGGCAGCTCAGGGTGAGAGTTGTCAGGAGGTGTCCTGTGAAAAGGGAAATAATGAAGGGGAGGAAAAAAGGAAAG
>VZZY01015557.1:38777-50280 GCA_013400335.1 Eurystomus gularis
GAGAAGAAAGAAGAAAGGAGAAAGAAAGAAGAAAGAAGAAAAAAGAAAAAAGAAGAAAAAAGGAGGAAGAAGAAAAAAGGAGGAAGAAGAAAAGGAGAAGAGGAAAAAGAAAAAAAGGAAAAAAGAAAAAAGGAAAAGGGGGAAAAGGGGGAAAAGGAGAAAAGAAAAAAAAAGGAGAAGAAAACAAAATAAAAAGAAGAAAAAGGGAAAAGAAAAATTATGGAAAAGAACAAAGGAAAAAGGAAAAAAAGAGGGAAAAAAGGGAGGTAAAGGTTATTCCTCTCCAGGCACAGGACCCTACACTTGTCCTTGTTGAACTTCATGGGGTTCCTGAAGAAACTGCAGATTTCTTCAAGAAATTCCCAAAGCGTGGGACAAGTTCACCATTCCTCAAAGCAGAGCAAAGCTTAGATGTTGTAGAAGCACCTTCTTGCCTTCAAAACCCCAACGGGAAGACTGCCCATGCTACCTCTTTAGAAGCACACCCTGTGAAAGGATTAGCGTGAAAACAGCGTACTCCGACAGGACCAAAATACATTTGATTTTGTGCCAAAATGGGACAAGACTTGGCCCAGAGTGTGTTCCACTGAACCTCCTCATGCGAGGGCTGCCCTGCTGCACGCCCAGAAGAAGACGGCTCAAAGCCGATGGCCAGAGGAGAGCTGCACGTTCCCCATTTACAACTCACACTATAAAATAAACAGCATTTTATAGAAGCAGTTATTGAAAAAATCTTTCTTTTTAAAGATTCCAAGGCCTCAGGCCTTGGAATAAGCAAAAAATTCCCCTTCCATGTTGTCAACTAAATACGGGCCATAACTTTGAGGAATGTCTTGCTGTAAAGGAAGAGGAGGAAACATCTCATCCCATCCCAGCTGCATTCTCCACTGGGTCCCTTTGCCTCCAGTGAGTGGTGGGAGGAGGTGGAGACCACCATCAGGTACAGCCTTCAAAATCCAGGAAAGTGGTTTCCACAGTTAAACATCAAAGCCCTGACTGAAGCCTATGGGGGTTTCACGAGCTGCTTCACAGAAGGAACCTCTGGAGATCATCTCCTCCAACCCCCTGCTCCAGCAGCTCACCCACAGCAGGGGGCCCAGGATCGTGTCCAGGCACCTTTGGAATCTCTCCAGAGAAGGAGACTCCACAACCTCTCTGGGCAGCCTGGCACAGGCTCCCACACCCTCACACCAAACAAGTTTCTCCTCCTGCTCACATGGAACCTCCTGGCTTCCACCTGGTGCCCGTTGCCCCTTGGCCTGTCCCTGGGCACCACTGACAAGAGTCTGGCCCCATCCTCTTGCCCCCCATGGGCCCTTGAGCTCTTGCTCAGCATTGATCAGATCCCCTCTGAGGCTTCTTTGTGCAGCTCAGCAGCCCCAGGGCTCTCAGCCTTTCCTGGGCACAGAGATGCTCCAGGCCCCTCAGCATCTTCACTGCCTCTGCTGGGCTCTCTCCAGTAGTTCCTTGTCTCAAACTGGGAAGCCTGGAAGAACTGGACGCAATACTTCAGATGCTTCCCCCAGCACTGATGCTCAGCACTTCTGGAAATCCCCACATGTCTTTCATGGAGGAAAACTTGCTCCTACTCCGCCCCAGTAATTGATTAAAAATCCATTTGATAAGGCCAGGCCACTCATCCAGGAAAAAATATATAAAGATCATTTATTAATGGAAATTGCTGTCGATCACTGGATGGAAACAAAGTTGGGTTCAATTGACTAGATTTAGATTGGAAATTAGGAAGAAGTTCTTCACTCTGAGGGCGGTGAGACCCTGGTTGCCCAGGGGGGTTGTGGATGCTCCATCCCTGGAGGTGTTCAAGGCCAGGCTGGTTGGGGCTTGGAGCAACCTGGTCTAGTGGGAGGTGTCCCTGCCATGGCAGGGGGTTGGAACTGGATGATCTTTGTGGTCCCTTCCAACCCAAACCATTCTGTGATTCTATGACTACAGCAGTTTCCCTCTCCTGCCATAAACCAAACTCTTCAGGGCATTATCAGGTTTCTTCTATACTCCAAGAAACCACAGTTCCTCCCAGGAAGTTCAGCAGATCCTTGGCAATAGAAAAAATTAAGCAGGGTTGCACCTATTTTCCTTCCATGCCAAATGCTCCTGCTGTGCAGGCAGAGGAAGAGACAGTGAATTTAGTGAAGTTCCATCAATATCCCTGGCATTCCCCAACCACGGGAAATATCCTGGTCAGAGGACAATGTATTTTGGTTTCCAAGGTTCACTACTGCTCTGCAGAGCACAACCCTCTTCAGGAGATACCATGGAATAATGCTTAAATTACCAGAATCAACCAAGTCACTTCTGACCCACCAAATTCACCTTCTCACCTCCCTGGATGTGGCTCCAAAATTGAGTTTATTGCCACACTTCACATTTTCATGGACTTGGTGACCACAACGAAGTATTTTAGGAGTGTTTAACTACGTGGCACATCTATCTGGTAGATGTTACTTTCAGAAAGAGCATCAAAAAATGATTTTAAACCTGTATTTTAAAAGCAGAATATAGTGTTTGGGTTAATGGCAGGTAACCCAGATCTTCTCAACTGCTGCCTTTCCTTCTGCAACAGCAACAGTGACCAAAGAAAACAAGAAATTCCAGCAAACTGGTGGTTTTTTGGGTATAAGAGGCTCCATTCCTTCCCCAGAAACTCCCTGAGCTGAGAAGACAACTCCTCCTTCCCAAGCTGTTCAACTCGAGGGTGCTGGTGACACCTCTGCAGAGATAAACCTTCCTAACAACCCAATCTTTGCAGATTCCAGAAGGGAACTGGAAGATAATTCTCCTGAGAAGCCTGGAGGTTGCTCTGCCTGTGCCAGGGCTGCAGGGAGGACTCGGCTTCCCAGAACATGGAATAGGTGCTAGAACACAACCTCGAAGGGAACATCTCAAAACAAGCTGATGGGGCTGTTTTAAAGCACTCCGCTGACTGAAGAAAGTCCATGACAGGATAAAACTCCAAGCAAAGCATCTTCTGGCTCATGCCCATTCACCACAAAACAAGAGGACAGCTTGGGATGGAGAGACTGGAGAGGGGATATAGGAGAGGAAACAGAAGTGGATCGTGGTGGAAAGCAGCCCATGTCACACACAGACACATTGGCCTAGGAGACTATGAATGAAGCAGAAATCCCAGACCATGACTCAAATCAGGACCTTGACAGGCTTGTGAGATGGGCCCATGTCAACCTCATGATGTTCAGCAAGGCCAAGGGCAAGGTCCTGCACCCGGGTCAGGGCAACCCAAGCACAGATACAGGCTGGGCTATGAGTGGAATGAGAGCAGCCCTGTGGAGCACCTTGGGGGTGCTGGGGGTGAGGAGCTGGAGCTGAGCCGGCCCCGTGCGCTCGCAGCCCAGCAGCCAACGTCCTCCTGGGCTGCATCCCCAGCAGCGTGGGCAGCAGGGCAGGGAGGGGATCCTGCCCCTCTGCTGCGCTCTGGGAGACCCCCCTGCAGTGCTGGGGCAGCTCTGGAGTCCTCAGCACAGCAGAGACATGGACCTGCTGGAGCGGGGCCACAGGAGGCCCCAGCAATGATGGGAGGGCTGGAAGCCCTCTGCTGGGAGGCCAGGCTGGGAGAGGTGGGCTTGTTCAGCCTGGAGAAGAGAAGGCTCCAGGGAAGATCTTATAGCAACCTTCCAGTACCTGAAGGGAGCCTACAAGAAAGCCGGGGAGGGACTTTTCACAAAGGCCTGTAGCGACAGGATGACGGGTGGTGGCTTCAAACTGGAAGAGGGGAGATTTAGATTAGATGTAAGGAAGAGGTTCTTCACTCTGAGGGTGGTGAGACCCTGGCACAGGTTGCCCAGGGGGTTGCGGATGCTCCATCACTGGATGTGTTCAAGACCAGCTTGGATGGGGCCTTGAGCAACCTGGTCTAGTGGGAGGTGTCCCTGTCATGCCATGGAGGTTGGAACTAGATGATCTTGAAGGTGCCTTCCAACCCAAACCATTCTATCATTCTCTGATTCTATGAGAAATAAATCTCTGCGATTCCATTAGAATATGGTCTTTCAGAGCAGAAAACACAGGAAGATAATTTAGGCTCCTTGCCCAAGATGAAGTATTGGCAAATTTCTGACCCTACATGACTGCAATCTAATCTCCAGATAACATCTGACTCCTTGTACGACTGCACGCAGCAATATCCTGCTTTTAAATGCCACTCTGCCAGGAACAAGAGTGGCCACCACACTCTGAAGCATCATAGAAACACTCAAGGAATGAAAATGAATCACAGCAGGAAGGAAAAACTTATCAGTTCAATGGAGGATTAATTACTGCTTCTCGTGACCAAGAAGGAACTTCAGCAAGGAGCAGAAGTGCTGTGTTTGGCAGGAACGCCGCAGAAGCTCTCACATCAGATCTTGCCCTGGGGAGGAGCAGGCTGGTCTTTCATGCCCAGTTGCATAATTTCCAAGGAGCACCTGCATCTCCTGAGCCTGAGACACAAGATGCTCAGCCTCCCAACCTCCAAAGGGGGATTCAGGAAGCTATTAATACTCTCTACCTTTGGAAACAAATTCAAAACGTCCTTACTGAGACACCCCTATGAGAAGCCAAGACTCCAGCCTCAATTACACCCTTAGATCATTGAATGGTTTTGGTGGGGAAGGGAGGTGTTCAAGGCCAGCTTGGATGGGGCCTTGTGCAACCTGGTCTAGTGGGAGGTGTCCCTGCCCACGGCAGGGGGGTTGGAACTAGATGATCTCTGAAGCTCCTTCCAACCCAAACCATTCTATGATTCTATCTGGTCCAATGGCCCCTGCACTGAGCAGGGACATCTGCAACTAGAGCAGGTTGCTCAGAGCCCCGGCCAACCTCCCCTGGAATCCTTCCAGGGATGGGGCAGCCACCACCTCTCTGGGCAACCTGCGCCAGGCTCTCACCACCCTCAGCACCAACAATTTCTTCCTTCTCTCTAGGCTCCCTCTTCCAGTTTAAACCCATCTTCCCTTGTCCTGTCCCAACAGGCCCTGCTCAAAAGTCCATCCCCATCTTTCTGACAGGCCCCTTGAAGTCCTGCAAGGCCACCAGAAGGTCTCCCTGGAGCCTTCTCTTCTCCAGGTTGAACAAGGCATGAACAGCTCAGGTTATGAATCCACTGCTGATATTCAGACCTGCCACTATTGACACTAGTCTACACCGAGAACCAGCTACGCAGAGCAAACATTACACCAGCGAGCGCAGAACCTGCAAGGACTCCTCCCTTCGCCCAGCTGGAGGTTACTCAGGGTAAATGCCCGGTGCTATCAAAGGTGCTATGAAATGAAGCCCTATTTTTTTTTTCTTTGCAAATTAATGTATCTGGGGGGGGAAAGTACTTCCCAGCGGGTGCTCCTGAACTTTTGCAAGCTTCCTACGGCAGATGCCTTTGCAGAGCTCCAGCTCCTAAGCTCTCTGCAGCCTGCTTCAAGGAGAAAGCCTAAAGGAGAACCTAAGTAGAAATTATATAACGAAGAAGCAGATCGCTGCGGTAAAGCGAAAAAAAAAAGAGAGAACGCTTTTGTTGGATAAATGCAGTGGCCCCAGCAGCCTTGCCGGGATGTTCTCCCTCCCAAGGGAGGAGGCTGCAGCTGCAAAATGGTATGAGCTTCTCCTTCAGAAATGGAAAGTGCTCTTTAGATGTGTAGCGGGTTTGGGGTCAGGGTGTGGAGCTGACTCTAGGGGCAGGTCTGCAAGGAAAACAAACAAAACCCCAAAGACCTAGAAAATCCTTCTGTTCCTCAAATGCGTTGCTTGGCAGATCCATCCGGATGGAAGCACGGTGCTCTGGATGGATCAAGGAGATAAACGGTAAGGAAAACATGAGCTGCTTCCACATCTGCATGAAGAGAAGAGTACCGGGAGTGCTGGGAGGCAACCGGCATCTCTTCGAGTAAGCTTATAAGAGAGGTTCTTCACTATAAGGGTGGTGGATCACCAGAACAGGTTGCCCAGAGAGGTGGTGGAGGCCCCATTCCTGGAGGTATTCGAGGCCAGGCTTGATGGGGCTCTGAGCAACCTGCTCTAGTTAGAGGAGTCCCTGCTGACTGCAGGTGGTTGGACTAGATGACCTTGGAAGGTCCCTTCCGACCCAAACTGTTCTATGATTCTGTTTCTTGTAGACAGGCTTGAAAGCTCTGTAACTCAAAAAGCTTGAAAATAAAAGCGATTGCTACATCAAGCGATCGCTCTCTTGCTGTTGTTTTAGTTTTACAAAGCACGTATCTGAGGAACCATCATTATTAAGAAGTCCTGTGAGGATGTTGGTGTCCACCTTTGGGATCTCCTGTTTCATCAGCTCAGCAAGTAACACGGCCTCAAACTGAAGTAAAAATTCTGTGCTCAGGTGGCCAAGGAGACCACCAGCATCCTGGCTTGGGTCAGCACCAGTGTGGCCAGAAGGACCAGGGCAGGGATTGTCCCCCTGGACTGGCACTGGAGAGGCCCAACCTCCAATCCTGGGGTCAGTTTTGTGCCCCTGACTCCAAGAAGGACCTTGAGGGGCTGCAGCGTGGCCAGAGAAGGGCAACAAAGCTGGGGAAGGGTCTAGAGCAGGAGTGTGGTGAGGAGCAGCTGAGGGACCTGGGGGTGTTGAGCCTGGAGCAAAGGAGGCTCAGGGGAGACCTTCTGGCTCTGCACAACTCCCTGAAAGGAGGTTGGAGCCAGGTGGGGTTGGGCTCTTCTCACAAGGAACAAGCAACAGGACAAGACAAAACAGCCTCAAGTTGTGCCAGGGGAGGTTGAGGTTGGCCATGAGGAACAATTTCTTGGTGGGAAGGGCTGTGAAGGGCTGTGCCAGGCTGGGCAGGGCAGTGGTGGAGTCCCCATCCCTGGAGGGGTTTCCAAGCCGTGGAGATGTGGTGCTGAGGGCCAGGGGTTAGTGGTGCCCTGGCAGTGCTGGGGCAACGGTTGGACTCAGTGGTCTTAAAGGTCTCTTCCAACCAAAACCATTCTATGATTCTATGCCCTACGTCCTCTGCAAGCAGAAGCTCTGCAGGAATGGACATAAACTCCCTCCCCTGCTCCAATCCTGAGGTTTGCAAAAAAAAACCCCTACGTGCATTAACAACAGAAACAGAAGAATATATCAGAAAGATCTGTCATCAAGTCCTAAGCATGAAGAAACGGGACGGAGCAGCAGCACAAAGCCTACTCTGGCTTCAAGGACCTGCAGGAAAACAAAGCACCTGGAGCATCTCCTGCCTTGAATACAGTGGGTGGGATAAAATGGATATAAATGGCAGTCAAATGTATATAAATGGGGGAAAAGGGCAAGTTCCCACCACTGAAATGGGTGTAAATGTGCCTTGACGGAGGAAAAGCGAATGTCCCTTGTAAAGAGCCAGAGCACGAGCGCATGTAGGTGAACGTCTGGAGGACAGAGGAAAACCAGGAGGGGGTCAGAGGAGTCCAGGTCCCTCGTGGAGGGAACGTGAGGCTCAACTAATTAAAATGCAGAGCCCTCGGAGAGTTTTGGGAGAAACTGCAGAAGTAAGTCTAAATCGATGCTATTAAATCATAGATATTAATAGAGGAAAGATCCACAAGAACCTGGTCTGTTAAAATGGAGGGCAAGAGCTGCTGGAGCTGCTTCACGAAGCGCCGCAGAGAAGCGACCACATCAAACCCTTCACCGACGCTGTTCAGCACTCCTCAAAACTGCTCCTACGACACCAAAACAGGCAAGTGCCTGAGAAACTCCCGCAAAACGCTTGGGCTGCTCCACATAATGTTCCCGAAAAGTAGGACATCCTTTGAATGAGGCGGGATCCCACCGAGGTGACAAAGGGCTGCGAGCTGCAAGTCACCCAGTGTCACTTTGGTTGAATTCTCCCCTCCCCACCAAAAAATTCTTCACTGGAAAAATGCTCCAGAGGAAGAACTTCTTGCTCTGTCCGATGAATCAGAAACCAAGGCTCATTAATTTTCTTCACTGTGAGGGTGGTGAGACCCTGGCACAGGTTGCCCAGGGAAGCTGTGGATGCTCCATCCCTGGATGAGTTCAAGGCCAGGTTGGATGGGGCTTGGAGCAACCTGGTCTAGTGGGAGGTGTCCCTGCCATGGCAGGGGGGTTGGAACTAGATGACCTTTGAGGTCCCTTCCAACCCAACCCATTCTGTGATTCTATCAAATTCACAAAATGCAAGAAATGCAAGCAGAAGACTCAGCATTTTAAAGAAAGCATCAGCTGGGAAATAAAAAAGGGAAAAACAAACCCGCCTGGCTGTAAATCCCTGGAATTTAGGAGAAGATAAAGCCTCTTCCAGCACAACCTGGAAAAACTGAAGGCCGGTTTTACGTCAAATTTGTGCACACAACGAACACATCCCGCGGGCGAGCGTCAAGTCAAGGTTGCAAGAACATCGCTGTGGCAACGCTCTGGCTGAAAAGTGACGATGAAGCTCAACGTTAAAAGAAATGAAGAAAAAAAATAACTGGTATTTATGAGATTGTTAAGAAAGAGGGAAAAAGCTGCCCGTGCACAATGATCCACAGATGACTAAATTTCAGTGGCAACGCAGACGCGGGTGCAATTCCTGCAGGTGAAGACAAAGCCTCGGTGCTTTGGTGGGAAGTTCCCAGTGGTGCAAGGACAGGGCTGGTTTTATACCTGTGTGGACATGTTAGGAGGGAACCCACCCCTTTGTTTTCTCCTCCAAATTTAAAGCCCGTGAAAGCAAAGTGATGCAAAGGCTCAGCTGCGACGCAGGGGAGGATGGGATGGAGGTGCTGCCTTTGGGAGATGGAAGCTTGGTGACACCGGGGCAAATGCAGCAGAACACCTTGAATTGTCTTAATATTAGAAATGTTTGGCCTTGGGGGACCTACTCCCAAGAAATGGAGACTATTCCTCCCCTTGCTCTAAAGGAAGGCGCCTGGGAAGGACACAATGAGCTGTCCCAGCAACGGGTGATGCCACCCTGATGGTGAAGCTGGAGGTTGACAGCCATCCTCTGGTAGGTGCCAGAGCCTGGCCCAGGTTGCCCAGAGAGGTGGTGGCTGCCCCATCCCTGGAAGGATTCCAGGTGAGGTTGGCCGGGGCTCTGAGCAACCTGCTCTACTTGCAGATGTCCCTGCTCAGTGCAGGGGGGTTGGACTCGATGAGTTTGAAAGGTCCCTTCCCACCACTTTTCAAACTCATCGAGTCCAACCTGTGACATGTCAGGGCTGGATATCTCACCACACTGGAAAAGAATCATTGAACCATGAACTGGTTAGGGTGGGAAGGGACCTTTCAAACTCATCGAGTCCAACCCCCCTGCACTGAGCAGGGACATCTGCAAGTAGAGCAGGTTGCTCAGAGCCCCGGCCAACCTCACCTGGAATCCTTCCAGGGATGGGGCAGCCACCACCTCTCTGGGCAACCTGCGCCAGGCTCTCACCACCCTCAGCAGCAACAATTTCTTCCTGCATTTCCCTGCAACCACCTGCAAGACTCATGAGCAAGACAAATGGCTCTGACCAGGTCTCCCGTTGAGGAGGACGCCGTTCCTACCCAGCAGAGCAGACGTTTAGTGAGCTGTCATGAAATATTTATTAGTCTGCTGATGAGTTAATTAAAAATTTTAATAAGATTTCAGTACTTACTGAAATTATTTACCCCATGTGCAGCCACGCTGTTGACAATAGATGGGTAAATGGTATATGGAGGGATCTTATTTTTTTAATGACTTATCTACTTGTCTGCAAATGCTCTCATCATTGCTAACAGCTGGAAAATTTATCTGTCCTTCATATTTAACATGCAAAACAGTTGCTAGATTGCTTCTACTCTGTCATTCAGCCATTATTACTCCATCATTTCTGAAGACCACTACAGAATCTCAGCCGCAGACCCAATAGACTGATGAAACACTCCACAATCAACACTCCCGTTAATAATGGCAGGGTGGAAAAGGTCTGGAGTTGGGCTGCAGACCTTCTCAGGAAACAACAGGCAAAAATGGTACTGAAGTTTTTTCATCTGCTAGAGAAATAATGATGTGACGGGACTGCCATTGTGCAGCAAGGCCATTCTTCCTGGTATATGCATAAATAATAGGATTCCAGAACCAACCCCAGGTGGGGTTGGAAGGGATCTCTGGAGATCATCTCCTCCAACCCCCCTGCTCCAGCAGGACACCTACAGCAGGGGGCCCAGGATCGTGGCCAGGTGCCTTTGGAATCTCTCCAGACAAGGAGACTCCACAACCTCTCTGGGCAGCCTGGGCCAGGCTCCCACACCCTCACACCAAACAACTTTCTCCTCCTGCTCACATGGAACCTCCTGGGTTCCACTTGGTGCCCGTTGCCCCTTGTCCTGTCACTGGCACCACTGACAAGAGTCTGGCCCCATCCTCTTGGCCCCCATGGGCCCTTGAGCTCTTGCTCAGCATTGATCAGATCCCCTCGGAGGCTTCTCTTGTGCAGCTCAGCAGCCCCAGGGCTCTCAGCCTTTCCTGGGCACAGAGATGCTCCAGGCCCCTCAGCATCTCCAGAGCCTCTGCTGGACTCTCTCCAGTAGTTCCTTGTCCCTCTTGAACTGGGGAGCCCAGAACTGGACCCAATACTCAGGACGTGGCCTCACTGGGGCAGAGTAAAGGAGCAGGAGAACCTCCCTCAACCTGCTGCCCACACTCTTCGTCATGCACCCCAGGACACCATTGGCCTTCTTGGCCACAAGGGCCCATTGTTGTCCCTCAGCTCTCCCAGGTCCCTCTCCGCAGAGCTGCTTCCCAGCAGGTCACCCCTCCCCTGTCCTGCTGCAGGGGGTTGTTCCTCCCCAGGGGCAGGACCCTGCACTTGCCCTGGTTGAACTTCACGAGGTTCCCTCTGCCCAACTCTCCAGCCTGTTCGGGTCTCACTGGATGGCAGCAGCTCTGGGGTGTCAGCCAATTCTGTAGCATCAGCAAACTTGCTTATGCGAAGTGGAAAAGCTTCCTCCCCATTTTTCCATCAGTCAAGAGCAGCTGCATTTTCCATCTAAAGATAGACGGAGTCCGGAGAAATGTAGAGCAAAGGGAGCTCATTTGTGACATTATCCTAGTATATTTAAGAAAAAACCGCTGCAGCTGTATCCGTACATCATCGCTCTGACACGTGCTCGGGTCTCTAATTACTGACTTTCATGAATTAAAGGCACGGGAGAGAGGGATTACAGATGAGACTGCAGAAACGCGCGGAGACAACAAATGTTAAGAAATGTGGAGGAGTCTCCCATTCAAGCGCGAGGAGAGTCAGCACCGTTGGGCGGCTTCGCTTCCCTCTGCTCTGCAGGGATCAAAGCAGGGAGGAAGATTAATGCTCCCAAGTTCCAAAGGCTTCTGAAGACCCTAAGGAGCATTTTGCAGCGCGGATGTGGGAGCGGAGCTTTGTGACGCGACCAACTTGAAATGTCCTCTGATTTCTAAATCGCTTCAAAGGGGCTGTCAGGAAGAACAAGTGCAAGGTCCTGAACCTGGGTCAGGGCTCTGCCAGGCACAAAGGCTGGGCAAGGAGTGGAGAGACAGCAGCCCTGAGGAGAAAG
>VZZY01015559.1:0-70731 GCA_013400335.1 Eurystomus gularis
GCTGTTGACCACAACTTTTTGAGAGCGACCATCCGGTCATAAAGCCATTTATGGATTTATTTGTATGCAAGTACCCGAGCCTGTCTTAAAGCCCTTTAAGAAAGTGGTGCCGCATTTGCCGCCACCTGTGTCTCTGGTAATGAAATCAATTTCCTTGATAGGATGGATAGACACCGCCACTTCAGCAACTTTATATTGAATTTCCTTGTGGAAGAATATTAACAGAGCTTAGTGAATTGCTTCTGTTCATTTTATATGTTAATTCAGTACTTCAATTTAAAATGCTTTTTCTCACCCGTTCCCCCAAAAGAAAGAGCTTAGACTTGTAATTACCCTAAGCTGCATCCTGCTCAGCTCTGATGCATATAATTCATTTAACATCTCAGCTACAGCCTTGTTGTCTTCAAGCCTGTCTTGCAGACTTTTTTCTCAAGCTTTCTTCCTGACACATGTTTAAAAAGGTATTTATTGCTATTTTATGCCCTATATATATTTATTTTTTAAGTTTTACATTATCCTGGTATTCTGTATTTGCAGAGCTGATCCTGATTTCCATTTTCATCATGTAATTGTGACTTCTCCTTTAGAAGGAAGTCTTCCTATTTAAAATAGTTTCTTTTAGTCTCCCGGTTTACCAGATTTTTTTTTTTTTATTTCTTTGAGGAAATTCGTTTTCAGAGTGTGTCATGTAGTTATTTTGAATCTCTAATATGATGACTTTACTTCTATGGTGCTTAAAATAATTTATCCTTCTGTTACTTTATTTCTATCTAACGAATCCTAATTTTTATGTATTTCTTCTTTTTGAAATTAAGCTCTGCTTTAAAGGAGTATTTTTTTTTCCTTGCATGTGTGTGTAGCTCTGCACTTGAGTATGTTGGATTTCAGTGTCCGGTGGCCAGTGTGGCTCGGTAGCTCCTCAATAGCAGTGCTTTCATCCTGAGTGCTGCTTGAGTGGAAAGCAGGCATTGTGTCTGCATGTTAGGTACCTTGCCTACCAAATTCAGCGCTTGTGCATTTCTGTTTTCTAAAACCTAGAGTTTAAATCACTATGCCAGTTGCCCTCTCTATTCAAAGGCATTTTCTCTGCTCAGATCTTTTTTAATTGCCTTATCTACTGTTGTGTGAAATGGTAACATCACCTGGTCATGTTTTAGATCACCCAGATCTAACACTCTAATGTAGAAGAATTTCAATCTGTATAAACACTAGGATGATCAGTGGTAACTCATTGTCCGTACTGGGTTCTGGCCTTTCTTTTACCAGTGCTTCTTACTCCATCCTTATGTAATTTGTACCCTGCAACTGCATTGCCTCCTCCAAACGTCTACTTTCCATTAAGCTGCTGATATGTCTGCTAGCATGTATTTTCAAATGAACAAGGTTTTCACCTATGTTAGTTAGGCTTCCAGAATTAACACGTGTACATTTGACAACTCTAGACACTTGTATTGACATGCTCTACTTTAATGGGACTCGACTTATTGAGCCCACGCTTTACTGGTTAAAATGTGTACATTTTGTCCATTTCTGTCCCATGTTGTAATCAAGGAGGAGAAATTCTCTGTTAATTCCTCAGTGACTCATATGAACACTGACACAGAGGGAAACTGGACTCTCTGAGAATGCTAATCTGAGACTCTCCAAGGATGTCATGTGATAAAAGATACGGGAGCCTGCAGAATTGCTGCATATTCTTTTAGCTATAATGTGTTGTTTTAGTGGTGTTTTAAGTAACTGTGGTCTTAATGCTGTGTTTTCCCAGCATGGATACCAGTTCAGGTGTTCATTAATACTGTACCACAGAAACCTGAGGAGCTCAAATGTGCTTGAGACTATAGTATTGATGCAGGTGCAGTTGAGGACATACCAGTGTCCTTTATTAGAAGTTAAATTTATGTATTCCTACACTCCTGTTTTGCAGAAAATGAGCTCATCTTTGCTGAAGATCGAACAGTGAACATACGTCCTAGCGTAGCTTATTATGCAGGCTTCACAGTATGCAGAAGTTTTGAAAGGAAATCCTATAATAGGTTAATTTTCCTCTCTGTGGGTTGCATTGTCTAAAACACTTATTTATTTCTTCCCTTCTTTGTTACTTTTCAAGGTGTAGCTCCTTGTACCGCTTTCATGGTAAAAAAAAAAAAAATCTTCAATGTCTTCATCTTTACTATTTAAAAAAAATGTTAGCTGTTTCTATTTTCTGTTTAAAGGCAAACTTTTTCATGGATCAAACTCCTGGGTCCTTTCTTTCACTTATGATCAGGACATTAAAAGGCATAAAAGAGCCCTGTGTGCTAGATTTCATATCTCAGGAGAAGGGCTTGTTTAGCAGCTACTGATTTTTTTTTTTATATTAGTACTATTTTTAATTTTTTTTTTACTATTTCCCCCCCATCTCATTTTTTGAGTTTAAATGAGAAATATTTGTACAATTGGAGAGACTCCTAAGGCTTCTAGTTTTTAAGAGATATAAGTGTTTTCCTGGGTACAATTTAGGAAAAAACTGTATGGAACTGAAAGAAGAAAGGGCAGTTTACAAGAAGTGTGGTAAAGGAACATTCTGGGAAAGCAAAGTATCCAATTAGTATTAAGAGGCATTATATTGAAATTATTGACATGATAGTTTAAAATATAGTTCTACTTTTCCCGTCACTTAAATATTTTCCCTTCACTAAGCCATGGCTTTGATTTGGTTTCCTTAGAAGTATCCATTAAGGTAAATCTTGGGCTGCCAGGTCCTTAAATTTTCTTAATATTCTTGCATCTCTTAAAATGGTGTGTGAGGCTCCTGGAGCTAGTGCCATGGAATGCAAGGCTTAGGAATATTTCCATACCTTGTTCTTTATTGGTCTTTTTCTAAATGGAGGTGTATGGCAGAGGATGACAACTAGCAGTCTTTGTTTGCCTTCCTATGGGCAATCCATTGCAACTGCTTGAAACTGGTGATCTTTTTGTGATACCTTGCTGTTAGAGGATGCAAAAACATAGTTTCTCTAAGATAATCCTCCCTGGGGAAAGAAGAAGAAAATAGAAGGTCCTAGAGATAGTCCAGAGTAATGCAACTCAGTTTTCATATTTACAGAAACCTGTTGCATAGAATCTCTTGTTGTTGCACAAAACAATTTCCACATTCCTCCCCTTAGGTTCTGCCACACAGTGATCATGCTTGTTTTGAAATGTGTTTTTTGTAAGTCCAGAAATTTCCAGCTCTCTGAGCAGTCCCTGTCTTCTTTCTATTTCCAAACTAGAAGTTATGAGGCGCTTTTTATTTGGGGCCTACTGTGGTCATGGACCTGCTGAATGTGAAATGACTTCATTAAATGTCCTACCATAACAACAGTTACAGGTCTTTTGCATACGCAAGCAAAATTTACACTTCTGAGTCAGAATTCCAGACCACCACCTCCTTGAATCACTAACAGAAAGTTACTTTTTTCATGCTGTAGTTTACAGAATATCGTGACCTTCAGAGCCTACTGCTGAGGACTTTTTGATGTGGTTGGTGTAATACATGTGGTTGAAACTTAATGGGCAGACACACATTTGGAAGACATTGCACATATGCCTGCAGAGATGTTGCAAAACCTTGTCGTATTGTATTAAAGGAGGAAGGGAAGTGGTTTTCTTAAGTTGCTTTAGTGCCCTGGTACTTTTTGACCTTGGCAACACTTCTCATGTAGATGGACCATCATCCACATTATCTGTTGACTGGCCTTCTACATCCAGAGCCTCACACCTGTTTTACAAAGGCATCTGGGGAGGTGAGATGGACAAGGAGGAGGTTCACCTGCTGTTCTGAGTGTGGAGTTGTCTCCATTCACTCCTTTCCTTTAAGCTACTGCCTTCAGCCTGGTGGAGGAAGGATAGATGGTCCTCCTGATCTTTGGTGGGGTTTTTTGAGGTCTTTTTTTAATGATGCCTTTTCTTGTTCCTGTCTTAGGGAGGGCTGAACATGGTTCCACCCATGATTCTCAGACTCCCTGATGCTCCTTAATCTTTCTACTTCATCTTGTAGCTCTGCCATCAGGCTGAGCAGATTGTCCACCGTGTCACACCTCACTCGGCTGTTCTCAGTACTGCCGTCCCTTACCAGTGAAAGGCTCTGGCACCCTCTGGAGCCTGAGACTTGGATGGCTGCATGCTTTTGTGGGAGCTCCGTCTAGGTTGTCACATCTATGCTAGCGAGTGCAAAGGACGTGGAGGTATGATGCAGAAGGCAATGTATAGCAGAAAAATCTGTATGCACATGCATTTCAGTGCATTATAAAACAGTGGAGAGAATCAACCCCACCTATTTATCTTCTTCCACAGGATGTTACTGATCTAAATGAATATGCCATCAAACTTCATAACAGGGAGATAATGTTAGGTAATGAAGCACAATATTCATGAGGTCACTGTTGCATGGAATAACTAACACCTCTCTGGTGTCATCTTGCTGGATCTGTCTGGCAAATTATAACCAGAGAGATACCAAGTGTGCAGCGCTAGCTATTTGAAGGCACTTTGATGAAGCTAAATACAAGGAAGGTTTCCAGAGGTCCCCAACATTGCCAGGCATAAACAGATTTTGCTGCATTGTTAATCCCACTAATTTAATGTAAAGCATGAAGGTCTCCATGAGATTTATGCAGAAGAAGAGCTGAAATGTGTGATTAGTGTTGGCAGCAAAAAGAGCAGTTTCAGTCTGTTGGCTAAGGTTAATGTAGTCAAGGTACTGGGGAAATATTTATCCTTGCTGTGATACAGCTTAAAATAATATCTATATGTAGGATTGCCTTTAAGATAAAGTGCTGGAGGCTGAGCAGAAACAGGAATTAGCTGCCGACTTTAGCTTAGGCTTGTAATTTACGGGTTTAATTTTGCTGCTTCTTGCTTCTATTATTATTAATTTATGTAGCAGTGATAATAATAACAGCAATAACAGCTTCACCTCCAAGTGCTCCAAAGACAGAGCTGATTCTAAAAACTAAAGATGGGAATCAATTCTCCATCACTGAAATGCCACTATGCGAGATGCAACATCACATATGCATGCAAAGAGTGTCTCAGTAGGGTAAGAAAATTGCACTTTGTCCATTGCTGGGAAGAGGAAGAGCAGCCTGCCCAGCTACGGGTTGGATCAGATGCTTGGACTACATCTGTATGACTAAATAGAAGAAGATGGGGACCATTTTCTAGTCGTGAGATTGGGTGATGTAGCTCATATATTTTCCATTTGGTAAATTCTCTTTTCTTCAAACGAGATCATTGTACTAAAGCTGCCTGTTGGGAATGGTCTCTGGTGGATACTATAGCTCAGACTTTGCCAAGGTACAGTCTGGCAGACTCTGGAAACAGATTGACACTAATTCAAACTGTTTAAAGATCAAACTGTCCATTTCCAGTATAGAAAGCCAGCATTCTGAGAGGTGCTGCTGAGCAAAGTAAGAAAAGATACTAGAATTTTCTAGGGGTAAATCAGAATAGGAGAAAAAGAAAAAAAAACCACAGAGAATTCAAAAGTTCTCCAATATTCTGTTTCATTTTCTTTGGTCTAAATACAAATGTCTTATTATCCTGAAGAAACTCGAGAAGTTTCATGTTTTTAATGTCACCGTCATTAAGCTGATGTTTTCTGGATTGCTACAGACCTGTGTAAAACAAAATACTGCATAGATTGTCTTAATGGACATTTTAAATAGTTTTTTTAAGACTTATTCTCTTGCAAAATATTTTGTAGCGTAAAAATTATGGTTTTTATTGGAAAATCTGTGAATAGTTCTACTAGCTATTAACAGAAGGATAATAAACAGCATTCTTAATATAAATGTGGTTTACATTGGGCAGTCATCTATCTGAGGCTAATGATGTAGTTAACAGTATTTGTTCCTGTGTTTGGAAAGTAACTAACCAGAGAGAAGAGAATGCATTTGATGTAATGGGGTAGATTAGAGGAAAATAAGCTTCCCACTTGAGCGGATGATTGAAGAAAGGGACAAAGTAAAATGGACCTTGCCACGTTATTGCGTGATCTCTCCCCTGGACGGCGCGGCTGTGTACAGAAACTGCCAGAAGCTCAGAGGTGACTGACTAGTGCTCAGGAGCCCAGGTGGACATTGCGTTGCTGGAGCATGTGGTCAGCCCCTCAATAAGTAACAAATGTGATGTGTATTTTCCAGTAGGACCCCTGCTTGATAACCCATATGGCCGCCATTCATTTTAATTCTTACTGCATAGGGAAATCACCTCTTTGGAGACCAACTTTTTTTTATTTTTTTCATTGGGAGTAGAGGAATAGGAAGGGAAACTGTTACTTCCTCAGATAATATGTTATGGGAGGATAATTTTGACAAGTGCCTCTTGTATTTCCCCCATCAGCTCCTCCCTAATAGCAGCTCTGACACTGTGCCAGAGGATAATGTTTTTGAAGTTCTTGTCAAAGATGGTTGTTTCAAAGAGGAAAATGGAGCTGCTGTTAGAAAAGAAGAAATGGAGACTTTTCATTCTGAAGGTACTAATAGGGCTTTAGATTAGCTGGAGTCACAGTGTTCAACCTGGAAGAGAAAACACAAGCGTGGAAACAGGCAGCTCTGCTCAGAAGGTTGTTAACCAGAAATAACTGGTTGCCTTTTGTCGTGAAGCCCATGGTGCGTTAACAGGAAAGACAGATGTGGAGTAGGAGGAGATGCTTGGAGGCAAGTGATGTGCTAAGAGGACACATCCTGCCCTTCAGTCCTGGACCAGGCTGGCAGCTGTTTCCTCTTGGGGTCTCAGATTGAAACCTGCTTAAGTCGGTGGAAAGGGCTCCCGTTGTCTCTCCAAAGCAGGCAAGTTTCTTGTACTTTAAGTAAAAATGTACTTCATCTTTACAGATTTGTTGAAAGGTAATGGAAAGAAATTTGAAATTGCCTTTTGAGAAGGAGAAGTGAAAAAACACAGTGTGTAGGTTTGCTGTCCCTGTGCTAAATGTGGCTGCGTGGTAGATGAAAACAAAGATCTAAACTGGAGCTCTTTAAGGAGCCCAGAAGTCCTTCTTGTCATCCTTTCCTTCTCTCCCCATGGTCTGACTCCCTCTAATAGCAAAAGAATTTTTAAGGCCACATGCTGAAAGAGGGCAAATCCCAGGGGCCAGGTCCTGCCATGAACCCCAGTGCTGGAAAGCTGCTGTTAATATACCCTCCAAATGAGGTGGAGCTTTTAGCAGCTCCCAGCCCTTGACACAGGGTGACTGAGATGACAGCAAAGCCATTTCACTGCATTTCTTCATGACAAGATATTAACAGTTCTGGTTTGATGTGTTGGGCAGGGCTTTTTCCATCATGTAAGCACAGCATCGTTTTTCCACTGTTGACTTGAACAGTATGTAGGAATGGTAAAATGTAAGAAGAGCCTTTAGACTTGGAACTTGGGGCTTTTCTTCTGCATTTTTCTCTCTCTTGTGGTTTCTTTTTTTTATTTTTATGTCTGTGTGTAATCTCTCTAAGGTTTAGGGCTGGGCTGAACTGAAGGGGCGAGTTTCTAGAATTGCCTGAACTGACAGTTGCTTTTATTTTGCAGCAGACACTAAATGGATTTTTAAATTTTCATTGTTATAAAAAGTCACTGCAAACCTGTCCAGGCCCATGGTGTTGCTAGCAGGCACTGATGCGGTATATAATGGTTATGTGAAAAAAACCTGTAGCATCCCATTAAAATCAGAGGCTTCCATATGGTGCATTTATGGCTGTATTGTGTCCTTGTCATGGTAGAATTCAGTCTCTTTCCACACATACAAACAGAGATGGAGGACTCTTACTGTAACTTGGTTTCAGTCACCAGCTTCCCCCAAAACCTGGATTTAATACCCGCACTCAGTAGTCCCACTGAGTTACATTCCAAGTAACACACACTTGAGCAGAAGTAAAACCTTGTTGCCTCTGGAGAAGATAAAAGCTATCCTTGAGTCAGAGTTTATTTCAACCTTGAAAATGTGAAAAGCCAGGCAATGCTTTTTCCTTCCTGCTTCAGATTTTTGTGTTGTTTCTTAGTTGGAAATTAATGTTTTCTTTAAAGTGCACGTACACTCAAGCGTTTGAGGTGGTCCTGGGAGGCATACACCGGGAAGCATGTTCTGTATCTCAGTGCTAACTCTTAGCTCCTGATCTTTCTCATCCCAATAAGAAAGTTTAAAAGGGAGAATGACATTGTTTTTCTCGTAGTATTGCAGTTTTGAGATTTATGACTGGTTTAGATGCTTTTTATCTCACTTTGGTTCCTTTGCTGAGCTGCTGGATAGCTTAAATTAAGTGCTCTCCTGTCCTTATTTCTTTAGGCACTGGAGGCAGCATTCTGCGATGACATGGGTGAGATTTGAAGGTGGAGTGCTCTTTTCTGTGCTTGTATTTCTTTCAGTGAAGGTTGAAATGTTGTAAATTGCCAACATCTGTGTTATGTGCCCTCTGCACATTCATAATCTGATTTTTTTTTTTTTTTCCCCTCAGCTCAGTTCATCAGAGTGACTTTGACAGAAATGAGAGTATTCAATACATCTTAAAATATCTCCCCTAGAAGGTAGTTAACATTGGGTTTGCCTGCTCACCATTCAGGGCTGATTGTGCCTGTGTTGCTACTTGCATACTCATTTTGAACCCAGCCCATTACCTGCCTAACAAAGTGCGAGAGCAAAATATATTCAGCAAAGTCATTATGGGAACCACCTTCTGCAGCTCTGTAAATAAGTTACCATTTGCTATGGAGAGTGTGCGTGCAGGGAAGACTCAGATAAAGCCTCGTGTCTGATGCTGTCTTTTGAATTCATTAGGCTTTCATGAGCAGACACTTCTCCTGCACCAGATTTTCCCTTTTCTGTCTAAAGGTGGAGACCAGTCTAAGAGTTTGGCCAAAGGGCATTCTAAAGTTTAGCACATCAGATCTCACTGGTATAATCTGGCATAGATCTGAATTAATGTATGAGGTAGAGAAACAAATGTGTGTCTGCAGGGTTATTAAACAACTGTCATATTTCACCACAGTTGCGTGACTTTTTCATGAACTGCCCTTGAACAGCTTTTGGGATCCCTCTGAATGGGAGGCTTGTATAAACAGCCCATTCATTTGAATTGTTGTTTTTCCTGAGGGAGTCATACATCCAAATTCCAGGTAATGACAATAGTTTTGAGATTTAAAGTTTTCTTTTTCATATAAACTGGAATTTTATTTTGTTCCACTTCAGTATAACCCATGAACCGGGTGGGTTGAGCATTGAGAAAAGCATTATATATGCTTGTCTTGTCCGTATTCTTCCCTATGTGCCGACAGCTGCTGCGTAAGAGGCAGCACTAGGCTGGCTGAACCCTTCTCCGAACCACTACAGCTGTTGTTACCTCACCTCTTCGTGCCAGTGGGACCTGTCTTTGCTGGCTCATAATAAAAGCCTTATAAAACATTACTGTGGTGCCATGGTCTGTGTTACAGCAGGACACCACTCAACCAGGCTTCGTGAAAAAGGCTTGGTCTGAGAGACAGCCCTGCCCGTGGCAAGCTCTTAACCTTTCAGCTGCTGGAGCAAGAGAAAAGCTTTGCCTTCAAGAAGCTGATGGCAAGATTTGGCACTAATGGATCTTTTTGATTTATAAGCTGTATAGAATGCCAGAAGCAGAATTTTCCGGGTAAATCATCAGTTTGTTGTGTTTACAGGGCTTGTAAGACACCACAGATTTCAGTGTTACGCTCCCTCCCACAGCTACTGTGTTGCATGGGAAATGCCATGCAGGTGCTTGGATTTCTCCTCGTAGTTTGTCGTTTTGTTCCTGTGAATTAATCTCTATCAACAACAGGTTGTAATAGGTGCTGTTTCTCAAGAGGAAGTATTCCTACCATTCTCAGCTGATAAGTTTACTGCTAATCAATATTTGAACCTCCAGGGCTACGAAATCTGGTGCTGCATCCTTATTTCATCTTCTTTAATGGATGGATTATTTCTGTGTCAGCTGTGGATCTAAGTTTTCAAGTGGCCATGTGGCAATTGGTGTTATTCAGTCAATGGTCTACAGCCCACAGGTGGTCCATAAAACATCGGAAGGTGATCTGTATAGCAGTGGGTGTTGGAAGTGAAAATCAAAGCAAACCTAAAGTATGCACAGCGTGCCCCACAGTTAGCAGCAGGCAGTGATGTGCCAGCTGCATGCAAAGCCATCTAGTAGGCGCAGATCGATGGGTACAGCGCTGCCTGTGGATTTTTCTCCCCCCAAACTTTCATTGGCTCTTTGGTTGTTAGAGAAGCTTGAGAAACACCACTGTAAGGGATGTGTTGAACTTCCTAAGGGTTAATTTTTACCAACGTGACTATTTCAGCAGGGGAAGGATGTTTGTGTGTCGTTGCACATCAGGTTTGGAGTCAACGGATCGGGAAAGATGGATGTGGGTATTTCTGGCTCTTCCTTGAGGTGCCATGAAGGAAACTTATCTAGCACAGATGCCTGCAGGTGGGCACCTGGGTCTGCTGTCTCTGTTTTACCTGTCAGAGGGCTGCCCCTGGGTGTGCGAGTAGTGAGGATGCTCCCGTGCAGTGTGCTTGGCTGGGCAGTTTGCCCAAGTCTTGCAAAAAATGTATTTAGAGGTTTGCCCTGCAAGAGGGTTGTCAAGACTGCCCATCCCAACAGTTGCAGGTAGTTGTGAACTGCCTTTACAGTTTTCCAGCAACCACAAAGGTCCTACTGATCACAGCGTGCTTCTGTGTGCCAGCACGGGCTGCATCCCTACCTGCTTTCCGAGCAGTACTCTGTGGGCTGTTTAGCACATAGTGATATTCACAAATCACCTAGTTCCCATTACTTTGTAATTGTAAGGAGCTATTTCTACAGGTGTTGTGCTTTTCAGCTTTCTCCTAGAATGTTTTCTTCTTTATATAAACCAAAAAAATATTACTTTGTGGGCCTGTGATGTGTAGTATTGACAGCCTTGTGTATGAGAGGATTGTGAGAAAAAACATCACAGACCCTTGTTTCACAGTATTGGTATATTAGGGTGTATTTTTTCTTTTGTCTCTTAATTTTCATCTTTTGCTTGCATTCTAGTTGGTACATTTTAAGCTTTTTATCACAATTGGGAGGACTGGAAACTCTTTGCTGCCCATCTGTTCTTTTTCTTCTTTCTCTTTTTTCTTCTTTTTGTTCTTTTTCATCTTACGAAAGTGAGAGTTTTACATAATCACAGAATTCCAAGAAGATGAGCTTTCTAAGCAAATAGAAAACAACACTCCCCTTTATCCATCTTATATATTCACAAGTGTCTTAATAAAAATGTGAGCACTACCACAGCTCTGACTGTGAGACTTACTTTCTGCTGACAGTTTCATTACTGAGAAGATCAAGATTTTTCATTTGAAATATAAAGAAAAAAACCTCTGAAATATTTGTGCTGCTTTCCAGATAGGAGACAAATTCAAATTCTAGCAGAGAGTAAGCCCAGGACAACTTGAAGTGCTACTTGTGGAACTCCTCAAAAACGTATTTGATGGGCAAGGCAGCTGAATGGCTGTACGTGGTTAGCTTTGAATTAAGATCATCAAGAGTCTCCATCCAAAAAAATTTAATTGTATAATATAGCTGAATTTGTGAAAGGTTAGTTAACCATCACATAATACTTGTAGAAAACACGATCTTTTGCATAAATAATTCAGAAGAAGAGATGTAGAGGAAGCAAAGCTTTGGACCTTGTTGGGCTAGCCAAATTATATACACTTTTCAGCCTGATAAGCTCCTAATAAAAATAATTTTAGAGATCACATGTTTTGAAGGGTGGTTCTTCACTTCACTGAGGTAACTGGAGTTGTGAGAGATAGGTTCATCAGAGGCAAGCAACACCAGCAATGAAATTCACTTGCAAAGCGTATTTTAGGAATTGAGATATGTGCTATGTGCTGTCTTTTGCATTCATGACTGGGTGGAAAATAAGGCTTACTACATGTAGGAGAAATTTCCCAGGTAAGAGCTTTTAAGGTGAAATGATATAAGCATGGTATGGTTTCAAAGCATTGTGCTTTAGAAATGTTCAAGGATATTTTTTTTAATTGAATATAGTTCTAAAACAACAATAATATGCTGGGTTTAATAAAACAAGTACACATTGAATTTGCAGTCCTGCACCATTTTTTAACAATATTTGGGAAACAGTTGGAATGCTTGGAGTAAAAATTTAAACAGCTGCTAATTAGTGTCAGGGTGGAGATGAAACTCCCAATCTCTTTAACTCATCCTTTGGCCATCAAGAATGAATTGCAGGTCTGCTTTTTGGGGGCTGTTCTAATTTGTGCTGCAGTTGCATTCCATAGGTGAATGGTGCCAGCTTTTGACCTGCAGAAGCATTTAAAACTGGTACAACTTTTTGTGATGAAATTTTATACTTATGAATCAAAGGACCTCTTTTACAAACATGGCCTTCCTGTGAGATTATTTTTTTGTGAGTTCTGTCTTTGGATTTCATGTTTAACAAAACTGTTAGCTTCAAAGTTAAATCCTTACTGAGTTACTCATATTTTCTGAAGACTGCAGTGAGTCGATGATATTTCTAGCCTGATATTGCAGAGTAAGAGTATAAAGATGAATTGAAAAACTTCAGGCAGGATCAGAGCTTCAATGCTTGTCTTAAAGTTCATCTTTGAAATTCTGCAGTCATTCTTCATCCATGAGAGAATTTTGTCTTGTTAAGTGATAATTCTGAGTAGGGCCATTAATTTTTACTTGCTGTTGCAGGCAATTAATCAAATAGGCAAGAAAAAAACTTGGATTATTATTGTTTGCAAGCTTTAACTCTCTTGGGTGCAAACACAGTCAAAATGCTGTCTCTCTGGTGCACTGATTCAGGCTTTCATCTCTTCCTTGTCTTGCTTGAGTTTTCTGTGGCATACCAAGAGGTACACCTTTCTGGGCACCTGCCCAGGCTCTGGCCAACCTCAGTGCCTTACAAACATCTTTCTACTTCCCTGAATGCACCAAAGGCTAAACTGGGCCCTGTTCTTCACTTTGCTGAAGGGACTGTGGGTCTGTTAGGGCCTGATGGAGTAATTTATGAGCTTGAGAATCACAAAGAAGGGTGGCAGTTTACAGCCTTAACTCAGAATGCTGCATTCAGCTCTCGCTGCTAAATGTCTCACTAAGACTCTCTGTCCTTCCAGGTTTTCACAGGGAACAGCAACGCTGACAGTGTGGTTCACCACAAGTTTCTGCACTCCGTGAAAGCCCGCTTCTTGCGCTTCGTCCCTCTGAAGTGGAATGTCGGTGGGCGGATAGGACTGAGAGTTGAGGTCTTCGGCTGCTCCTACAGTAAGTGGCTACATCTTAACCCACAATTTGTGGAAGAGCTTTTTGTCCTGTGGATGGGGTTCAGCACAAGTTTTACAAGTTACAATGTAATGTGAAATACGTATACATAGCCATCATCTATTTTTTCAGTAGCTGTTTTTGCATTTCTGCTTGGGGATGTGCTGGCTCTTCTTTATAACACGTGGTGGTGATCTTCTAAGACATGATCTGCAGCATTTTGTCACGTAGGCTTTGGAGCAGCCCATAAACACATGGGTATTTCAGTCGCATAGGTGTCTTGGTGTACTACTGCAGATGTATGACCTATCACCACGGAAGCGTGTGAATGTAAAGAAAAAGGACCAATGTTGCTCTCTTGCACAAAACAAAGATGACTCCACAAATGAGGAAATATGTCTGGTATTTGTTTTGCAGGTAGCTGTGAGTTTATTTCTGAAATGGTCAAATGTGACTTGAGACACTGCCGGAGACAGATGAGATTTTGCTGGGGACAGTTCAGGGGTTTAACAGCATTTTCACAGTATGTTCAATGTGCTGTGGCACAAGTCACCATCATGTGACACTACTGTACTTGTACATCTCGCCATTGAGGTTAGGTCCTCACCTGCTCTTTCTGCGTGCAGATAAGGGGTTGTACGATAACAGTGGAAAAACTCTTATTTGGGAGGCTTCTTAAATTCATCTGAACAGAATCAAAGAGCAAAGTGTCTTAAATCTTTTGATTCACATGATCCCTTTGACCAGAGATGCAGCTCCAGGGCTCTTAATGGCCTCATCACTAAACTCAGATCTTAGGATTGATTCACATGGTTTCATAGGCAGATCTTTGGTATAGTCTCTGTAGATCTATGTGTAGATCTAAGAGACCCATTCATCTTTTTTAAAACGCTGCTTTTCCACCTGCATTGATGCTCAGGCACAGTGGACTATCATTCATTCAAGTACAGATCTGCAACAGCCTGATCTGGATGGATAGTAACTAGAGCAAGAGACCTTTTCCTGCCCTGCCAGTGCATGTGGAACCTGAAACCTATCAGTCAAAACCAACTGCCCTTGATGACATCATTCCAAAGCAGCTATCTCATCTGTTTTCAAAGAGCTTTCTTCTGTTAACAATGACCAAACCTCTGCGGTGAAGAGTATAGTCCAAACAGATGTGCAACAAAAATAGAGCTCAAACCGAAGGCTGAAACTTCTGAGCTGAATGTGTTTTGGGGCTAGTCCGTGTGAAATACTACATGGGTCCTAACTTCATATCAGACTGTGGTTGTATCTTCTATGATAGGAAGAAGACTTTAAAGGCACTTGCAGACTGTTACTTTGCACTGATATCATCTAGGTCTTCGTCTTTGTTCTGTATCCTGCAGTTACAGGAAATAAAAATGATTGTGCACAATTAAGGTATGAGATTGAAGCAAGCCAGAAAAGAAATAAAGGGGTTCATAAAAGTTTTACAGAGTTTTGAAATATTCATTTCATGTATATAAATTGTGCCATTCAAATTTCTCTTTGGCAAGTTGCATATGGCAAGCAATAACTTTCTACAAGATTTTCTTATATAGTTTCATAGTCTGGGCTACGCTTGAGCCAGGCACTCCAGCACTGTACAGAAGATGTTTGATCATTTATAAAATGTCATCTTTACTGTTATACTGACAGAATATCAGCAGCAGATCCCAAGCTGGTATACACCTATGTAACTGCATTTTGTAACGTTTGACAGCATATAGACTCATCCACCACGTTAAATTCTGGCACAAGAAATAGATTAATAATTTGAAAAGAGTTTTTACAAAAGTCTCTCACTAGAGACAGGCTGTTGGACAAGCCAGAAGGGAAACAGAGGTAGAAGAAAAACTGTCCCAAATGTGCACCGTTTCTGTGTGTATGTGAAAGAAGGGACGTGACGCTGGGAGTGGGAACAGCACTGTAGTCACCTACCTATACCAAAGGCTTCAGCTGATAGAAATCCATCTGTAAAAGCTTAATTCACAGTTATACCCAAGCCTGTTTAAGCTGTTGGAATGGTTTAGAGGCTTCTACAGGTAAACAAACCCAGTGTTTGATCCACCGAAGTTGAAAGGATTTCCACCAGCATTTTAGCTTTAGATCCAGTCCTGAAGTATAAGATAAAAAGAAAACATGTGCATGGGGAACACATATGACTCAAATCCTGCACAAAGGTGCATACGTGACTGTGGGTCATTTCTTCCTGTTAGCCTACTTGTAGAAGCAGGTTGAAATTCAAATGATGCTGGACTGTCCATTCCACCTTTCAGACAAATGTTGCCTCAGAAGTGCAGCACCTGATCTGAAATCAGAGTTGCTTTGTAGTGATATCAGAAAACTGCAGAAGTAAAGTTTTCTTTTACAGGCAAACTGGACATCCTTTTTATGTGAGTGACAACAGTCATTGGTTGGCTGAAACAGAAGTCTGCAGACACTGACAGCGTAGGCCATCTGAATTTCATATGCTGCAGCACATCTGTTAAAACCCTGGGACTACTGCCAAATATGCAGCTGAGCACCTCACTGTGATACACCAGGGCATGCGAAATAGCCTGTGGTTCCTTGGATGGTCTCTGCTCACATCAGCTCCTTTTTAACCTTGCACATTTGAGCAGAAGATGACAGCTGTAGGAGAGGTTTGTGGCTTCGCTGCTGCTTAAGCATTTTTGTGATGCCGAGTTAGGAGAATAGAACACTCTTGTACTAGCGCAAGGCTCTGATCTCTCATTTTTGGAGCATGACTGTCCTGTGCAGCATACTTTGTTGAAGAGGTTCCAGGAACACAACCTGATGCTAACTTTTGACAAATGCAGCTCTTGATGATGACTGTTTAGTAGGGAGTACGTGGAAGGCATCAAGTCTTGTAGGTCACCAAACATTCCACCAGGACACAGTAACAAAAAATGCTGAAGAATCATATTAGAGATTAATTGCTGTGTGCAGTGGACGCCGAAGTGGCTAAACATGATTACACTGTGCTGCTGAACAGCACTCACTGTTGTTGCTCCTGCTAGAAGTAATTTATTACTATGAATTTATCCCAAAAACTTCCCTGTCAAACAAGAGAGCTGCCTTCTTTGGTTTTTTTTCCCCCTTTTTCTTTTCACTGCCTAATTGGCTGCCAGTTGACATTGTATCTTTGAAACATAAACCCGTGTTTTTAACAGCAAAGCTGTTTCATACTTGTAAGGGTGCTTGACCCTATCCCATACAGATCAAAGGTCCTGTGCAACAAAGCACTCCGAAGCTGTCAAATCAGCTGGAATTTATAGATGATATGTGCTAATTGTTGTTTACTTTCTTACACAGAAAGTATGAATTTAAATGAAATACATTTATTCGAAATTCCTTTAAAGATTCTGTCTCCCATCCTCAAAATAGGTACTAGAATAGGAAAGAATCATAGAGTTGTTTGGGTTGGAAGGGACCTCGAAGATCATCTAGTTCCAACCCCCCTGCCATGACAGGAACACCTCCCACTAGACCAGTGGAAGGTCACAGTAAGGTGTGATGATCTTAATCTGGAAACATATGTTGATTTTTCCTATTCATAAAAGGGTATTTGATGACTTAAATGGAAATTTCCGTGCAGAGGTATGTGAAAGCTCTCACTGTCCCTTTGCAGCTGTGGCTGCAGAAGCAGTGTGCTTGTAGCTGATAACCAGAGCTGCAACACAGGACGTGTTCAGACAAATGGCAAACCAATTGCTTTTGATGCTGGGGGCGGCAACGGGGGAATGGGTATATCTTTATACTTGTGAAAAGTCTTGTTAGCTTAGCGCAGGGAAAAAAAAATCTGCTGACACAATTGCTTTTATAGGATAAGATTTATGGCTGCATTGAAGATTCTGATCGTATTCTATAACTGGTTAACAGCCCAAAATGCATCAGCAGAATCATGTGTATGTGCAGTTAACAGGCTGGGAAACCACAGGAGAAACAACGATAGGGTGTGAGACAAGGTATCTTCTGCTTTTTGAGAGCACAGTTCTCTTTTGCAGTTCAGGACTCTAGTTTCTCATCTTTTGCTGTCATTGCTTCAGGGAATATGATCTGATATTGTGCTTTTTGATTAAATGATATTTTTACTGGATATTTTTTCTCTCTTTTTTCTTTTCTCTCTCCTTTCCTCCATTTGCTCCTTTGTTTTCCTATGAGATAGAAAAGAACTCGTTTCAGAGAACCACTTAAGGTGTAACGGACATTGGCCAGTAGTTTTTGTAACCAACTACATAAGCTAAATACCCAAACGATTGCTAACCAAGAGGAAGGCATAGATTTGTGATAGGGGTAAAGCTGCCTAGCAGAACAGTCACCTCTGAGGTGCTCATCCACATTCATCCCTTGGATTGCATGTCTGAGAATGGTATGGAGGAGGAAGTCAGGTTGCTTCAGGCTTACTCAAACCAGTAAATCATGACTTGGCCAGGAGAGACATCTGATCAGATGAGGAGCAGTCCTCCCTTCTGTAGGGAGTTAAAGGTCCTGTTCTTTGATGCAAGTGCAAGACCAAAAGTTCCTGTCTCAAATTGTTACTGTTCCTGGAGGATATTTTTGTATTATGGAACAACTTCGCCAAGTTGTTTACTTTTTCCAAAATCACTGGCAGATCCATCTTTGTCAGAATGAATGTGTGTCCTCTGTGCTGGCAGGAGCAGACTGCTGCTCAAGTAAACTCCATGCTCTCACATTACTCCCAGCCTGGCTCCTCTCAACGGGTCCTACGGGTTGAGCCCTGTGGTCACATTCCCTTTTTTTTTGTTAGGTTTTGTTTTGTTTTTTTTTAATGCTGAATTAACCCAGTAATCTAGCTTCTACTACCTGTGTTTACAACCACTCCCAAGTGAATTTAATGTTTGTATCTGTGTTAGGAAAGTCAAATGGAATAACGTAACCAAGACTCCTGGGGCCAGAAACTCTACTGAATTTCAGAAGAGCATAACCAATGATTTCTATTTTATGGAAACTTCTTCACCTGTGAGCAGAAGTATGTGCATATTTACAGCAGAGGCATCTGTTTGAACTGTTGGTCAGAGGTAGATAATGTGAAAGGAACGCCTTTTGCTTGATCTCACTTTTGATGAGTTTTGTAGCCTTGCTGATGTGGATAGTGTAGAAAAGTACCCAGACTGAGTAAAAACTGTCTTCAGGGAGCATCGCTGAACTAGCAGGCAGTGAAGAATGAAACCACTTGTGTTTTGGTTTGTTATTCCTACAGGTCTTCTGAGACTTAAAACATTTCTGATCCTTGTTCTCTTGCTGCAAGTGGATTATGGACATACATAGACTAAATAAACACTACGCAAACAAGCAGGTTTTCTGGAGTGACTGTATTAGAATTATGCTGGTTCTTTCAGTTTTTAACAGGAAGCCAACGATTTGTTGTCATGCAACCTGTCACTAATGACTTTTCGCTGCTAACATTAGCATTTATTTGACGTGTTCCCATTTCGTTCAGGACTATTTACTGGCCAGTGTACTCACAACTGCTAATTAGTGAACCACAACTTTTCAGAAACAGGTTTTTCTTTATGTTATACTCTGTAAAGGTCAGTGGTAGAGCTCTTCAAGAAATTGTGTGTTATGCTGTGGCATACTGGAGAATTAAGAACAAGGTTTGACTTGTGAATACAGACTAGTTGAAGGCTTGGATCTTAAGAAGAAGGAAAAAGGGCTGCTATTATGACAATATTGAATCAGTGCTTCCTTACTCTTACAGTATCTTTGTTTTTGGAGCTAGGAGGAAAATCAACTTTAGCTGCAAAATGCACTGGAAATCAAAGACTGTAACTTCTTCACAAGATATTTCCTAATTCCCGCCTGTGTTAAAATGAAACCATTTTTATGATATGCTTGCAATTTACTTTAAACAAATTGAAGTATTTAATGTAGCTAGGGGCAATTTGTAAGAACTAAACTATGAATTTAATTCCTTGCATAGAACCTAGCAGTCAAGGTATCAATCCAGAGAAATCAGCAATTCTGAAGGAGCTGTTTCTGAACACCTAGTTTAGAAGTAAGAAACAGTAAAAGCAGATTATGTGAATACTTTTGTATTCATGATACTTCCTAAACTTGCAGCTGTTCCACGAATGATGCTAAACAGCGTGTTATAATTCTGACATCACAGACAAGAATTTTATCTTAGTTTATTCTTGAGTGAAATTTTCTCAGGGTTTAATTACTTTGTAGTTTTACTTTCATAAGAAAATAATTACTGGCTTCAATCACAATGCAGTTGCTGAACTGGAAGTTTTGATTATTTTGTATATGGACCTTTCAGTTCTTTTTCAAAAGAAAATGGAAAAGTGGTAGCTTCAGATTATCGTTAAAATGTGGTTTGCAAACAAAGTCTGTGATCATTCTTCTTGGTTACTATGAAGGTGTTCTTTGTTTTTGTGCATATATGCCGCTAGTAATGTAGCCTAGTAGACCCTTGCTGATATTCCTAATCATCTGATGTTCTTAATTTTTAATATTTTTCTTAACAACAGGAAATACTAATTGACAGATGTATTATTTACAAGTAGATATTTTATCTGTAATTGGTGCCAAATTGTGTTTGGATAGAAATTAGAATGAAATTTACATATGCCAGTCGCATATTTGAATACAGTGTATTAGTTTAAAGTATTTAAAGGTACCTGAACTGGTCTGGTTATATATATTTATTTTTTTTAAAGTTTATTAAAAATACATTTTTATTAACATACCACTTTATAAAACAGAGTACCACAGGCAGCTGCTGCCGCTGCTGCCAAATGAAATAGTAATTGCAATTGAAGAATTGAAAGCTTGTTTCCCATCACAGTGATTGGGTTTTAGAAGCTGGCTGAAGGGGAAAATATGTTCCTAATAGGATTTTTGAAGGTGCGTAATCAGTTTAGATGCCCAGTCCCCATGAAATCCCTTCAAAAGCTTTTTGAATTGGAATTTGGCTATTCCTGCCAGCTTAGTCAATTTGCATGCAGAAACATAGTTGATAAATGCCCATCACAAACAAGCAGCCAACACTCAAAGGATAGAATGATGCTTATTGGGATGCAAAGGTGGATGCAGGCATGGCCGACACACAGGAACAGCTCAACAGATGCTTGTGAAGCTACAAAAAAAATGCAGTGAGAACTGAAGCGTTCAAAGTAATGAATAACATCCTGGGTTATGAGACAAGTAGTAAATGTGGCGAGGAATGCTCTGGAGATCTGAATACAATGAAAGGCACCTGTTCTGTTCTAAAAAGTTGAGTGAGAAAGCAGTCCTGCATGAGAAAGAGGAGGACAAGTGCAGAGGAGGAGTTCTGGTTTAATCCCAGTGTTCCCATTCCCAAGATAGAGAGGATTGGAAATGGGTGAAATGTGCCATGTATGTCCTATGGATGTATGCTTCTGAGAATACCTGACTCCAAGTGATATTTAAAAAGATCGTGAAAAAATATTCTCTCCTGATGCTGCCCCTCCTCTTCATTTTGCCATTTTCTTTCTCCTAGAGTCAGATATTGCAGACTTCGATGGCAGAAGTTCACTCCTCTACAGGTTCAATCAGAAGCTTATGAGCACATTCAAAGATGTGGTTTCCTTGAAGTTCAAGAGCATGCAGGGGGATGGAGTCTTATTCCATGGAGAGGGACAGCGTGGAGACTACATTACCTTGGAACTGCAGAAAGGGAAGCTCTCCTTGCACATCAACTTGGGTAAGGGTAATTCGGATTATTGATTGACATAATACTGTAACAAGGATTGTCGTGAGTTTGCTTTTATAAATCTATTGTTTATATTAGGCATTATCTAGAAACTCCAGCTGAGACCAACAAAATAAGCTGTGTGCCTCAGAGCACTCACAGCTTAAATACTACTCAGAGAAGGTGTGAGGGGAAGTAAAAGGGAATAGACTTGACTGATGTCATGCAGGACATGATAGCTGAGCCAGGAAGAGACCTTGGCTCTTCTAACTAGTGCCAACAAAGGCTGAGCTGCTCAATGACTGCTTTTGAAGTTTTGACCTTTGCTTGATGATGCTTTCAAGCAGTGATCTAAGAAAAAAAAAAAAAGTAGTTCTGTTTCTTCTCCTTCCTCCATTTTCATTTCTATTGTTACTGTTTTTAAGAATAGCATTCCCAGGAAGTTTGCTTTGGAGTAAAGAAGGTTTATTATTGATTTGTCATAGAATCATTTAGGTTGGAAAAGACCTTTGAGATCATCTACTCCAACCATAACCCTGCTCTACCAAGTCTACTGCTAAACCATGTCCTTAAGCACCACATCTACATGGCTTTTAAACACATCCAGGATTGTGATTCAGCCACTTCCCTGGGCATCCTGTTCCAGCGCCTGACAACCCTTTCAGTGAAAATTTTTTTCCTAATGTCCAACCTAAACCTTCCCTGGTGCAACTTGGGGCTGTTTGTGTCTTATTTTTTCCATTTTTTGATCAGGACTGAGCTGAGAATACAGAAATGAAATGGAAACATTCTGGTCAAAACATTGTACTTACCGATATGGCTTTGCTTCTGGAGATTGTTTCAGTTGAAAACCGTGATTATCTGGAAGGCCATCACTGTGGTTAAAATGTTGACTTAATTTCTTTTTGTAGGATGCTTGCTTTTCCGTGGTGAAAATATTTAAATCTTGGTGAAAACACTTTAATAATGGCAGGAGCTACTGTAGTAATAGTGTTCATACCCTCTCTCCCAGCCTTATTGCAAAATCTTCATTAGCTTTATCTGTTGGTGACCCGTGGTACTGGCCCCAATAGTCGCTGCTGACTCATTTCTCATACTGAGGGGTTTGAGTTGGGAAGAAGTTTCCATGCCTGCATTGCTGTACTTTGGTCAGCACAGGATCTGCACTTACCCCGTTTGAGTATTAAACATGGCCTGAAAGCCTCAGTGGCCCATCCAGATGGAAAACTGAAACAAAAGCCCTCCCTCTGTTAACTGTGAGGCAAGGATGGGAGCAAATGAAAGTCTAAGTTTTTCACTGCAACTCTCAATCTTAATAACTTTGATTAATAAAGTAATCTGCGCTGTTTGCAGTTCGTGTACGTGGTGCTTAGGCTGCCAAGGCTGGTTTTAATGAAAATGGGAGAAGTAGCATCTGTTAATGTATAGTATTAGCAGGGGCAGATCTCAGGCTAGCAATTCCAAGACACTTTTAAGAAGTTTATGTAGAGCAGCTAAAGCAGGCAACAGTACAGTATCTCAATCCCCTCTTTATGACTTGGAATTAAAAGAAATCATAAACTAGTGGGAGCAAACTGGAGGTACTAAAGCAGAATTCATAGATAATTCTTTCTGCATTTTCCCCCTCATGCTTAATTGTGTTTGTTTTAAATGTCAGTAACAATTTTCTGCAGGTGTTGGATTTCATTTTTATATAAGCTCATTAATTGTTTAGTTCCTTGCCCCTTCTTTCCTTGCCCCTTCTTTCCTTGCCCCTTCTTTCTCTAGTTCATCAAAGAGTAGAAATGATATTGCAGCATTTTTCTGATTTTGGTATTTGGATGTTACTTGGACCAAGTAGCTACATACCAAGCCTCTGAATGTGGGATTCCTTGACTCCATTGATTTATCCTCCTCTTCCAAATGGTTTACACCAGTATAAAAATATAGTATAGTTAAATATATTGTGTTTCTTCTTCCAGAGGACATGCTGTTGTGAATACATGTGAGATAAGAGGCTTTTTTTTCTTCCAGCAGTAGCCCCAAATGTGCAGATTTTAGCCATTTCAAGTCCTTTGTGTGCATTCCTATGTCATGGGCAAGAGTTTTGATGTCTGCTCTTGAAGCTGCTTGCATCTTGCCTGACAGTTTTGGACCACGTGTTGTCTCCATTCTGCTGGAATATAAAAAAGGACACACACTCCATTTAAATGAGAAGCTCTGAAGTGTTCAGACACGTAGCCAGGCAGAAAACAGAAGAGTGCTTGAAATCACCACGGCTGGGGCCTAAATAGTTTTATGACTCTTGATCTGAACTTTTGAAGATCTAGGCTGGGTTTAAGAATCTTTTTAAGCTGAACAAAATGCTTGCATTCATGTTGGTTCACTGACTTGTGGCTTTTTTTCCCCTCTGACAATAGACACGTACAATTTTCTTGTTAAAATACAAAAAGCACGTAGTTGAAGCTGTGCTGTCAGGAGTGGTGTGTTAATGTGAATAGACAGGAGATTTTGATGCACCCTGAAGGGAGCTCTTAAAACTCCAGGGCCTTGAATACGTAGCAGAACCAAAGACACAGGCAGAGCAGTGATCCCCTGTGTGCTGCAATGTGTGGGTGCAGCATCATGAAAGCATCATCACAAGGAGTTCAGGGGGAAAAAATGTGTGTATGTGTGTACATATGTGTATACACACATAAACGAACAAGAGGCCCAAAGAATCTAAGGCAAGCTTTGACAAGGGTTTTCTGATGGGCAGGTCTCCAGTTTGCATCCAAGAGCATTGCTCTGTGCTCCCCCATTCTTCAGTTAAGGGCCTGGAGGTAACTCTGGTGTCTTCTGCCTTTCTCTGTCCCTGCAGGGGACTCCAACCTGCACTTCAGTAACAGCCACACGTCTGTCACCTTGGGCAGTCTCCTAGATGACCAGCACTGGCACTCGGTTCTCATAGAGCGCTTCAACAAGCAAGTGAACTTCACAGTGGACAAGCACACCCAGCATTTCCGCACGAAGGGGGATTCAGATCACTTGGATATTGATTATGAGGTGTGTGGAACCCTTTAAATTATAACCTGGGAGATAAGGTTGAATTTGTATGAAATTAATGTGATGGAAAACAACCACCCTATGAACTTTTGGTTTTGGGGTTTTTTTCTAGCAAAAGTCTTTTCTTTATTTAACGTTTCCTTCCCAGAGAACTGCTTTCATAATTAACAAACACAGAATCTATGCAACTCTCCATACAAAAGTCTCAGAAAATGGCCAGTCTCTGGGCAAATATGCATTGGATTATACTTTCTCTTCAAAGTACAGCAGACTTTAAGCTAAACTAAAAGCATAGTCTGGATTCTAGTAAAAATCTGCAGAGAGCAACTCTGCTTATCTGTAGACAGAGGTGTTGTGTCATCATCTCCACTATGATTTTGATGGGATCATTCTGCATCATCTCTGCATCTGATTGACCTGACCATGGAGTACCAGCTCTGGGTTTTGCATCTATCCAGCCACCACTTGCTCAAGTTACAGCTCTCCACATACAGATGAGCAAGTAAAGACCATTGTCTTCCCACTAAGAATGGAAGACCCTGAGCATGTCTGTCAAGACAACTAGCTCTGACCCAGGTCCCTTCACATCTGGGGTTGCGATGCAAAGCGTCCCGGGCTAAGGAGCCAGAGCAGTTCAGCCAAGGAAGGGTTGAGCAGAGGAAACATCCTGCCTGCCCATAAAACCTGAGGCTGGCATGCTCCCCCATGATGAGGACAAGGTGTGGCAGAGTGCAGTTTGTATCACTCCAGCAGTTCCATGCTTGTGGATGATAGCTGGTAAAAAATACATTGAAAAACTTTTATATCTTATATGCAAGACAATTCCTCATCTGCTCCCCCATCAACGCATACCTTCGTGCAAATTACCCATGTTCAGTTTTGTTCCCGTGTATTTGTCTACCGTGTCTTGCTAGCCCACGAGGCACAGGGTCATGCTTGCACAGTCAGAGCCATCACCCTGCCTGGATGTGTTGAGCTGGCATGGTTCATTGCTCAAGAGACCACAAGGTTCCCCTTTGCACTTTGGATTCATTTCTCTGGAAAGGATCAATTCTCAGCGCACCGAAGGGACAAAAGCAGACAGCTCAGCAGTGGCTGGTGCCTGCTTTCTGCTTCTCTCATGTTACAGCTGAAATTCCCTTCTTTACATTTCACAAGGCAGGGTGGAGAGAGGGGCAGCAGTCCCTTGACACTGCTGTTCCAAATCACATTTAGTAGGGACAGCACATTTGAGTGGTGAGATTCTAGAAGAGCTTCAGACTGAACTAGCAAGGGCCCAAGCTGTAACTGCTTTTAAGATGGAGTTGAGAAAAGCCAAACAGTTGAGTCATCACCTTTCCTAATTTAAAAGTAATAAAATTCCTTGCTTGCTGGTACAAGGTTGATGCCAATTAAGGAAAACTCAAGCTCCAATGTAATTTACAGAACATTTTTCCAGATGTTGCAAAACAGAGAGCATGGGAGAGAAGATCTTCAGCTTGTGTAAATCAGCATCACCACTGACCTCTGTGGCACTCAGTCCTGGCCCGGCTGCTTTGTTTTTCACACAATGTGTTTTCTTTCCATTTGCACGAGACAATCTTTCAGTCAAACATTAAAGCAATGCAGTCTACTGAAAGTTTATCTCAGCACACTTTAGGGATTAAAGGCCTTACTGAGGGTAATAAAACCATTAGTTTGGTAATTAAAATTATTATCAATCACAAAGGAAACTCTTTTCTTAATAATGTAGTGATATAATTGATATTGATTTTTATTGTGGTTTTGAAACCAAGTGCAAAGTCCCCAAGCAGGAGATTTAAAGAATAGAATGTGAAAGAAGGAAAGTCTGGTATTTTAAGGAAGAACTAACGATTCTCACAGGAAAACAACATTGCTACCACATAAGCTCTCCTGCCAATAACAAACCTGCAAGTGATGTAAAGTAGCAGTCTGTTGACTTTATTTCTCTGAAGTGATCAATTAATACAACTGAGGTGCAAGTTCATTAAGGACTTGTTTTCAAATAAGTGCTTTCAAGGTTATCCACGGAGGTTTCATTTGCTTACGTATCCCAGCTTGTTAGGTGGAGTAGATGGAAAAATAACCCTGAAATTTCCCTTTATTTTTGTAACAATGAGCTGAGACAAGCTGTTAGGAGTCGTGACAGAGGAATAAGGCTAACTAGGTTCCAGCAGCCATCAGGGTGTCAGCAGTGCCACACAGCAGTGCATGCCCTCGCTGCAGTGGATGCAGCAGGATGTAGCACAGCTCCAGATGTGCTGGAACCACTGTGAAGTGTGGTGGCTGCAGGATCCCCACCTGCATTATATCACTCATGATGCTGCTAGCTGTGATGGGAAAAATGAATAAAAAACCAGCAGTATCAGCAGTGACTTTGCCAAAAAGGCCAGTGGAGCTAATTACAAATGAACTGTGTCATCTGGAAATGAAAACAGGATTATCAGAAGTTTTTTGGTTTGTGGGATTTGGGTGGATTTTGTTCGGTTTGCTTTTAGTGGGGGGTTTTTTGTTTGTTTGGGATTTTGTTTGCTTGTTTGTTTTCTTTCTTTCTTAGGAATATAAGGTAATTATGCTCCAGGGGTTTTAGAAGCTTTATTTTCTTGGGCTCTTTGTCCTCCCACTTGTAATCTGCATACTAACATGTTGCAGTACTTGGACAACCACACAGCAGAAGTTGTGTTTAAATGTGTAACCTGAGGAATTTCGCCATTACACCACTCAGTCCCAAATACCACGTACAAAGTGTTGTAAGGAGCAAACCACAGCAAAATTTGGGGAAAATGAGTGCAAGGTGCGAATGGGGTAGTTTGTGTGTACTACCCTCCACTGGCTGAAACCAGAACTGCTCACGTACATGCTTGGTGGAAATGGGTGACTCCAGCTCACAGGTAAATCCAATGCTCTGTGGGCAGAAAGAGTTTATTCCCCCCTTGCTCAGTGGTTCCTGGCTGCTGCGGTCTTCTGCTGAGTGGCAGCCTCCAGAAGAGTCAGGGCTTTGGGCTACAGACTGTTTGAACATTACCTTGTACGTTGGATGTTCTGGATTGGTGATGTGTCAAGGCACTTAAAAACTGTTTCCAAACTAGTGAGCTGTCTGCGGCAGCAGCCTGTCTCCAACAGCTGTAATGCCATGTGGCCCACAATTCCGAGGTGCTCCGAGGTGATGCTATTGATCTGACTTTGTTCTTAGATAATATCCCAGCTGGCTGCATGGAGTGGGGCTCTACCCTCTTGCTTTTAAGGTGATAACTAAATACTATGCTGCTTCTTCTTCCCAAAAGCTCAGTTTCGGAGGGATTCCCGTCCCAGGGAAACCAGGAACCTTTCAGAAGAAAAATTTCCATGGGTGCATTGAGAACCTTTATTACAATGGAGTCAATATAATTGACCTGGCAAAAAGGCGCAAACCTCAGATCTATACTGTGGTAAGAGACAATAACATATGCTTGCTTTCCTTACTTCCATGCTGTCGGCTACACTGAATGAGCGGAGTTCAGATTTAGATAGATACGGGCATAATTAGCTTGTTAAAATAATACTGCTGAGGCTAACACTAGCCAGCGCTGACTGCTGTGGTGAGGGTTATTGAAAGACACATGTGGAAATGAATACATTTCTTTGGCTTCCCAGGGGTATTAGAATTTGGAGAAGCTTTGTAGTTCCTTTTCCATGATTAAAATGTGGTTTTTTGATGGCATAATAGAAGTCATAGAGACTTTATTTTTTCTGGTTAACTCAGGTAAAATCTTACTTTCTGAACCATTCTCCATCACTGTTATGCAATACAGTATTTTTCTATGTTCCATATTACAAAGCAAAATTTTATTTTGCTACTTGTGTTGGTGTTATAGACGAGAATAAATGTTTCTTTTATTATGGGAGATTATCTTCCTTTGTGATGCCCCTTATAATCAGTGTATTGGCAGTTCTGAGAACAATTGATCTGATACTAACATCTCGAAATGTGGAATGGTAGAAGTAAAACAAATGGAACTATGGTCTTATCCAGCCTGCTAACATAAAACACAAATGTAACTTCACATTTAATGTCCAAAATTGCAGATATATTTAAATATATCACAACCAAAAAGAGGACATTTTGCTTTGTAAGAAAAGGGAACAGTATGCTCCCATGCAGCCTTGACAAATTGTAAATAATTCAGCTCTTTGTTTAGCTTGTGCCTCACTCCCGCACCATGCTTTAATATATGCCTTTTGGCTAATCCTGTGTCTTTGGAGAACGTGGAGGTGGAGCTGCTTCTGGCTCTCGTGGCATCTTCTAGTTTGTACTGATGTGTATAATCAGACTGAAACTATAACAAAGCAAGCCAGAAGTCCTCCCTTTCCCCACTTTCCCTGCCTAGGCTGAGGCTGAGTATACAGGGAAGTGGAAAATGGAAGGGGTAATGGGTGACAAGTCCTGTGTTGTGTTGCTGGCAGTCAAGACTGCCTCCAGGATGCTCACCTAGCCTGGGACTGAGGGACTTTGCTTTAATAACCTCAAGTTTGATTGCTCTGACTCAAGACTCTAAGGCACAAATCTTATGAACTGTGTTAAATTGCTCTTCTCCTCAGCTTACTTTCTAAGGGGAGCGGGGGACACTGGTCTGCTTCTTAGGTCATTAAACAGCTGTTTGTTTTGCCAGCTGGGTAATAGGAAGGCCTTCCTGAAGGGAAAAAGTGATGTCTGGGTATAACAGGACCCCAAACAATGAAAATCTGTTACTACAGTACTTGATTCAGCAAGCGCTAGATCAAAGGCTTAGGAATCCTGCTCCTTTCGTCAATTTAAGGTAGTGGGGATACGCCTGTATCTTTCAGTCTTCTTCACAGATGTGATGATTTTAACGTACTAGTTTTCAAAGGCTGGCTGCTGTACTGCATTTAACAAGATTTATAAGATGCTATGAGCTGTATCTCTGACATTTGTGTATGCAAAGTGCGTGGAAAGGTTGTCACAGTTATGCCTCGTAGTCTTAGATGAACATACTTCTGTAGGAAAGAGCCCCTGTAAATCTGTTGTTTTCCAACATCCCTTCCATCACAGCTATTTATCTCCTCTAGCAACTCTCAGGTCCTTCCAGCTTTCAGAGGCTGATCTCCCTTTCCCATCTTCCTGCTCTTCCCTACTCCTCAGCAATTTACTTAAATTAAAATAACTTGTTCATGTTAAATGTAGTCTTTTGCCTGCCAGACTTCCTCTGCACTCAACACTTTTACTCAAAGTTCATTTAGGTTTTTAAGCAACAATCTATATACCCAGGGAGCTGGAAGCTTCTCTGCTTCGTGTCTTTGTAGTTGCTAAGGCTGTCTGGAGTGGAAATGCCATGAAAGGAGCAGCACAGAATAATCACTTGGAATTACTTCTTCCAACAATGTGTTGTGCACTCATGTTCCCTCCCCACAAGCTGGAGATCACCAGAGATGGTTCTGCTTTGTTAGTCTCCAAAATACCTTTGTCTCCTAACAAAGGATATTTAAGGACAAACTGGCCGGTTTGGGATTAGAAAGCCATTAATGCTCAGAGACACAAGTTTTTGCCTCCAAAAGGGAGGCAGACTTCAACACTCCGTCTCTGCTTTGTTCCCTGTGTCTTTATGAACAATGGCACAGTCAATGAGCCAAACTTGTGGATTTTAATACCTATCAACTTTGGTTTTTTATACTATTGACATCTTTCACACAAGCAGGAGAATGATACATCAGCTTTGCAGGTATAGATTTCCTCTTATAAAGTAGTTCCTCATCCATATCAGTAATGGTCCCAAATCAACTGCTTTTAAAGTCAGAGGAAGAAACTACAGGTTGTCAATAACAGAGTACTGTACTATGTAATGTACGCTTGGGTGGTTGGGTATGATTATCATTCCACCTGTTCTTTTCTGTAACTCATTTGTAGTTGTCAGACTTGCAATAAATCCCCTTGAGAAGACATCTCAAGATAACGAGGCAGCCTGTCTCTTTGAACTGGAACTTGCCTTCAGAATTCCATTTTTATATTGCCTAATACTTGACCTCTCTACATGGTAGCCCTATCTATTTGGACAGGCTATCTGTCTTCTCTCTGGGGTTTCTTCTGTCCCTGATGGCATGTTGGGGTTGGTTTTTTGTTGTGGAGTTTGTTGTGGTTTTTTTTCTCTACTAGGTCATTGAATGTGGAGAAACAATAGGCCATCTTTTACTTGGTCCCTGAAGCAATTTCTGGTTTTAATTGCAAGAGGTTATGAGAAGTCAGATTTGTGTAATTACCACTGTCATAGTCGTAGGGCTGGGCCCTCGGGAAACCTCAGAAAATGTTTTAAAACAATAATCTAAAGATCTGCCCTATTTACTAGCTGCCTTCTCAGCATAAAAGAAGTGCAGTCTGCCCATTATGAGAAATTGTACAGCAGTTACTTGCACTTCTTGGGCAAGTAGTTAGGGGCAAAAAAATACACTACTAGGAGCCTCATTTACAAGAAGCGGAAGGAGAATTGTCCTTCACAGAAGGGTATTTGACCCGTTGATATCTGGGATGATGAAGTCCTCATTGAAGGATTTTGTGCTTGTTATGAGTGTATGTAGATGCGGGAGGCGATGAGACAAGTTCTGGGAAGAGAAATCCGTTGAGAATTGCTAAATACATCTGGCTGAGGAAGTATTTAAGGGAAAAATAGCTACAGCATCCTGAGCTGTGGAAGCTATCTAGCTGAAGGAAAGAAATGAAGAGGCCATGAAAAGATGCTGTGTTTGATCTTCTCAGTGCTCCACCCTTTGTACTGACCGAAATTGAGGAAAACCCTATCCCCTTTTCCCTTCTGTTACCTTTGGCTAATAGGAACAGGACTCGTGTTTTTATTTAGCTGAGCAAACCCTGCACTGACTCGAATGCAGAATATTTGTAAGGCAGAAGTTGTCAGCCCTTAGATATGCTTGAATTTCTGTGTTGGCCTGCCGTGTTGAATCCGAGAGTGACAATTCAGCACAGCAAGGGATGTGGTGACATGTAAATGCATCACTGTAGTGCCTCGGGGAAATAACCAATTGCCAGCATCAAAGAGCAAGGAAAGATACCTAGTGACAGGAGAATGTAAACTAATAATTTATTCCCTTTATAGAGAATCCAAACATACTATTTTATTAAGCTGATTTGAGATACCTTCATCTTTGGAAGAATTTACTTGTCTACGCATCTCACTCTACCAAAGTGCTATTGCAAGTGTTGATATACTGTGAATGTCAGGCTGGTGATTTGTGAACGCCTCTTCTAGGGTTTGGAGAACTAGGAGTTAATTATATCTTTTTAATTATTTTTCATTAGTTTTTGCACTGCAGTCACACTACGGGAATCACAAATGAAAAATATTGGAACTATTTAATGTCTTTTTCACAACTTTCTCTAGGACTAAGTTGAATTTATTTTTAAAAAAGTTTTATGCAATTATTTTATGAAAACATGAGTGGCACATGCATATTAAAGAGAGAAATGAATTTGCTGGTCTTTAAATAAGGCAGGTGAACGCAAATTCCAGAAATACTTGGTTCTTGTAAAAATAGCTTTTTACGGTTTCTTCTGTCTTCCTGTCTACTCTCTGAGTCTTCAGATGAGTCTCCTTCACATCCTACCTGCAGCACGGAATAGTAAGAAAGTCATTTTAATGTCTCATTTTATTGTTGCTGAATTACGTGACAGGATTGTTTTGAAAGAAATTGTCACCTCAATCAAGGTCTTGAAATAAAGTATTTAAATGACAGTTTTCCCATTGATTTCAGTTCACTTTGTCTACAATTCTAAAGGCTTTCATTCCGTAAATATTTAATCCTGCGTGTAGCTGCAATAATAAACTCTCCTTTTCTTCATATAAAAGTTTCTTTGTGTTACGATTTTGATAGATGTGATGACCACAAATGAAGCAAATCTTTCAGGGAGAAAGACCACGTTTTTTGTGAGACTTGTTGACATATGCAGAAAAAAACCTGATACACTTTTGAGCAAACAAGGACTTTTTGAGACTCATCAGCTTTCAGCAAATTAAAGGTTAGAAACAATTGTTCAGAGTTTAATTTATTATATTATGTGAGTAGTCAAATTGAGTGAATAGGGCAGTTAGTACCTGCTGAGCAGAGGAGGATGTTTCAAGGTGGGAGGTGATAAGGCTGTCAGTTCCTCTCGAAGAGCAAGAGAGATAGCTAATTATTGTCATAGGAGTTAGCAGGGGATAAGGGAAATGGGGGAGAATCTAATTTGCTGTAACTCCAAGGCTTAAATTTCTTTTTATTTAAGGCCTTATTCCAATTGCTAATGCCTTGTGAACTGCTTGGTACTTAGCTGCTCAGCATAGCAGGAAGAGGCAAGCTGACCCCATCACAGTCAAGAGCCTGGCATCTGTGCAGTTCATGCCAACCATTTAGACTGGTGCCGTGCTATGGTGCACAGGCGATTGGAATGTGAAAGAGGAAGATCCAATAAAGAAAAGTGATACATAAGAAAAAAAGCGGATAAAACTTTCATTCTATGCACTTTCCCATTTTAAGGTAGATATGACTCTGTTTTCATGGTAATAATAAGAATTTTATAAAAAATCTCCTCGCTGCTATGTTTTTTTCCAAGTAATAAAACCTAGTAAACTGTATATCAGCTTACCTTGAACTGGAAGGAAAATTTGGCTTGAATTGTGCTAATTTGCTGGTCTGAGCTAAGACATCTGTGTTGTTCAGTCCTGGCAAGATGAACTTGAAAGGCTGGCTTCATTTCTGCTTGTTGTTCAAAGGAGGGTGTATTTGGTCTGGCTGAGATGGTTCATTTTCCCCATAGCAGCTCTCATAGTGCTGTGCTTTGTATTGCTAGCTGGAAAGGTGTTGGGCACGCACCAGTGTTTTGCAAAGCTGTCCCTTCCACTTTCCCCTTTCACTAGTAGGCTGGGAATGGACAAGATCTTGGAAGGGCCCATAGCCTGGACAGCTGACCCAAAGTGACCAAAGGGGTATTACATACCATGTGACATTTGCTCAGCAATAAAAGCTAAGAGAAAGGTGGAGTAGGGGGCATTTGCAATTGCAGTGTTTGTCTTGCGGAGCAGCTGCTACACATACTGAAGCCCTACTTTTGTGGAAGTAGCTGGACATCACCTGCTGATAGGAAGTGGAGAATAAATACTTTGTCTTACTTTTTTTCTGCATGTGGCCTTTGCTTTTGCTTGTTAAGTTGCCTTTATCTTGACCCATGAATTTCTTTCTATGTTATTTTCTCTTCTCCCTATCCTGCCAAGGAGGGGAGTGATAGAGCAGCTTGGTGGGCACCTGATGTCCAACCAAGGTCAACCCTCATCTGCTTTTTAACTTGTCCTATTTGTCTGAGGGAAATGATGTATAATTTTTCCAAATTAGCTCTGTACTTTACCATATAATGAAACAATAATGTACAGTTACTATGGACATAAAAATGGTAAAATCCTTTGTTCCACTTCTGGCCAGTGACATAGTTTAGGAGTCTGAGATGAAGAGCATGCAGAAATGTCTAGCCAAGCATCTCATCCCTGATTCTGTCACGGTCATAATGTTTCAATTTTTTCAAAGCTTTCTTTTTTTATAAATGCTACTTTTTTCACATAGGAACATTATCTCAATGTAAACAACTTAAGTCCATGTGATAAACAATTAGCATTTTATTATCATACATGATACCTAGAGTGAGTGAATATAGGACACTTCTCTAGGACACTAGGGGTGATTATCACAAATGAATGTTAGTTTCAATGAAACCTGGATCAGGAAACTTTCGGATTTCCATCATGAAATTTTGCTCCGAGAAAGAGAAACCCACCTCAGTATAGGAACTTTGTTAAAGTATGAGCCCTGCTCTTGGGAGGGACCAGTTGCTCGTTCAGAGGATTAGTCCTAACTCAAGTAACACCATGTGTCTTGGTGCTCCCACGTCCTGTTTGAAGACAGTTTGCACCAGTATTTCAGAAGGCTGGAGCTGGTATCTCACTTTGATATTGCTTTTCATTCAGTGCTTAGCAATGCCTTGATTTGAGAAGCACTTGAAATCTACGTGGGACTCCTGACATCTGTTCTGCTTGAGATAGATAGTTTAAACAGGATTTGAAGAGACCTCCTCCATTCTTAAAATCCAGTTGCTCAGAGTTGAATGACGATCTTTCATCTTATCGTTTTGAAACTGCATCAGAGGTCACCTTTTTCCTCTGTTAGTGTCTTTGCAAATTCATCTTCAACCTCTGTCTCTTCACAGCTAGAAAAAGTCTTCCATTTTCCAAGCTGGAGATATTCCTGCCAGTTTGCCCACATTTGTATCTCAGCCAGGCCTGGGATTTCAGTCCCCTTACCTGTCATATGAAATCTTCCTTTCTAATCCTCTGCCGAAAACAAGTTATCCTTTTTATTGGATAGTATCCATAGAGTGATTAATGAGGTAAGTAAGTGCCCATTTGATGCTCTAACCCGCAGGTAGAATGAGAGCTCAGAAATACTCATTTATCGTTCTTCCTGTTCAAGCTGTGATTTTGGCCTGCATCCTGTATCCTTTGGTAGGATAAATGTTGAGGATTTCAGTTTAACTGTCAGTTTGAATAATTTCCCAAGTACATATTACTTTTGATTAGTATACTGTGAGACAGAGGGTGGTGTAAAAGAAGCTTATTACCAATTGCCTTGGCTGTGGTGTTGTAGTAGTCTCTCTTGGTTCAACAGTACCTAATGCTACATGAAAAAAAGACCAGAAAAAAGCAAAATGGTTCATTAAATTTATATAGGTTTTACTGAAGTCCTGCAGAAGTCACTGGAAAGACTCCAGTCAGTTTTGGATGAGGCTTATGGCTCAGAGGATCTTCTATGTACTGCACTTTTATCCTCATCACTTAGCAACTGTGTTCTTCCATTCTCTTTTTAATAGGAAAGGCTCTGAGTGTTCCTTAAAATGCTATAGCGTGCTGTGACCATCTTACTTGATGATTCAAAATCTTGCTTAAGCAAGAGCCACCTCTGCAATCATACCCTGTCTGCAGAAATCTGGGGTGCTTGCACTCTTCTCTTGAGAAAAGTTCATAGCAGCCAGGGAACAAATTGCAGATATCTCCATTGCATTTCTAGGTTCAGAAGGTTTCTCTTGTAAGAACTATAAGAACTCTTTTGGAAAGATTTCCCTGCCAATTACAGGAGTCATTAATCAGTCTGGTGATGCTGTACTCAATGGAATTCTCAAATGCCACATGATAGCTGGAGTTTTCAGCTGCTGGGTAGAGCTGAGCATCTCCTTTATTTTCTCTAGGGATTAGACTCTTCCTATCCCATTTCCTATCCAATGAGCTTTTACTTTTCAGTTAAACTGGGTTCAATTATAAAATCAAGTGTCTGCCAGAAATCTTGCATGTACCCTGGAGAGTTCCAGAACTGCTGCCAATTAAAGCAAAATGCTCCTGATCAGATGCAGGTTTGGAGGGAGCTGTTTTTACTTTTCTGACTTAGACATGGTAGAATAATTTGTTTAAGAATAACATTCAGTGAAAATTTAACAGTTTCTTAATGGGAACCTATCCCACTTCATTGGACAAACATTTTTTCAAACTAACCATTGTGTGTATCTTTTTCAACTTTTTGTGTTATTGTCTCTAGGAGGGTAGACAGCATAAGGATATCAGCAGCAATTGTTGGTGTATATTAACTACAGTTTTGCTCTACAATGTTGCTGTAAGAAGGTATTTCCTTTCTAAATGAGTCAGTTGAACTGATATAAGTTTCCATGGCATCAGTTGGTTTATTTAACATTTTTTCCCAAATGTCCTGGCTACTTTTCTAGCTCTGAAATTAGTTAATAGCCCTTATGTCATGGAGGTCTCCATTATTGAATGACAGTAACAAAAATACCTCGTTAAAAGAACCTCGCAAAAGGGCAAAGAGTCCCATGACTCAGATTTCTGTGTCCAAAGTGTACCTTTAATCTCACGTACACAGAATATTGCCTCACTGCCTTTATGCATTCCCACCTGCTTTTTCTTGAGGCACCTGCTCTGCTTTAGTTTAGTCAATGTAGCAGCGACAGAACTTGAAGTCTCATCAAGTTAAGCATGGGAAGAGCTGTGCAACTTCTGCCCGTATGTCCCAGCATTGGCCATGGGTTCAGCCAGCACTCTTTGTTGCTCCTGACCCGGTACAAGCTTCTGTGTGGATCCTACATGGCATGAATTACTAGCTAGTGTGAATGACTAGAATTTTGTGGAGTTTTTCAAGGGGTCAGAGCAATCCATGGGTTTAGGGCTAGTTGCACATGCTTAGAACCTCGTTTCAAAAGCAAACAGAAATTTGACCTTATATTTGAGCCCATATGTATGCATCAGGGATCCTTTGCTACAGTACTACTGCAAGCAGCTGAAAGTATATTAACTACACAAGGTATTTACTGGCTTATTTTTAAAAAGTTTACTGTGCATTGCAAACATGTTTCTTCATCTTAGCATTCACCTTCCCCGGCACCATTAAGGCAGTTTAGGCATAGCTTGTTCTGCTGGTAGGTAGAATCTGCAAAGCACTTTAAGACAAAAATCCTATCTAAATATTGCAAATCCCTTCTTGCATTTTGTTGCAGCTTCCCAGTATCAGTGAAGCAAGTTAGATACTTGAGTGCAGACTCGGATAACGTTTGAACTTTCCTCCAAGCTCCAATGTTATGTATATGTAAGATCTGTAACTGTCTTACCACTTTGTGTGGAGTTACTTGAATCACTGTAAACATGTCTAAAATTCCAAAGAAATTTTTTTGTCAGCGTTTTAAACATCTAAACCTTGAAAAAGCTCTGGAGAAAGTTAACCATATCTCTTTATATCACTGCGGTTGACTGTCTTTGTTTTCTGTAATTTGTCATTAATTCAACTGAAAATGGAGATGGAAATATAACAACAAAAAAAAGGCTGTGGCATCTCTTATTGTGGCAAAACCCAGCAGGGAGTAGGAACTTTTTAAAGGTTGAGAGCAAATTTCTATCCAGCTTCCCACCTGACTAATGTTCAGGTGAGTTTATATAAGCTTTGTATTATATCTCAAAACTCATTCTAACCATGGATGTTACCTTTTACAATTGCTAAATGTGGTATGCAGCATTCTGCATCTAACAGGGCAGGGACCGCGTGAATAGCTTGATACAGATATTTATCCATCAAGGGTTATTTCATCTAGTGATAACTCAGTCTCATTCTGCCACTTTATTTATTTTCCATGTTAAAATAAAGACTAGAAAGACATTTGAAAGCGATAGGGAACAGTTCCATCAGCTGTCTGAGATTTCAGAGAGGAATTCCCCAAGCACTGTGCAACTTCTTATGCATCTATCAAGTGCTCTTTTTTATAATTATTCTGTTAAAGCAAGATAGCAGCTCTGATGAGAAGCAGTACCATGGAGAATGACTTCTGCTCCAATGTTTTTATCAGATTTCAGCTGGTATTTTACAAAGCAGCCCAGTTCAAAGCAGACTGGCTGCAACAGTCTCCTGGAGTGGCTGTCAAAGACATGGCTTCTTAAATGCATCCCAGCTTTATATATTGTTAAGGTTTTATTACGTGGCTTGAGTAACCTGGTTGGGTAATCTACAATGGCTGAATGGTGGAGTCATTTCTTCTACAAACTGCAGTGATACATGGTGGTACAGATTCTGCGGGCTGCCTTGAGTAAACGTGCTGCTCTTCTGGGCAAATAGCACTATTGATTTCGGGGCTGGATGGCTGGGGTTATCAACTAAGTTTGGCATTGAAATGGTGTTGGATTTCAGTGTGCTTGCTGTGTATATACTGTTCTAATAATTCCTCAAAATGCCTCATGGAGAGCATGAGACCTAGCGCTGGCCAGGAAATAAATCTCACTATTGTTTAATCCCACTGTAAGTACTGTGCTCAAGTGACTTTTTCTTCAAGTTTCCTTATGAATTTTGAAATAATTTCAGAATAATTATTTTTAATTATTTGTGTTAAGTGGACTTTTATTATTTGGAGTAGCACGGGCCTGTCTCACTCTGGGTAAAAGAAAACATAACCAGTACTGCTACTGCAAGTTATATATCAAATATTTGAAACAAACCAAGGAAATTTGCCTCAGGTTTTGCCCCATGTAGTAGTTGAAGGTTGGACTTGATGATCCTAGAGGTCTTTTCCAACCTAAATGATTCTATGATTCTATTTCAAGTCCATGAGGGAGTTTTTACTTTTAAGGATATGTAGCATTGATGTAAAAGGGCAAAAAAAAGAAATGTCATTAGTGGCTGCATTTCGGCTTATACTTGGAGTAAATCTAGTCTGTTTGATAGGATCCTTATGCACTGAAGGGTGCTTTGTTTTTTCAATTGCAGCTTGCCTTGTTCACATGCCCGTAGTCCTGTTACTGCAGAGCCAATGCAGGACATTTGTCTTGCATCCTGCAGCATATGAAGGTACAAGCAGACTTGCTCTTCCTTCAGTGTCTGCTCCTGAAGTCCACATAGATCTAAATGACTTTGCTTGGCATAAAGCTATACTTGAGCTTGAAACAGGAGGTACTGGGAAACACAAAGCAGATGTGGCCGCTTGCAGATGGCCTGTCTGGGCTGGCAGATAAGCCCTTCTGCACCCAGGCATGGTCGTGATATGGGACATTTGGATATGTTTAGATCCTTCTGAGAACTGAGGTTTTGATTTTTGATCCCCCCCCTGTCAAATTTGGGATGAAAGTAAAATATGTGTTTTCCCAAAATGGGAAGATACGTTTCCTAATGAGTTCCAAAGATTTGTGTCTGAATAACAATGCCTATTTCAGCCTCAAGAGCCATTAGAAATCCGATTAGTTTATTTAACTATGGATATTTTGGAATGACAAAAAAAAAAGGTAAGTTGATTACATTTGACTTTTCTTATTTGCAGGGGAATGTGACCTTTTCTTGCTCAGAACCACAAATCGTTCCTATCACCTTTGTCAGCACCAGTCGAAGCTATTTGCTACTACCTGGCACTCCTCAAATTGACGGTTTGTCCGTCAGCTTCCAGTTTCGAACATGGAATAAAGATGGCTTACTTCTGTTCACTGAATTGTCTGAAAATTCAGGACCTCTCTTGGTTTATCTTCATGGTGGGAGACTGAGACTGCTTATTCAGAAAGAGACGGAGAACCCGGTGGAAATCAGTGAAGGTACTTAATTTTTATTTACTCTCGACTGTCTCCTTTTTCAATACAGAAGTCCAGCCCCACAGGATGAAAGGATGGTGAAACAAGGAAGCACACAATCTTCCTTTCTCTTTTCAAATTCCCCTTCCTTTCCAGTGATGGAACCACCCTGTACAATTTGAGGTAGATCTACGTATGGAAAGTTAGCATCCTGAGATCTCCAGACTCAACGTGCCAATTAGCTCAGCCTCTGTGTTCTTAAATGGTCACGCTACATCTTCTCAGTTAGGTCACATGAAGGATCTGTTTCCCATCCTCAGACTGTGCTGGAGCCAGCTGGGAGCCAGCTCAGCCACTGCACTGTTCCCCAGCACAAGTTAAGGCAGCCTTGGAGCTGTTTTTTTTTCCTCTGACTGTACCCTTCACTCTCCCTTTACACTATGCTCAGAAGAGAGGCTGACCATGGGCTTCCTCACTTCACACTCCATCACTGGCTTCCTTAGCCAGTTTGCAAGTTGCTCTGTGTAGTGCAGCTGGTGGGATGCAAGAGAGCGAAATGGGGTTACCTCACTTAAAATTCAACAAAATTGCTTGTGAACACTTACCAGAACAGCTGTGCGTTGGCTCCCAGAGACAACAGGAAAGCAATTTCAGACTGTACATCAGAGGCAGGACCAGAGTGGCTCAGCTGTCACCCCAGCATGACCTATATAAGCCATGCTGGCATCCCAAACAGAAATGTTCTTAGCCCAGGGCCTCTGCTGCTATGCTGCCGTGCTGGGTGGGAGACTGGGAAATTCATTTTCTGCATAGGTGGAATACCCAGTTTCCAAAGGTGGATGAGTAATAGACTGATGGAACTCAGATGGAACTAAATAACAATAATAGTATTTTCCAAAAGAGCAGCTGTTTAAAAATACATAATATTAAAATATTCCCAGCACAGACTAAAAGAGGACAGATGTGTCTATTAAAAGAAACAGAGATAAAATCTGACACAGTTGTCAAAGCAGAGCTGTTCCATATGCGTGTTTCATTCCCCTTTATGACAGAAAATGAGGCAGCCCTGCATCCATCCTTATTCATGTAGATTGCTACAGCCTTAGCGTGCTGCAATTGAACGCTGAAAATGAGTTTCCAACCTTTATTGCAGTCCTAATTAAATTGTTGACAAAGCTGAGACAATGTCAATATTTGGTTGGGTGTATTTGTTTTTATATAGTTGTGAAATCGTGAACCTGAGCCCAGCCTTTGGTCCTATCCAAAACATTGCTAAATTGCCTACTTACACATGGAAAATATGCAGAAATTGCAAGTGCCATGTTCTGCAGATGTCAGGTACTCACAATAAACTCAGGCTTGCTCAAGAATGGACCTATTTTTGCCCCAGATGGGACCTATTTTGTTTTTACATCTTTTCAAACTTGAAGAACATATTTCACTTCAAAATGGACCTGTTCTGGTTGGAAAAAATAATCCATTTTTGCTGTGAAGCCAGCCTCTTAGTCTATGGAAATTGTGCCTGCATTAACAGCCATTACTGTGGAAATTGTCTCATTTTCAAATTCATAATGAAATGGCTTTTCATACATGTAACACCCACAATTTTTTTATTTTGTTTTGAATTGTTCTCACACCTCTTTATGTCACTAAGTGCTCGTTTGTTTCTTCTGAAAGCTACATTAACGAAAAATATTCCATTAGGGAGGGGAGTAAATACTAGTTGCCTGTGCCTGATTTCAGTGACTCCAGCCTGATGGTAGCACATTTTGAACCGTAATTAGGTTATTTTTGATCTGCACCACTGTGTGTGAGCTCAGAAGCTTGCCCACTGATTTTCATGGCTGTCACAATAGAGGATGTGGGGTTTCTTTGTAACTCTGTGGTTCTATTTCAAGAGCCGTGAGATGCAACACTGATTTTCAGAGTAAGGAAACAGAGAGGTTATTTCCCACTTTGCACAAGTGTCTAGAAGAAAAAGAGGCTACCCAGTACCATAATCTCTCGTGTACTTTCATAGGTTCCTAGTTGGGAGAACAGTCCCAGCTCTGAAAAGACCCATGCCAAAATCCAACGCCGAAAGACTTTGGTATGTTCATCAATAAGACTGTGCGTTGACTTAGTGCTGAAGGGTTTTGAGAAACACAAACCCCATTGGTACCTATTGGAGTTAGTCAGTTTTTCTGTTGGAGCATGGGACAGCGTATGACCATCTCACTGATTCTAATCCTCTGCAATCTCAGGCATGTAGAAGCTCAGTAGAGAGCTCTGTGTGGTCCTGTGAGCTAGAAGCGTTTCCCAACAGACTGAAGATAGGCATAAATACCCACAAAATGGTAATAATGTGCTACCAGAAAGGTGAAGGGCCTGGCTAGCTTGATGAGTGCCTGCAGTACCAGAAGCAGGTTAGATTAAAATGTGAGGTGAACTACTTAAATAAAATAATAAAATCCTCAAAAGACTTCCCTTTCTTGGGCCTTTTGTTTTATGCTAGTTTGTTTCCAGAAGTAATGAGCTCTTTTCAGCTACCAGTTCTCCCTTTTCTGGGGTCACCTGCATATATGTGGTTATAAGTTGGAAGCAGAAGGAGATTTGAAGAACACAGGTGTCTCCTAAAGCTCTTTCCATTCTTCATACTTTTTCTTTTGCCAGGCACCAACCTCCATGATGGGCTGTGGCACTCTGTTAACATCAATGCCAGAAGACATCGCATTACCCTGACACTGGATAACAACGCTGCCACTGCTATCCATGCAACCACTGTCTCAAGGATCTACTCTGGGAACAGCTACTATTTTGGAGGTAGGTTGTTTCAGACAGATGCAGGGTGGTTTTCATGGTGCAGGTCCTCAGGTCTCCCCAGGTGCACTCTGCAGCTAAGAGCAAATATTGTAAAAACTCATTTTAGCTGCAGCGCATGCAGCACTGTGGGAAGATTGAAGGGTGTTGGTCAACCCTGGCAGAGAAGGAGCAGAACTGCTAACACAGCTGTAAAACCAGGCTATTGGTAGTGGTACCTAATGGGTACCTACTCTAGCTGGCAAAACATGCAAAAGCTACACAGTTGTATTAGCCACAAGTGTTTTCTCTAGTTAAAAGGCCTGAGGACTAATAGTATTATTAATATTCCTGTAGATATCACTGTCCTGATCAGGCTCAGTAGCTTTAGACTTCAGGGCTTAATTGACATATGGCTCAGATCTGCAAAGGTATTTAGGTTCTGTGCTCTCGTGAAAGTGAATGTAGATTTGGCTTAATTTAGAAAATGGAAAGAACGGTCTTGAAAAAGACTACCTTCTACTTTTTCAAGTGCAAGCATTAATTTAGATAAAGGGAGTGTCATCAACTGTCTTTTTATCTAATATATTTCTGCATAGTACTTACCATAGTGAGACTGATCTTGATGAACCCTCTGGATACAGCACTGAGGATGCACAGGAGGCTTGGGATCTCAGAGCTGGCCAAATACAGAGGAAGCTCAGACACAAACGGTTTTCTTGCTACCTGTCCACGGAAGTTCATCCTTTTACTCTGTAAATTTCCTCAGCATCAGAATTTAACCCATATTGTTTTTAAAATTTGCACAGATTTTGTTTTTTTAATGGACGTCAATTGCTATCAACTTTAGAGTTTAAAGATGGAAAAACCCTGCATTTTAGAATTTGCTTAGCACATGTGAAAACCTCATACTCTGCTTTTTCCAGTGACTGCTCTCTCTTTTTTTTTCTTACTGAAGGAGTTATAACACTGAATGTTGCGTAGCACAAGGAATGAAAACCCTTGGAATAATGAGCCTTCGAGTTCTTGCATCTGGAAATCCCAGCAGAAACAGATGAACATTCCAATATTATTCTCTGCCTCTTTTCTTTCTCCCACAGGATGCCCTGACAATTTTACCGATTCCCAATGTTTAAATCCCATTACTGCTTTTCAAGGCTGTATGAGGCTCATCTTTATTGATAATCAGCCCAAGGACCTCATTTTAGTTCAGCAAGGCTCCCTGGGGAATTTTAGTGATTTACACATTGATCTGTGTGGCATCAAAGACAGGTAATTATTGTTTCCTCTTTCTTGTATTTGTTCTTTTGTTCATCCTCGTGGTTTATAAATACAGATTGCATTAAGTGAAAATTCTAATCTGCCAGCATTATGGATATTAGATGTAATAGAGCTACTAATAGAAAATATTACAGCAAAGACAGGAGGACATGTGGGGAAATGGTTTCAATTATATGAGGCTCTTCACATTGACTTGTAGGAAATAGAGTATGCAAATTCAATCAAACTACAGATTGGTGAAAGGATTAAATTTTATGCATAAACAACATTTGATTACTTTGAAGTTTTAGAGGGAAACGAAAGAGAAGGAAAAATTATTTGATTCATCAGCACATGTCATCCGCTTAATATATTAGCTGGTTTTGCTTAAGTAGATCATTTACAATTTTTCTTGTTAGCCATTACAGCACAGCATGTTTATGATGAAGGTATGGTACACCTCATGCAACATACTGCCCATTCAGTAGGACAGTATAAGGATGAAATGTCGCATCTACTAGAGACACATTTCCGTTTAAATACTGGTCTGAATCCCTCCTAAGCTAAAACCTGACAGGAAACCCAGATTTTCTCATTATGAGTACAGAGAAAATAAACAACCAATTTTTCTTTGATGGATTTCATAATTCCTCCTTTGCTTCCTATGGATTTTTAGTGTCTAAATATTTTTAAATTATTTCTGCAAATGTGTTCTTTGAAGTTAGTACATGGAATAATAGGCTCTGATTTTGTTTGTTTAAATCTAGAAAACTTCTGTAATGTGAGACCTTTATGCTCATCCTTGTATGCTCATGTTTGTTAACTTGTAACAGAAAATACTGTCTCAGTTAGTCAAACCTGTTTCCATGTTTAATGATGACTGAATTCAGGGGGATATGAATTCTGTGCTTGGTTTGCCTTAAATGGTAGATGGAATTGACAAGATGCAGCTGATTTAATGAAGGGAAGTAAAATGTAAACTTTCCTGAGAATTAAGAGAGTGAAAGTATTTTTCTGTTTTCTTGGAAAACCAAATTCTTTAAGATTGAGTGGACCATTCAAAAGTAACTTGTATATTTGTATATTGAAACAAGGAGTACTCTTTTGTTGTGATACAGAGGTGCTGTGGGATGTCTCCAGTGCCTTCCTTGTCACCAAGTCCAGGGTACAATGTAAATCTGTGGTACTACTGCAAATATCTTCTTCATCTTTCAGTATCCCAAGTATGACAAGCATCAGTCTGTGATCAGACCATACAATTATTGAGGGCAAGGATCAAAACATATGTCCAGCTCTGGAGTCCTCAGCATAAGAAATACATGGACCTGTTGGAGCAGCCAAAAAAGTAATCACAGGGCTGGAGCACCTCTCCTGTGATGAAAGGGTGAGGGAGTTGGGGTTGTTCAGTCTGGAGAAGAGAAGGCTTCAGGGAGAATTTACTGTGCTCTTTCAGTACTTAAATGGGGCTTATGAGAAAGACGGGGACAGTCATTTTAGCAGGGACTGCTGTGACAGGACAAGGAATAACGGTTTTAAACTAAAAGAGTGTAGGTTTAGACTAGATATAAGGAAGGAATCTTTTACAGTGAGGGTGGTGAAACACTGACACAGGTCGCCCAGGGAGGTGATGGATGCCCCATCCCTGGAAACATTCAAGGTCAGGCTGGTAAGGGTTCTGAGGAACCTGATCTAGTTGAAGAAGTCCCTGCTCGCTGCAGGGAGGTTGGACTAGGTGAACTTTAAGGGTTTCTTCCTACCCAGTTCTTATTATCATAGAATGGTTTGTGGTGCTTTATGTAATGATTGCCTTGAATACATCACACACACAAACAAAAGTTATCCATGATCTAGTGAAGATTAAAGCACTCTCTTTCAATGCAGTTCTCTGGACAACATTTAATTTTTACGTCTGTACTAGATGATATAGTTGTGTAGTAGATATGATGTATAGTAGATATGATGATATAGTAGATGTGATCACAAAACTAAGGCAGATGAAGAAGAAGGAAAAAAAAGATTTGATTTACAATTGACAAAAGTTATTCTCTTATGGCTGCATTTGGTGTAACAGTGGAGGTGCTCTGAACGGGAATAGAGAAACCATGTGGGAAAGCGTCAGCCTGAAGTTCAGAAATTCCCCTCATCACGGAAGAGTGTGACCCTCACTGGTGCCGTGGAGATTGCGGCTTTCCCGTTCAGTGAAACACCCAGCACTCTCTCCCTGTCTGGCAACCCCAATACCTATGCTAAAGCTGTTTTTCAGGGAAGAAGGAATTTTTAATTTTTTTAAAAATTGAAATCATTTTACACATTTTACACATCTGGGATGCAGCCTTGAAAGAGGTTAAATTTGCAGAATAGTTTTCAGGAAGTTACAGAAGTGGTTCAAAGAATCACGGGGTGAGGTACTGCTGGAGCAGTACTGAAGTCGAGTGCTTGTAGCAGCAAGGGACGATTGCAAAGAGGGATGAATCCTTTGTGGTATTTTGCCAACACAATTGATCCTAAGCCAGTGGATGAGCTGGGGAAAAACTGAACAAGAAAGTATTCATCGAGTGTGCTCCTGCTACCCAGTTTTGAAAATTGTAAATTCTGCAAGCCTATATTATGGCATAATTGATTACAACAAACTATAGATGGAAAGGTTTGGGAGCATAGCAGATCTGAATTCAAATCTGAAGACTGTGTTGCTGTCTCGTCTGCATGGTATACCCTTGAGTATGTTTTCAAATTTTGTTCAAATTGGTTCATTGCATGAAATCTGACACTTCCAGTCACTGTACTTCAACCAGTCACTGTAGTCCAACTAGTGCTCTGTATTGCAGCAGCTCTGCAGTATAGGAGTGCTGGGGTCTGGCTCCAGGCGTACAACATCCAGCTGCTCATTCTGTCTTGTATAAGCAGTGTTAAAACTCTGTAAAAGTATCTTGTCTGAGAAATGTGATCTCGTCTTTCTTAATTACAAGATTTATTGCTGTGTGCACTGTAAAGCACGTGTTTTTGTGCTTTTTACGCATGTGGGAATTGTGTAGCTTAATTAACATGTAAATGGGACATTTGTCTTAGTTATCTAAGCTAAAAACCTCTTTTGAGGAATATGCCTCGATTTAGAAAGCAGTTTATTTGTTACAGGCTTGTAGGCCAAGCTCATTCAGACCTGGCCTCTGAAAGCAGTGGTTAGGCAGTTCACTACAACTTGTGCCTGCTCTTAAAAGAGAATTAATGACTTTGTTTTGAAAGATGATAAACTGGGACTACTAGTGATGCCAGCAGGATGTTTTTGAGAGATAATCTAGTTTTGTAGGCATATTATACGCATACCCACACACACCCCTCTTGGGATTCCCTATATAAAGTGATGAGCCTCCATTAATTTAAATGAAGCCATCTAGGGACTAAGCCTTAAATCTCTCATCTCTAGTATTTGAACTATACATGTACTCAAGTGAACTTGACATGAATGCCTTCCATCTCCTTGTATTTCCATCAGTCAGTAACTATTTCTCAAATGCCCTGCCACTAGCTGAGCTATCGGAGAGTACAGACAAAAAATGGAGATGTCCATAGAAATATATAGAGTTTTGCCTTCTTGCCATTCGGTGGCTGGGGAAACAGTGCCAAGTGAGGATGCTTTCGGAGATAAAAGTGGTCTCGACCCTGTTGCTGACCCTGCTTTGAACAAAGGGCTTTTGCTGGAGACCTCCAAAGGCTCTTTGCAGCCTCAGCGATCCTGTGAACGAAGCCACCCACAAGCTGCTCTGGTCCTGGCTGAGTGGGTGGTTCAGGATGTATCTGCGAGAGTTGAGATTAGCAGGTAACACAGAGAAAACTTGTCTTCAGTGCTTCCAGTAGGATGCTAAGTCATTGTACAGTCTTAGCCCAGCAATATGGACTGTCCTGTTGATGGAAGAAGGCTAGTTAGCACCATCTCCTATTAAGAGCGTGCTTGTTTCTAGCCCTTAGCTACAGCGCGAGCTTCATTAACATTCCTACTACTGCTTATCAAGTCACCTCTGATTTGCCATCTGATTGTACAGTACATGTTGTCCTTAGGTGACACATCCTGTGCAAGGAGAGGCATCCCCAATCTATTCGTATCAGAGGTGTGTCTGCTCCACAAGCCCTCCAAAGTTGTGCCGTATTCCCTTCATCTCCTTCAAGAAAAAGCTGTTCCTGCAAGCTGTTCCCACTTTGCTTGGTGGAACAGGAAAGCAGAATCTGTAGGAGGAAGCCATTTTTCCTGCAATGCATTTGTAGGACTCTTGGCATTGTCCCAGCTGCCTACCTGCTGTTACTCCAGCTAAATATTATTTTTATTTTGTTTGTAGTATGTATATTTGCTGTGGTTGTCCAAATACACAGATTGCTTAGTGTTTTCTAGGGATGCTACAAAGTGTGATGCTTACGCTGCTTCTCTTATGAAATGTTAGAAGTCACAGCTACCTGCAACACATTTATCCCCATTCCAATGAGAGGTAAAGAAAACGTGAGACAATATCCTGCTAAGCCTTTGAGGTTTGCTCCATATTTAAGAGGATTTAATGTTTATCCCTCTTTGTTGTTGCCTTTTCAGCATTTCTGCTTGGTTAGGAGTGCAGGTACACATCAGGTGTTGTTTGTTTTACACTGAATTAATGAGTCAGAAAATACAGTTTCTTACAGCATGCTGGCATTTCCCCTTGCTGGCATGGTACAGAGCAGAAGGTAACAAGGCAGAGATGTCTGGAAGTGAAGGTGCCGTGAAGTCCTTGAATTCAGAAACTTTTTGTTAAGGAGGGAAGGAGACATCTTTGGGTATCTATGCCAGTTTTTGCAGCAGTACATGTACTACATTGACCATCTCTGATCAAAATCCATCTGGCATAGGCCCAAACAAACAAATGCAGGCTTTCTGAATATATTTTCAGTTGTGAGTGATATAGATGAAGTTCATGGCTATGGAGACCGTACAGCCCTCACTCCTAGTGTTTTGCACTGTATTTTTCAGGAAGGGAGGCATCTTCTAGTGGTGACATATTAGGCCTAAAAGTTTCCAGGAGAAAACCTGAGCAGTAAGAAGTCTAATGAGAACTGAATATTGCTTTCTGTCTTTGGCCCTTAATCTGTAGGGAGGATGTCGGTGTCAAGGGATGAGGAAGTGGCAAGGAGCATAAAAAACCCATAATTTGCTGTAAGTCAGAAGGGATTCGCTTCTTTTTCTTGAGGTCCACTAAGTTTCTAGCTTTAAGTGTATGGCCAGGCTCCCTTTCCTTCACCTGCAGGTAGCATGTTAGGGGCTTTGTAGATACATGCAGGAAAGATTTCTTAAGTACTTCTGATTTAGAGGAATAACAAAAAACCACAACAGGATGTCTCTTTCCTAATGGGGTCTTCACTTATGCATTTCTTTCCTCAGTGTTTTAGAGTGTTTGCAAAGATTTCTTAAGCCTGTTAAGCAGCCTCCTGGAAATGGGTTAGGGATGTGGGTATGGAAACTTCTCACTCAGCAGGGTAAGAAATCACAGCTGCATCTAGTGCTGTGGTCAGCTGGGCAGCTTGGCTGTCACAGAGCTCTTCTTTCAGCCTTTTTAACACTGATGAAAGGCATGAGACTGCTGTCCCCAGAGATGCCAGTGCTTCCCTTCCCTGGCTAGCACGTGCGTGTGGCAGAATGGGGTTGAATCTTCTTGCACCTTGTCAAACTGACAAACCTTAACTTGTTTCTTCACAAAAAAAGTATTTGTTTCTGTTCTGCTTATCATGATTCTCTGACCTGAGGTTTATTCAGTGCTGTGATGATGTGACATAAACTCAGGTCAGCTCTTCACGTAATATTTTCTCTTGGCTTAGAAGGAGAACATGCTTGCTTCCATTCTCCCGATCTAAGCAGGACCACTGAGCCATGGCCTTGATGCCAAAATACCAAGCTCTTAGCATCTGCAGCCTTCATTTTGAAATTTAAGGTAACTGGTAACTCTACAAGTCTTGAAATGCAAAACAGAGCTAGTGAGCAGAACAGGTGAGTAAATGTGTCCGAATGAGGAGCAGTAGGGTAATGAGCAAACCCTGTGAAGTCAACGTGTTGCCACATGGTGCTTACCTGTCCTAGGTTCATTAGCAGTCATGCTTCTAAATTTCTGTTCTCCATAAACATATTCAGAGCCCAAACTGTTTCTTGAATGGCCCTGTCTATAAGAAAAGACACAAAATAGGTCTAGAAAATGTACCCTGCAAAGAAAGATTGATTAAATTCTGATTCTTTAAGCAGAAGGGATTGCTGAGGGGGGGCAGAATAATGTCCGGTGCTAAAAGGCTGCTGCAGTGCAGAAGGGAATGATCATCGTTTCTGAGCAGGATGTAAGGAGAGCAGCCATGGCATAGACTGCCTGAGGAGACTGTCAAGTCTTTATCACTGGAAGGCTTTACAAATAGATTAGAGGAACCTGTGAGAAATAACAAACGTGGGTACGGGTGATCCTGCCTTGGGGTGTGAGCATGGACTAAGTGATTTTCTGAGTTCCCTCCAGCTCTGTGCAATTCTGTTGTGTTTGCTCCGGCTTCTCCTCCAGCTGGAACAGCTGTGTCTTGTTCTTGCTTTAGGGGTTCTGAAATGTCAACAACAATAACACTGCTTAAAAAAAAAAAAAAGTGGCAAATACATTTCAGGAATTCAGCTCAGGATTTCTCACACCTGTGGGAAAGCTTCTTTGGTAGATGTATCCCTCAGATGCTCTAAAGCAGTGGCAGGGAGTAGGGACCATGTAGATCATAGGTATGGCTTAGTGGCTTTTTATTTAACCTGATATGTTTATGTTAAGTTTTGGCTGTAAGGAAATGAAGGAGCAACACTTTCTACTCATTTGTCACTTCCCTGATTTGCTTTTTGCTTCTAAAAATGCATGACTCATTTTTTTACAACTGCAGGATAAAGCTCTGTGATTGCAGAATTTATTGCCTTCTTTTTTCTTGGTATTTCTTTTTTTGCAGATTCCATGATGCCTAGAATAATGGTTCAGCTCAGGCTGTGTATTTTGCTTTGATGAACAGTAACTTGATTCCCTTCTCTCTATTCTCCCTTGGCTCTGTTCTCATGAGATCCTGTTACTTCTTGGAGTTGAGATGTCTATCCCTCTTTCAGATGTGTTCAAAATGAGGGTGGGAGGTTTGTAAGCTGTTTGGAGGCGGCAGGGACTGAGGTAGCTATGGGAACATCTTCCCATTAGTAAATCAAGCTAACAACTGTGTGTTGATCCCTTCACAACCTCTATTTCAGTTGCTAAACGATGAAATGTAAATACAGTTGGATGTATTCACTGCCCTCAACCTTTGCATGACCAGCCCTTTCCAGGAAGTATGTCCTCTCTGGGCTCCTCAGAGGTGGTGCTGTGCACAGCTCTGACTTCAAGAGCCTGTCGTTCAGGCCTCACAGCTTGTTTCTAAAACTGACACTGTTCTTTTGTGTGCCGCAAACTGCTCTCTAGAAGAAGAGATTAAAAAGGCTAGGACTCTTCAACCTGGAGAAGAGAGAGCTAGGCAGGGTTGTGCGATGATCCACAAGTTCAAATTTTACACAGCATCAAATTGGATGTTGTTAGATGCTGTAGAGGTCAAATATAAAGGAGAAAGCCAGTGAGGCATACATGAATCCATAAGCCACAGATTGCTGGAAGCTGGCAAAGTATTCAATGGAATTATCTTAAAGTTCTTTCATCAGCGTCTTTTCTGTGACTCTGTCAGAGCAAGGAAATTGGAGGAGAGGCACTGTTGATCTGAAACAAAGTCTGGAGGGACGTAATAAGCTTAGGACTAGGAAGTCCAAGTTCGTTACTATTTAAAAACATCCTTTTCATTGTGGTCAGTTCTTTGTACCACCATTGTTCACAACCAAAATATATTTAGTCATAGCTGTGCTAATCTCAAAATAATCTCAAAATTGGGATCTGACTGAATTTTGTCAAGTACTAACACATTCTGTATTGTGTTTTCTCTTCCTATAATGGGCGTGTGAGTCTGTCTGTGTGTGGGCAAACAATGCAAGGCATATAGCCTGGGGGAAATTCAGGCAGCCTCTCATTTAAAAATAAATGAAATGGGTAGGAAAACAAATATGCAGATGCTGAGAATTTGGCCACACTGTTGAGAAGCCCTGGGATTTCCCGTTCAGCAGTTGGCTGGAATGCCAGATTTTGGGACTAGAAATACTAGCTTCGGCCCTGAAGCTGAGTTGGTTGTTTGCTGTGGTTGGCATCCTATTCAGAGAATAGATGCAGGAGCGTGGACTCAAGAGATATTGAAGCTCAAGGGTTGCCATGGATATTAGGAAAATGTGCCAGAAAATCATTAAACCTTGGTCCAGAAACACTGTGGATTTCCAGCCCTTCATCATACAACACAGATGCTCCCTTTGGGCTGAGCAAGGCTGTCTGCTCTTACAGCAGATGGACCCCTTGGAATACAGCAGGAAGGGCTGTGGTGTTGCCTGCAGCCTGTAGGCATGGGTTGATGAATTCCATTCAATTCTTGAATTGAGCAAGGAAAAACTACTTTGCAAGCGTTAGTCACAGAGAAGAAAATTCCTTTTCCAGGAGTTGTGGCACTCTGTGCATGCACAAAAAGGTAAGACCTGGTGTGGTTTTCCCTACCAGCTCCTCCAAACTCTATAAAGAGAAGTGCTTAGGAGGCATTGCAGTTGGCATTGCAGTTGACATAGCTTGTGGCAAATAGCTTTTGTGAGGGGAAAACTAGCCTCATTTTCCTCTGACTTGACACCTCTTATGGAAATAGTCTCCTTCGCATGTCAAGATGGTGCTAGGCAGATGCTTGCTTCCACCAGGCTTTTTGAGGCACATCTTTAGATGTTTGACAGCCTCTTGAGACACATCCTTAATGATAATGTTGGTTACACTAGTGCTTTTGAATTCCTCAATCCCCATCACAAAGGATGTGGTATTTAAGTTGGCTAGTGACAGAGAAAACTCTGTTAGGAGCCTGAAATTTCATTATTCTACTATTCCTGCCAGGGCTCACGGGGGTGATAGATCACTGGAATGGGCTGCCCATAGGTGGTGGAAGCCCCATCCCTGGAGTCATTCAAGGTCAGGCTTGATGGGGCTCTGAGCAACCTGACCTAGGTAGAGATGTCCCTACTCAAGTAGGGAGGTTGGACCAAGTGATCTCTAGATGTCCTTTCCAGCCTAGAATGTTCTATGATTCTATGATGCCCTTGACTTTCTGGTAGTAGTTTACCTGGGCAGGGATAGGACTAGGCAGATGCAGAAGCATGGTGTTGTACACCCGTTGTTACATTGTCCTAAACTCTATACACCACTTGTGCTTGAGTATATGAGACTAGGTAGTCTTGGGATTAAGAAAGCCATTTATGTGTTGAACCTGTCATTATTCATAAGTGAACTATGATGGTAGTGAGAGGCCGCTTTCCTTTAGGCTCAGATTCACATGAATGCATAGATAAATGCATGCGTTGCTCTGCCTGTCTACAACTGCTAGGGTACTTTAATCTGATTGCTGCAGTTCATGTTGATTTTGCGCTGATGAAGCTTTGACTAGGTTGTCCTATTTTTACTTGGCTGGCACCCTGCCCTTGCTGTAGCAAATACTGACAGGACTTGTCAAGGACAACACTGGGAACTTCAGTTCCCTTAAGAGACCAGGGGGAGCAGGGAAAGGAAAAAAGAAAAAAGATTCGTGTTGAGTCCACCTTGGCAGATGGATGGATGGATGGATCTTGCAGGACATCCTGGGAATTCCAGAGACCTGCAGTGAGGAACACAAACCTGACCTCAGATATTTTCTTATGAATCCTGCCAGTGTTTCATCTCTGTAGCATCAGTGGGCAGACACACTGATATTGCTGTCCTCATTAAACCAAGATTCATCTGCATATTCCGATTCTCCTAGCAAATACAAATGGAGATAGCAGCATGTGGTATACATAATAATGACTGCGATGGGATTGGCGTTAACAGCTTACCTCATTAGGGAGAAGCACACTGAGTTGATTCATGAGTTTACTTCCCTGTACTACTCAAGTTACAGAGCACAAATAGTGTCCTTAGTCCCTATTCTTTCATCCCAACCCATGTTTTATCTGTGAAAATTCTCCATAACATTTTTCTAAATAGATTAGCTTAAAGTGTTCTTTTTTCTTACTAAAGAGAGCTGACCTTTTAAATCCCACCGTATGCCTGTTTCCTTCGTAGATGCCATTAGATTTTACTATCAATTTTAACTTGTAAGAAATAATAATATTTTTTCACTTTTTCCTCCTTTTCTTTTAGTACTGATCTTAGCATCGCTTCATGTGTTGTACTGTCAAAATGGGCCTTTGGGAAATTAATTACTATTGCAGGTGAAGGGTGTTAGGATAAATCCGATGAAAGCACAGTCTCTTTTTGCATTTCCCAAATCTCCTCTAAGATTTAATGTATGCCCTGCAGCAGAAGCCAAACTTTATATGATTTTTTTTTTTTTTCCCCTGAAGTTGGCCATGCAAACGAGAAAATATCCTGGCTAATTATGCCCAGTGAGTTTTAATTTTATTTATTACAGTCCCAGACTGGGATTGAAAAAGCAAACACTTAGTATTGCATTCACCCACACATAAATACCTGTAGTGCATTGCAGAAAGAATTAAAAAAAAAGAAAAAAAAAAAAAGCAACAAACCACCACCCACAATTTGGCATCTGTTCTTTTCATTCTCTCCAGTATTCCTGTTTTCAGTAGTTAGTGTTTTCTCTGCAGAAATGACAATTATTTTATAGTCCAGATTATTATCTCTTTGTGGGAAATCCTCTTACGTTTTCTCTTCTTGGTTTTATAGCAACAACTTGGATGTTTCTGGTTAACACTCTTTTAATTTTGATGATGATCAAAGCTAGGATGAGTAGAAGATAAAACGGATATGATCTGTCCTTTTTTTAAAACAATCTGATTTTGGATAAATCCTAAAGTAGATTTGAATATTGCTCATCTCTTATCACCATTTAGAAAAAATAAAGCATTTAAGCTGCACACCTTCAGGTGCTGGAATACCTGGATCTTTTTCTAGAATTGTTCCATTAAAAGCTACATCCAGGAGAGGCTGTCCTGCGTAGTTCTAAGGATCTGATATTCCAGGTGTAGTTCTCATCTCTTGTGTCACTTTAAAAAGATTGTTTCATCCCATGAGTGACTATTTTCCCCCTCACTTTTTGTCTCTCTTGCCTCTTGCAAGTGTAGGCTTCAGTGGACACATTTACAAATAGCCCAGGGCACACCAAAGCTTCACATCTCCTTTCAGTTTCTATTTTAATTAAGGAAATTGTGGACAGGTTTTTGCAAAGTTTCCCTTTCTCATGCTTGTTTAGTACTTTGTAAAGCACCAACAATTTTCTTTGCACAGCAAAAATTACGATATTGTTAGAAACGCCTCTTTCTTTTTCATCAAATTGTCCTTACGGAATTTATCTTTATCCTCTCCTGTGAAGACAGGCTGAGAGAGTTGGGGCTGTCCAGCTTGGAGAAGAAAAGGCTCCAGGGGGTCCTTTATAGCAACATTCCAATACCTGAAAGGGGCCCTGTAGGAAGGTGGGAGAGGATCTGTTCACAAGGGTTGGTAGCGATAGGAAGAGAGGTAATGGTTTTAAGCTAGAAAAGGCTAGATTTTGGTTGGACATTAGGAAAAAGGTCTTTAATATGAGGGTGGTGGATCACTGGAACAAGTTTCCCAGAGAGGTGGTGGAGGCCCCATCCCTGGAGACATTCAAGGTCAGGCTTGATGGGGCTCTGAGCAACCTGATCTAGGTGGAAGTGTCCCTGCTTGTTGTAGGGAGGTTGAACTAGGTCCCTTCCAACCCAATACATTGTATGATTCTCTTTCTGTATCCTGAAACCAAAGCAAAACACTGCAGATAAAGTGGTATAAATGGAAGGGGAAAATATCTTAAACCCAAACTATGGTGGTGAAGGAAATGGCGAAAAAGGTATCTTAATGATTTAATCCCTTGTGAAGATCAATATATAGTGGAAAAAATAGTATTAGAGGAATACATGATGTTCTGTGAGAATTGAAGAACCCCTTGGGTCCTTCCCAAAAGTATGCACCTACATCACAGATTAGACATGCTAACTAATGTAGTTAAACCATTGCAGGTAGCTCATTTTGGGATGTGAGTCTTGGAAATTTCCTCAGTACTACCCAAATGTTAGAGTGGAGGGGCAGGGTGGAGGAAGGCTGAGCAAGATTTTAAAAATCCAAACACCCAAAACCTGAGTGCTGGAATGAAAATCCCTGCAGTTCTGAAGACCATCCCCCCATCTTCTCGTATCTTTTCTAATGTTTACACTTAGCTGGATAATGTAGGTAATGACAGAGCTTCTCTCTCCGATAGCTTGAGGGCTGACTGACAATGAAGTGTAACAAAACCATGTAGGAGAATTCCATGCTCTTGGACTGGTATATGAGCTTTGCACTGTCAGATGAGCTCAGTCTGTGGTATTTATTTATATGAGCTGGTTTTGCCTGCCCTGCCTTAATTTCAAGGCTTTTCATTTTCCCTGACTTTGTTTCGGACATGCAAGACCAGCTGCAGAAAATGATGATTCAGGCCCATGAAGGGTGCACTGATCTGTAGAAATACTGTATTTCAAAGCAAAAGAAAGACAGATTCTTCAGATTCATTTGCCACATTCACATCACTGCATCCGAATTGGAGACAGATTGTGTTTTAATTTAGTCTTGTTCTTTTCCAGATAAGTTAGTTTATTTTCACTTGAAGCAAGAAAATGGTGCTGAATGCAAATCTGATGCCACTGTAATGAAGAACACTGCAGATCCGTCCTTTAAAATGTGTTCAGTAAATGCTCTAAGGGGTACCTACAGGACTGGTTTGAGCATCGTGAACTCCTTCCTGTAACTACTGTGACTTGTACATATGGAAAGATGCTGGGGCTGAAGATAGTTAGCTTTTGTCTTTGACACAGAAACTTCCCACTAGTACTAGGGAGGGGATTTCCCTTCAATGACACCTCTGTGGAGAAAGAAGGCAGTTTGAACATTGGTAGGTGGCTACTCAAGTGGCTTTTGGAATCTAGATTAAGTGTGGAAATGAGTTGCTGGGGGGTTCGGAAATGAGTTGCTGGGGGGTTCCGAACAGAGCTCACCTTCATTGCTGTTCTTTTAGAGTCAAAATTCATGGGATGTGCAACCCCATGGTAAATTAAAGGCCAACTGTGGGGATGCATGTAGGATATAATATCCTGTCCTTATTTGTTTGTTTGATTTTTTGCAGATGGCTTTTCTGCTTTTGCTTTGTAAAATGATGCATTCTAAATGGAACAGCTGTCTGTACAGCATGGTTTATTTGTTTCCCTTTTTTCATTTTCAGATTTATTTATATAAAATCCTTTCTGCTGATGTCAAGCCAAACTGTCAGCACATTTACCTCTCTTAAAAATGTAGGTGTTCTAACAACAAAGCAATCAAACCTTAAAAAAATGCCTTTTATCTGAAGCATAGATAACAGGCTTTTTTCCTTTCACTCGTGCCAATCCCAGCACAACTTCCTCCCACAGTTCTGTCCCAGCCACACACCTGAGGGCAGTTGCCATCAATGTTCTGATCTTCTAAATGTTGGTCTCACAGTGGTACGCAAGTGCAGAGTCTGAGAACCAAGGGGGCCAACAATGGAAATAATAACATCTTTTAAAAGTTCAGTCATCAGGTTTTGCAAATCTCAGACAGGAAAAAAACCTACCTTTGTGACAAATTATTAAAATGACAAAAATGCCTTTTTTCTCTTTTTTTTTTTTTACATCTATTCACTGTGATAGAATAAATTATTTCCAGCATGGAAAAGAAAAATTGTCTTTGTTCACATTATTCTTGTTCTGTTTGTACTCCATGACTTCTCATAAGGAATTTAGGGGAAAAAAAAAAAACATAGATGGCTTAAAAAAACCCCAAACTGAAGTATGCTACAACACTTTAAAAAAAGTTATTGTTCAGTTTTCTGAAGTTGCAACAGAAGAGAGAAGTTGGGAGATACAGTGATGACAAGGGAACGTACTGAGGAAAGCCAAAGATTTGGGGGGTGTTAATACTTCTGCAGCCTGCCTTAATGTTCTTTTTACTCCCTCTTTCTCCCTTCTTCATTCTGGTAGTTCTCTTCCTTTAGTTAAGGAGCCCTCAATTTTGCGACAGTCATCTGGGGAAAATAAAGATGGGAGTGCAAGTCTCATGAGGAGTGGCTGATGGAACTGGGGTTGCTTAGCCTGGAGAAAAGGAGGCTGAGGGGAGACCTTATCACTCTCTACAACTACCTGAAAGGAGGTTGTAGAGAAGTGGGAATCAGTCTGTTCAACCAAGTGACAAGAGATACGGCAAGAGGAAATGGCTTCAAGTTATGCCAGGGGACGTTTAGGTTGGGTATAAGGAAAAATTTCTTCACGGAAAGCGTTGTCAAGCACTGGAACAGGCTACCCAGGGAGGTGGTGGAGTCACCATCCGTGGAGGCATTTAAAAAATGTATAGATGTAGTACTGAGGGACATGGATTAGTGGTGACTTGGAAGTTCTGGGTTAATGGTTGGGCTTTATGATCTTAAAGGTCTCTTCCAGCCAAAACCATGCCATGATTCGACGTGCCCCTGTAGTACGTCCGTTTTTAATGCTCTGATCTTTATTTGTTTTCCCATTGGTAAATCCCTGAAGTTGTTATACATTGTATATATAGTAATACTGGTGGATTTCTCAAAATGCTTGTCTGCTCTCCCCTTGAACCTATTTCTTGTATTCAAAATAACCTTTGGCAAGTAATTTCACAGATTTACAGCTCAGGAGAGCAGGACAAAAATTGTTGCAATTGGCCTCAATCTATTGAGTTTAGTGGAAAGACACCATTTCACTGAAGCAAAGTATAGGCTGTAACACCATGAGTTTCATCATACATACATGCCTACTATATAAAGTTATCCCTGTTAATATATATTTTGTTAATTATACATGACATAGCTGCAGCCCATAAATAGGAAAACATGCTGAAATAAAATGGATTTGAGATAATATTTAGGCAGATGATTTATTGATAGAAAAACTTCTAAATTTCACGTGTTTACTTGTCATGGCATTGTTGAGTTTTAGGGACTTAGTTGTTGTCTCAAAATGATGTATATTGACAGTCTTAATATCGAGGCCATATGCTCCATTTTTCTTTCTCTCTCTGATAGTTCTCTTTTTTTCCTCTTTATTTAGGAATAATAGAGAATGATGCAGGCAGGACGTGTTGTGCCGACTATAAGAAAATCTGAGAGGTGCTTATTGAAAGTACTGGGTTTATTTCCAGTCAAGTGTAACATTGAATGTGTAGAACTCCTTCAGCCTTCCCACTCAAGTAATTTTGTCATTGTTATTTCTTCATCATTCCTATCAAAGGGCCAAATTTTGCCCTCTAATCTCTATGCAGTTTGTCCTTTGAATTCAAAGGAAGCACAGATACAGTTTTAGAGGTGAATGTTTCATCTAAGGACAGAGAATGCTTTTGTGCAAGCTCTGCATATTGCTCACTTAGATGGCTAAGGTGTGTGTTTTCCAGCTTGGCCAAGGGAGGGAAAATTTTATTTGCTTCATTTACTTTTTTTATAAGACTCATTCACCATAATATATTCAATGAATTACTCTGGAATCTAAAAGATCACAGTCCCTGGTCTGTCACAAACTGTCTTAGGCAAATCATTAAATTTCAAAGTGTCTCATTTATGGTACTCGCAAAAAATGAGTTGATCTATTTGTTTCAATTGCAAATAGGTCAGAGGCTGCCTGCTGTGAATTTTTGTCCATGAAACCACCTGTGATACCACTGTTTTTTTCTGAAATTGTTTGATTCTACTAGAATGCAAATATTAATTTATATTTTTAAATATATGCATTTAAATCATTCAACATGAAGATCCAGGATGGTTAGCAAATGAAACAATCTGTGATTTATCCATGCCTTGATTAATTTTAATCATAGTTATTTCTTAATTTTGAGTTCTCTGACAATTACGATAAATTTTGCTTCTGATGAAGACACAACTGCTCAGCTAGAATGGGATTATGATAATTATTACAGTTGCAAAGAAATTTCTTTCATAAGCTCTTAGAAGGGTTAGTTATCTGACCAAAAACAAGATCAATGCGGTTGGTGCTAATTAAAGTAAATAGACTAAGGAATAAAAGGGGCTTAATTCTGAATTTATGAATATCATTAAAAAGTTTACAAGGCTAGTTCGGCTTGCATTTTGTGTATTGTTGGGGGAAGAAAAAGTGTCTGCATTTGTTAAGACAAGCAGAAATGAGAAGTGACCTTCAACTTTGTAAAGCCTCTGAAAGAAAACCTTTTTAAGGGAATAAATGTGGCTAAGCCTCTGTTATAGGCCTTTGGCAAACCACAGATGACTAGTAATTAGCTCTACTGCACTGAGTTAATTAATAAAAGGTAGCTTAAAATAGGCAGAAAACATATTTGTCCATGATGATCTAAGTTATGATAATAACACAGTACTGTTCTTTTTACCTCTCCAAAGAGCTTTATTAAGATCAGATGCTTCTTGTCGCCAGCACCCCGTGATGTGAATATAATTACTGCTGTTTTACAGGTGACACAAACGAACTCTTTCACCAAATACCAGGTAGAAGTAAAGGCAATATGACGAGGGCAAGGCCAGGTACAATCAAAGGACAAATACAAGTAAATCTGCTCTTGCAGGCAAAATGGATTTATATCACCGTAGAGCTGTTGAACCACTGTGCTTCTCCTGCAGCCTCTGGGATGAAGCTATTGGGGAGCTGCTGGTTCGAGGGAGCTGGCAAGGTCCTGCAGGGCATAGCTGGGTGCAGATTATGCACCAGCCATCCCTGTTTGTGCTGTTCTGTAAGGTGCTCTTGCTTTCTTCAGCATCAGCCCAAAGCGTCTAAATCTCTTTTCGCCGTTGCCAAGAGTAGAGGTAATGGCAGAGGGGCTGGCTGAGCATTAGGCTCTGTTAGATGATTTCCCAGCATACCGTTAAAAGCCAAAGTCTCATCCCTTCCCAGACTTACGGCTTTGTAAAAATGGGGCAAACCCAACAGTTTTGGCCATCCCCTTTGTTCCTTTCTTCTTCTTCTAGAAACAAGGAGTTCTCTGCAGTGCTGAAAAACGCTCCCTGGAGAGCTGGAGAACCAGGCATGCATTTCCCATTCTCTTTCCTCATTTTGTATTTAAGCCCAATGACTATCAGAAGCCATAACCACAATTTTTATAAGACCAATATATCTTATAATTGTTTTAAAAGATGTTACAGATAGTTGTAACATACTTTCTTCTTGAATTCCTTATGCCTTTAGTAGTTGAATAATAAATAATTACTAGAATAATTGAGTAAGAATTAATAAAAAATAATTTTTCATATTAATTTTTATGTGATCTTTATAATTTTATGTACAATCGTATAAATAGTGATCAAGTAAACCTGAACTCTAGAGCTCAGATTCACAGAGACAAGTGTTATGTATGTATGGGTGCGTGTATTTGCATACTTGTATATTGAGGATGAGTGATTAATCTGATAGGCCTTCAATACACGTAAACAGGTTTCATAGAATCATAGAATACGAGGTTGGAAGGGACCTCAAGGACCATGTAGTCCAGCCTTTCTTTGGGTTGTCAATGTTTGACAGCCCTGAACAGCCTTGGACTTGAGTAAATTGATGAATGCTTGGCTGGTGGGGCTCAGGAGTCTGATGGAGATGATGGCTGTTAGTGACATACAGGTTTTCTCTTGCATGCATGAAACGTGTTTTAAGTGTAGGATACTGGAAGAAACAGACTGAAAGTCACATTAAAGGCAATATGCACGCTTAAAGGCAGAAACATTTTAAGGATGAGATAAACTACAGTAAAATAATATCTTCAGCTAGTACAAATCTAGGCAGCATCAGTGACTTCACAACTAACCCCACTGAAAGATCTGAGCTATAAAAAGGGGTGTGAAGCTCGATTTACAGCAGAGCAAACCCTAATGGAGTGCTGGAGTGTATGAGATAAATTGATTGCCCGTTTTCTATCCACCCACCCATCACAATTGAATCAGTGCTATAAACAAGTCTCTCATTTTTCACAAGTCAAACATACAGTGTAAAAGAGATTACCTAATATACAGCAAGGGAAAAAAAAATGAAAAAGGGAAGTAAAGGCAAACAATGGAACAACCTGTGTTTCCATTTAGGCTGATGTAACTCCATTGCACTGTCTGTGTTTACTCCGGTAGTAGTTCAGATCAGCATTCACTTCTTGTCCTGGAGACTGAATTTATCTCCCACAGCTTTTGTTTCTGTTCACTTCCCAAGCCGCATGCTGTTGTGCCTCTTTCTTCTTTTAATAATTTGCTTCACTATTATATTTTGGAGACATACTAACTAAAATGAGGGAAAGAAGAGAGAGTACAGAACTCATAATTGAGTCATATTTTTCCCCTCACTTATGAGATTCTTTTCATGCTGTTTGTGTTGCCACAAATGTAACTTGGTCTAATTTTGATAACAATGATGCCCATTTAATCAGAGAACAGGGAATTCTCTTTTGAAACAAGATTTCTATAGCATTTTCACCTGTTACTTGTCCTTCTCTGTGCTCAGAAAATTTGATGCTTTAATTGCTAACAAGTGGAGGACAAGTGGAATGTTTTTACGGAGAGTGATCTTTACCTACTTGCTGGATACATTAAATGTTGTTGTTTTCAGTGCTTGTATTTGAAGTGAATCACAGATCAGAGGAATAAGTAATTATTTCAGGTACTCTACAGTGATTCAGCCCTAGGAAACTCTTGCCTGCATGAGGAGTTGAAACTTTTTTTTTTTTTCCCCAGCACGTTATTTTTACAGAAATGTTTAAAATTAATTTCATTTTTTTAAAACTGTCTCCAATTAGATGTTTACCCAACTACTGTGAACATGGAGGAAGATGCTCTCAGTCCTGGACCACCTTTTACTGCGATTGTAATGATACAGGCTACATGGGAGCTACCTGTCATAACTGTAAGTAAACCCACGTGTACGGTGTTTTCTACTACAGCTAGTATATCAAGGTGCACATAGACTAGAGAGGAGCTTTGTGAGAGGTCATATCATATTATATAGGATGTAACATGTCCTGACATGGTTTTAAAAGTTCAAGAACAGGCCTGGGAATGCACAGGAATCAATTTGCAAATATCCATGTTTCTGGACAAATATTCTGGAGAATACAAAACCAGATTATTTTAAGTAATTTTCCTCATTTTTTTTCTGATTGGTTTGGTGAATCTTAAATTCATTTGTGTTACATACATATCGTGGACACAGTGGTTGTTAGACATTTAGTTGAGTTTAGCTGGGCTGAGCTGGGTGATTTTAATCTGTGTTTGGAGCTGCATGTCAGTTTTAGCACCATGACCTTCTTTGGTTTTAGATTATCGGAAAGTTCATGTTGCAAGAACTCAGTTTTCAAGTATAATTTTGGAATTTTGATGAACTGTTTGAGCCACTGCTAGTAGTGAGGACACAGTATCTGAAACAGTGGCAGCACATGAAGGATTCAGTTACTGAAATCCACAGCAAAAGGAATACTAAGATGTTTTAAAGTTTTTAAAAAAATAAAATCAAACAGTAGAGACACAACATGCTGGCAATTCTAATAAAAAATAGAGAGAAAGAGGAAGCCAAAATAAAGCTTATTCATACAGCTGACTAAAAGGGAAAACAGTTAGAAAATGGAGGTATACTTCCTGTTCTATCACTGGAAATAAAGAGAAAAAAATAAGTGAATAAGAATAACAATTCCAGGAATACAACTATAACCACTCCAGGTGTTTGATGAGCACTCTGACCGCAAATCGGATGAGATTGGTGAGAGATGCATTTTTTCCCTGTTTAGCTAACAAGCAGAATGGAAGAAAATGTACTTAGTGGTTTGAAGCTGAGAATATTGGCAGCCATACTGTCATTCTGCAGACTTTAATGGTTTGCTAATTAATGGTGAAATAATTTGTGGTGAGGGGTCTGCAGCTGACAGGAGAGGATGTTGAGAGGTTTATTCATAGATTCTTCACCTGAAATCTACATTGTAAGCACAACAGAAGCTAAGGGTTTAATGCAGAAATCATACCACACCAGACGAAGGATAGGAAGGAAAATGCTGAGTTTTGAGTTTTGACAAGAAGGTTTACTTTGTGTCCAATGTTTTTTGCAGCTCCAAAGGGCATTACCCGTCTTCAAAACTTCCAAACCCAACCCAGAGTGCATGCAATGATTGAGGATATAGCAGAGTATTTACACCAGCTGGTGGCTGGTGCAAAACTAGATGGCTAAATCCATCGGTGAGAAGGGAGAGGCTCCTCAGGGAATGAAGAGGCCTGTCACTATTGACCATCTACGGCAATTAGGGGCGCTAACCTCTGGGCTACATCTGTGCTCTCGTATTAGCTCAGGGCTTGTGGCTCACTAGGTCTGTGCCAGCTCAGTGTCCAAAAGAGACCATCTTATTACTGCAGAGGTCTGCTTCATGACTAGCTTTCCCCACAGACATTTGCCTGGAGCTAGGGAAGCCTCCTGCTTCTGCGAACTCAAGTCTGTGCTCTCAAAGGTGCATACATAGCCACAGTTATTCAAGGGTCACTGACGTAAAAATTATTCTGAAATGTTTCTCAGGAAGATCTTGTGTGAAGACTTCCCAGCAGCTCAAGCTGTACACACTTGTGATGTACAGCTATTCAGCTGCTCAGCTTATTTACAACCATATTATCAACAGCTAATTTGATTCCAGCTAGATTGTAGAGCCAGCTGCCCTGTGAGCCAAGCAATGCTGATAAACAGCAACATTAGTCTGGAGAAATGCATTCATGTGCTTGAAATATGTGCTGAAACAATTTCAAAGCCGGTGGGCAAATGCAGGTTGTTGATAAGAAACCTACAGAACAAGAGACCTTATCGCTTTCAGCTGATAGTGGTTGACATACAGGAGTACCATGAAGCAGGTGAATGAAAGCTGCAGATCTGATCACAGCATAACTCCAGAATCTCCTCGAAGTACAGGCAGCTCTTCCAATCAGATAATTCAGTGTAGTTCTATCAAAGTAAAACATCTAATTTCTTAAGGTTTGAAACATTATCTCAGCAGATCTTGATTTTTACCAGAACACTAAGGCTGATGGGCCTAAAATTGAACTTGTACCACTTTGGAGAGGCTATTTGTTTTATTAAACTGCCCTTCAGACCCAAGTCCATGCAGCAACAGTGGAAAGATTTAACTGGCAATCCGCTGAAAGTCAAATGTAGTATGAATAGTTTCATTGTCAGCTGGATTTCTTTTCTGCCTGAGTTGCATCACTGTGGTTTTTGCCTCTTTTTGGTGTGGTGTTTGTAAGAGGTGGGAGCCACTGGTTGAACAATGTAGAGACCCAATCACAGAATCATAGAATTGTTCAGGTTGGAAAAGACCCTTGGGATCATCGAGTCCAACCATCAACCCTACTCTACAAGTTCTCCCCTACACCATATCCCCCAACACCACATCTAAACAACCCTTAAACACATCCAGGGATGGTGACTCAACCACCTCCCTGGGCAGCCCATTCCAGTATCTGACTACTCTTTCTGTGAAAATTTTTTTCCTAATGTCCAGTCTAAACCTACCCTGTTGCAGCTTGAAGCCATTCCCTCTTATTCTATCACTAATTACCTGTGAGAAGAGACCAGCACCAACCTTTCTACAATGTCCTTTCAGGTAGTTGTAGAGAGTGATGAGGTCTCCCCTTAGCCTCCTCTTCCTCAAACTTGCAGTGCTTTCAGGAAGAGCTGCATGCCATGCATCTGCAAACCCAAATTGATTGATTTGTGCTTTACCAGCTCAGAGTAGGAAGCCTTACCATTTTAAGAACAGAGATCAGAAGATACATTGCCTCTAACTTACTGTTATCATCTGTAAAGTGTTGAAATGCATTTTGTGGTTGATACATAAGCAATCTTACTGGTTTCTTCCAAATATTCATAGACCACGCTGGATCCTGCTGTGAAGAACAGCTAAGAATACAGACTATCCCGCTCCAAAGAGTTTGCAGTTAAGTTTCTGAGGGGTAAAAACACCCTGGCACAAGTGATGGAGTGCCAGAATGCTTCATCAGCATCATAGGTGGCAGATTCAGTCTAGCAGGGACATAATTATTGCTAGGCTTTCTTGTAGGTAAAAAGACATAAAGTAGAGATTAAAAAGGGGAAGAAATTGAATGCTTGCAGCCATGGAGGGGTGACATGAGAGAAAGCAAAAATGTGCTTGTTTGAAAAATAGAAGGCTATGACCAGAGGACTTTGACATTTTTGACAAGGCAAATGCCAGAGTCATGACAGGTAGATAGGTTGGAAATATGCCATGGAAAGCAAAGATAAGTAATTTGCATTTGATGCAACAGAGGGGATGTAGACAGTGGCAGGGCAGAGCAGTAAGTTGATAGAAGACACAGCTGGGACAATGTTTGCATGACCATGTCAGATATGTGGGACAAGATTGTGTCTGTTATGAGTGAAAATGGGTATAGTTTAAATTCAAGACATGTGGATGAAGCAAAAGTGCACATCTCAAGATCCATATAAAGAACTAGCTGGGTCTAGACATTGCCTTAACGTAATCTTCCTAGAAGCAGTCAATTTTCTGAAAACCTCAGGTATCCTGTTCACTCAGAATCCCTTCTGATCCTGAAAGCTCCTAAACTGTCACAGGAGGTGTGGCAATCTACCTGATCCAGATGAAAGTCCACCACTGAAAAGTGTAGGGTCATGCCCCCTTAAATAGCTATTCTGTGACTGACAAGTTTCATCCCAAAGTCTCATCTCGTCCTGCTTCTCTTCTTGTCCTAAAACCCATTTGTGTTTTCGATGTCAGTAACATACAGACTCTGCATGTTTTCTAAATAGGCTCATTTCTTTCTTGCAGATCTTTGCCTGATGTCTAAGTCTATTTCTCTGTTTAGTAACTGTTAATCTTCCTTCACAAGCTGCCACGTGGAATATTAGCAATACCTTCCAAGTATTTCTTTGATTTTTGGGGAGTTTTGGGTTTGTTTTTTTTTCCTTTCAAGGGGGAAAGAGGCTTTGGATTTACCTCTCATCATTCCAGCTTCCAGTGCAATTCACATCTTCTTGCTGACTAGTCACAACACTGCTTAGTAGTTGTGTTTTCATCTCCATACTATCTGTAGCTGTGAAACTCCAAAGCATGTCCTGGTGCGTTGCACCAGTGCACATGGACGTGCAGTTTGATGGGAGATGCAGAACTTGTGCTGATTGTCCCTGGGGACCCATTTCACTGCCCACAGTTTAAGGAAACTAGGAGTCATGGAATAATCCTATAGGATATTAAGCCAATGGTAGCTGAGTTGCATTTGCTTGTGTGTGAGTTTTATTGTGCTTCGGTTTCTCCACCTCTGCTGGGAATAAGATCCAATTTGCAGGTGTATTAGAAGGTGTGTGATCTATATCATCTACTAAAATGGTATGGATTCTTTCCTTTGAAACCACTATTTGCTTACTGCTACTTGAGCTCATCTGTAGCTAAGACAGTGCTTTGAGGATACAATCTTATTTCGAGTCTGTAAAATGCATGGGTTTACTTTTTGGTTTATCTTTTAAATGTGCTTCTCACAACTTGCATTTTAATAGTTTGGAAGATTAGCTCAGCTGAAGCCTTTTTAATGATACTTTCCTCATTTCCACAGTGTGGCAGGTAGCCTGCTGATCCGTGAGGTATTGGAGTAGTCTGGTATCATCCTGATAGCAGACAATCCTTTATGTGTGAGCTGCAGCAAAAATAGATAATAACGTAACGTTTGTTTTCTGTTTTCCTCATTTAGATAGAAACACTGATGTTAGTACACATCTTGGAAAAAAGGCCTGGGTGGGATTCAGCTCATCTAATTTTTGTTCTCTGGTACTGTGACATCTAATCTAAGATAGTGGTCTGCTCTTTCTCCATATATAACAGTGTGAGCTATTTTCAGAATGTGACTAATCCCACTGTGGGATAGGGTGTCCATGGTACGTTCATGCACCGCCTCCAAGACATGCCAGTGTTGTCTATAGAGGGAGGCTGTCTTAGCTTAGACATACACTAGGCAACAGAAGCTAGATCGGAATTATAGGTGTAGAGAGAGGGGAAAAAGAAAACAACAGAGGGAGAGGAATTACAAGCGTGTAGATGTACAAAATATTATTAACTGAAAGGTCATAGTTTAAAACCTACATAGTCATCTCTCTCATACTATTAATTCTCCTTGCAATTACCATGTGATTGTGAAAGCAGTAGACCAGTATAAATGGCCCTGAGATACAGAATGTTATAACTTTATTGCAAGGTAATGATTAGTAATCTTCTCTTTCTATGATTTATGTTAATCCTGTAGAAAGCCTCATCTTCTCCTTCTATATTTCTATTATTTTTACATATGATAATTTTCAGATGGCCTTTAGTCTTGGGTGTATTTTTTTATTTCGAAGAGTGCTGAACATTGATATAAAAGATGATGAGAAATATAAAATAATGGTTTTATTCTTCATTTTCTGGGGATGTCAACATGTCCCAGAGCTTTGCAAGGTGATAATTAACAGAATATAATTTAATTGTGGATATTTTCTTTGGTGTGTGATCTATCTTGCACATACAGGCATGTGTCTTATTGGCCTAGGCAATTGCTGGAGGAAAGATCCATCTAATAATGGAAATGTCATATAGTTGTTGATATGACAAACTTAACATAACTCCAGGCTTTGAAAATGTATTTTTTTAATATTAATATGCTTACTGCATATATCATTTTTGATCTGAAAAGCTTAATATAGCTTCAGCCAGATCATTAGCAGTACTGGAGCTGCATCTTACAGTGCCAGCCATGGATTTGGTAATTCTCCTATGTTGCAAGGTAGGAATATGTGTACACATTTGCTGGCTAGACAAATGTGTTTTGGAATTTCAGTCTACAAGATGTTTAACAGTGAGTCTGATCATGTAATTTGCATGTCCCGAGTAGCCAATTTTCCTGTCTGAGATTCTTGGAATGGGCTTTTTTCCCTGTGTATTTAAACACCTTGGTGTTCTTGGACTATGCAAAACATGTTTAATATTCATGTCAAGCCTTCAGTACAGTACTTGGTGTTTCTGCATATTTTTGTACACGCCATGTTTCTGGCATATGAATTTTCCATGTTTATTTTGTATTAAGTTACTGTCTTGTTAATGCTTTCGCTTCAGTTTGTGTATCTGTAAATTGTGGATCTACATTTCTCAGTGTTGTTCATTCAAAACAGGATTTTCCCTTTCCTTGACACTTCCCTATAAGTAACGCACAGGATATTCCACTTTGGGACTTAACCGCAGAGCAGACTATGCGGGGGACTGACTCAATCCCTTTTGAAGGCTGCCTGTGTTGGTTGTGACCATCACCACAGGGACCCCAGTACTTTCCAGAGCAAGACTGAAATGCCGCGCTTTGCACAGTGTCCTTCAAGCTTTTGATTTCTCCTTTCCATCCAACGTTGCTCTTAAAGTGGCGTAAGTCTCCCTGACTGCTTTTGCGCAGCAGCACTTGCAGGTCACCCTGCACCAGCACTGGGCAGGAAACACTGGGGTATGCGGCTGACACAGCCACCTTCAGACCTCAGAGGAGAAGCGACAGGGGAGGATGGGCTGACACGACCTTTCGTACCTCGGCCCGGGGGGAGCCTTAGCTTGAATTGTAGGGCATTAACTCAACCCTAAGTGTAATGAAAGGGTCCCTCCCCAACATCCATTTAGGTGACATTGTGGTAAAAGTCACTTTAAAGCTATCTATGGAAATGGCTCATTCTATATCAGATGAGTAAATACATATTTTAAAAAGGAAAAATAAGCCATCTGCCACCCAGGCACATCACAGTGGAGGCTGCATTAGCGTGTCAACAGCAGAGCTGTCAAAATCCAGTTTTCAAGAGTACAGATTTTGTTTTCTGGCATTTAACAAGACAATTGTATTGTAAGGGTGAGAATGACGGCCATTTCCAGAGTTCATTGCCTGTACTAATCCCTCTGCTGTTGCAATGAGAAGAGAAGGAGGAATATCCCATTGCATATTGTTTTATTTATTTAGAAAAATCCTCGGTTGAACGCTCATTACTCCAGGTCTGTAAGAACAAATCTGTCAGGTCTGAGGTATACAAGTAGAGGGTGAAACAGTCATTTCCAATCTGCCTCCAGGAGTTCTGAGCATTTTGGTGAGAATGCTTAATTCGGTCTGTGTCGGCATTTGTGTGTATCAATTTGTCCAAGGTCAGTCCAAGGCTGGTTGCAGATCCAGACTGAATCCCTAGCTCTTACTGGCCTTTTCAGTCTAACCAGTACATAAGTTTTCACTTCAGAATACAATAATAATAATTATTATAGGGGTTATTATTACTCTTTGCATCTGAAGTGCAAAGAATTACAAAGCAATGAAATGAGTCCTAAATGATCTGGCAGCAAGTATTCTGCCTACAATTTTTCATGACTGTGCAATTGTTAGAGGTATTAAAAGCAATGTGCAGCTTGCTGCTGTGTTTTATCCGAGGAGTGGACAATGTCAGCACCTCCCAATGAAATAAAGAATTAAAGTTATTTAGGTGTCTTTAATGTGTTTTATTTATTATAACACCATAAGGTGTTACCTGCCCCTGAGAAATTGAAAATTATCAGCTACTTTTATTAGATGATGAGAATCCAGTCTAGAAACAATCTAGAAACAGCAATACTACAGGATTCATTTTGATAATCATAACTAGTACAGCTTGAATTCTGAATCTCCAGCTCAGGGAATTTGCAATGGAGTGTGTGTGATCATTGTCCAAAGCAACTGGAAGTACAGAAAGAAAGAAATACTGGGAATTTTAGCGTTTGCTTTTAATGACTTTTATTTTTTGAGGCATTATCTTGGTGGCCATTAAATTTGAAAAGGACGGAGTCCTCTGATAAAAAACAAACAAATTGCTTTTGATTTGGAGTTTATACTCTTGGTTGTATCTACGCCAGTAACATACTGCTGGGTGGAGGGGAGAGAAGTTTACCTTGCCTGGTCTCCTAGTAGTAAAGATGAAGCCTAGGTATCACTGTAACCTTTGCTTTAAGTCCATCAGCCAGCACTGTTTTAAATATGGGTAAGGGATGTATCTTACTGGGTGAATAACAAGTTCGTTCATCCATGGAAGAGAGGGGGCTTTAAATATACTGCTCTCTGGGGATGATTTGCAGAATCACAGAATCACATAGATTGGAAAAGATCTTTAAGATCATCGAGTCCAATCATTAAGCTATCACTGACAAGTCCTTAACTAAACCATATCCCTAAGCACTAAGTCTACACGTCTTTTAAATACCTCCAGGAATGGGGACTCCACCACTGCCCTGAGCAGCCTGTTCCAATGCCTGATAACCCTTTCAGTAAATAAATTCTTCCTAATATCCAATCTAAACTTCCCTTGGCACAACTTGTGGGCATTTCCTCTTGTCCCATCACTTGTTAATNATAGAACAGACTGATCCCCACCTCT